>JARHVA010003489.1:760000-1360000 GCA_037957365.1 Torreya grandis
AAATGATCTCTCTCTCTCTCTCTCTCTCTCTCTCTCTCTCTCTCTCTCACACACACACACACACACACACACACACACACACAAAGAGAGAGAGAGAGAGAGTATAAGCATATTATAATCCTACATTTTAACAAAATAATTTTTATTTCTTATAGGAATATTATAATCTACATGTTGCCAAAAGATTTTTTATTTCTTATTAGATATATAGAGTTTCAATTCTTAGCTAACTTATTCATTTAATTATTCATTTTACATGGGTGGTTTTATATACACCCTTTTTAAAGGATCAAATATTCAACACTATATACACTTCAATTAAGTGGAGATTGTGATAAATTCCAATTGTATTCATGCAAAATCATGAGAACACAAATGTGTGAGAGAGACATGATGTCATGATGTGTGAATATTCATGTGGGATTATATTTATTTATAGACTCAAAATAAAGTATAATGCAAAGCAAATTGAAAAATGAAGTGACCTAAGAAATAGTTTTCAAGCCAAAATGGTCCACTCTAGTGTAATTCAGGCAATAGAATAAAAATAAGTCTCCTTAATTTGATAAATTATTCAATCTATGTGAAGGAATCACCAAATCCACAATGATTTAGATGGTTTCTCGACTCAATTGCATTTACTAGATTTATTGATAATATTCACTCTCAAGTTAACCTCAAACTGAGTGAGTTTTAAAAAGGCTATCATGACTCGAGGGAAATTTGACATGTGAAAAATAAATCCTTTCCAAATATGAAGGGGATTTAAATGATTATGTGAGTTAATTTTATTAATTAAAATCAAAGAAAATGTAGAAAAATTATCCATGTGCTACACATTGTTGATGTGCCCCATGTTCCTATATCCTTCACCTACAAAAAATGTTAGACACTATAAATCCTACAAGGAGTTATTATTAGGATATGAATTGAATGTATATGATAGTTAAATAAAATCAATGTTGTGCTTAACCCTTAAAATCTCTATATTAGGGTTATTTGGGGTTAAAGGGGTAAAGATAACCTAGGACACAAGGATGGTAAACCATGTCTACAGTAGGTTAATTGGGTGTTAAAATCAAATATAAACATATGTTGAATTCATTAAATTAAGATAGGCTAAAAATAGTAAGTAAAACTATGGTATATATGGAAATCACAAAGAAGTAATGTACTTAACTTATTCTGATGTTAATGTAGTTCTAGATCTAAAACAAACTGAAATAAAACTGGAAGAAGATTCTCAAATAGTCATTATATTCTAGATTGACTGCTTTTGGAACCATAAATACTAGATTTAGCCTGGGATGATTGTGTATATGTTGGTGTCTAAATATAGTGCATGTGTCCTATACAAAATACCTATTAAAAAAGATGTAACCACTTGGATTCTTATGGGTTTAACTTTGCCTTCACTCTGGTGCATTTAGATCTAAGTCATGGACTATCTTTCCTCATGAATTTATAAAACCCTAGTTCTTCATCTTCATGGTGACTCTGGAAAAAAATGGGTTAGTGGGCATATAGTGTCGAGCTAACCCCAAAGACCCCTCTATCAATTAGCATTATCTATGTAAAAATTACTATGAAGATGGCCTTAGACCAATTTAGTTCTACCCTATGTATTGGCTTATGTGTGAATCATGCAATATGTGCAAATCAAGTACAATAGTGACCTAGATTGTAGCTTGGTAAATATAACTCTTGGGTTTCTCCTTTGGTACTTCAGACCTATATATGTACTATACCTATGATTAATGTGTAAATAAAAGAAAATATGAAAGTTTTTATTTATCGAGTGCTTAATTGAATGTTTTGATAAGTCACTTTAGGTCTTTTTGAATGTATTTTAGGTGAGGAATAAATGAGGGTTGATATTGTATTTATATCAATCCCTTTAGAGAAGTAACTTGCATTAAAGAACTTAGGCTGACCATTAAGATACATTTCATTTAAAAATTAGATGACTTTAAGGAATTGGACACTTGCATTGGGGTAAGACACTAACGTCAACATAGATGTTTGTCTTGAATGTTAGTGTCTAGGGAGCAAGAAAGTAGGTATAAATTCAGAACTTGTAGAAATGGAAGATAAATAGATTTTAAGCATTATGGGAAATATATAAGGTATGGGTCATCAAAATAAGATTGACCAAACTAAGAGATTGTCCAAGGGGAACAAGATAGAGCAGATGCAAGACTTTAGAAAGTGGAAAAGGTCCAAAACTGAGAGAAACAACTAATATCTAAGTTTTCTAAGTGTACAAGACTAAGGTGCTATATAATACATAAAATAGTGTCTACATTCCCCCATTTAATCTAGTAATGAAGTTTCTATTTTAAAGGAAATGAATGTATACTTGGATGTGTATAACACACCTTGTCTTTGTGTGAGTCCAACTTGAGTGCTTTGTTGGTGATTGAAATGTAACCAAATGCATGTTATAGTACATAATCAATGCATCTAATCTAAAATTGAAAGTATTTAAAAAGATTGAAATAAAAAGAGCTAAGGTTTTAATAGTACACCTATATATCAATATAACTATGTTGCCTATTATCAAGTTGATTTTAAATATATATGTGAGATAGAAATTTTGAGCACAATTGATTTGAGATTATGTGATTGATCTAAATCTACTCAAAATATCAATCCACTATTAAAATTTAAAGTCAATTAGGAATAAAATGGAAAGGTAAATGAGAAATTTTATTTCATCCTAAAATATAAATACTCTAAATCATGATTAAATGGTTGTAAAATGAAATAATTAGATTAATTACCTTGACTCAAATTTTTAATATCATGATGCTTGATTGTGGATGTTTGATTATGGATTCATGGACATGGATTTTCTATGAATTTCTAAGTTGGATCCAATGGAGGAGAGGAGTGGTTAAATAGAAAGAGGAGGGAAAGATCAATGGTGGAGATTCAAACTTGGATGAGGGAGAACAAGGGTTGATGTTTATTTAAGTAATTTAATTTTTTTGGAAGCCTCTAGATTTAGAGGCTTATAGAGAGGAAGGGTGAGAATAGATAAGGTTATATATTTGGAGGGTTCTAGAATCCTTTTTAGGATTCATGATGATTATATGGGGGATTAGGCAGGAATTAAGAACTAGGGGTGTAGGAGAGCCTAGGAGTAGGTTAGTATGTGGTTAGGTGGGCCATAGAAATTTAAAATTCATAAATAATAGTTAAGTGGGATTAGGATGGGATAATAAGGATTTAGGACAAATTAATTATTTGGTGGGGATGAATAAGGTTAATATAATGATAAAATATGAAGAAGGGGACATTAGACAAATGACTAGGAAGTGGATAAATTAGATTAAATAAAATTAGTGTCAACTAATAAGAATATTAGTGGCTATAATATAAGTGAGTGAATTTAGATGCATACATTTTCCCCCTCATTTAAAGGGAATTAAGATTGATCTAAGTAGATGGAGTAATGGTCTTTCAAAATAAAACCATGTCATGGATGAATGTTATTAGATGTGATGTTAGGGGATATGGTACCCCCTCAAGGGGACATGCAAGGAAGATTGATATAGATGGCCACTCAAAATAAGAAATAATGGGTGGGATGTGATGGATAGATATGGGGATGGGATGCTAGATGTTGAGATAGATAATGAAGAGGATGAATTCAACTTGAGAAATAAGCTAAATATTGATGATGATGCCCATAACAAGGACACATGCACAGGGAATAGAGATGACTGTCATATTTGTGGACACATCCCAAGGGGGATTCAAACGTAACAAGATGATGATAGGATTAAAAGGCTACAAGATTTAGACATCCAAAAAAAGGATGCATTGAAGGGAGAGCTATAGTCCAGGAAAGGGTGATGATTTGATAAGATTAATGATGGGTGTAGCTCAAAGCTAAAGTTGATTGATATGATGAAGGTGATGATAGAGAAGAAATGACATGATTGAGAGACCAAAATACAAGACTATGATTGATATTATAGCTCAAGTATTTGATTGATGCAAGATGTGATGATGAATAAAGGGGAGATAGTGGTTGAGCTATCCTTAAGCACTGAAAAGTGACCAAGTGTTGCCTATATAGTCTGAAAAGACCTTAGGCCAATGTAATTTTGACTCAGGGATAAAGGATGATGATTAATTATGATGATGATGATGAGGATTAGTGATTAAAGGGTGATTTAGTGATGAAAAAGATATGACTAAGATGATGAGTATTATGGGTATAAAAGATTAGATGCTATTTGGATAAGGAGAGAGGTTTAGACTAGTGATGGGAGATAAGGATTATTGATTAGAGGATGAAGGTGAGGATGATAAATGTTGATATTGTAGGTGATCAAGCCATTAAAAATGTCTTAAAGATCATCATATTATAATCAATCCAATAAATGTAGCACTTGATAGTATGCCCCATGATATAGACATGACCAAGAAGACATTGTGCCAAAGTGCATGGGTAAATGGCAAACTCTACATCATCAAGGGAACTAATAAGCATGTTTGTGGCCTCATAACATCCTCCTTCATTAAACAATAGACCAAAAGAGACACGATGCAACATATATGCAAAAGATAAAGATAAAAAAATATTTACATTATAAGAGACATGCAAACAAGTCAAGCAACAAGCACAAGCATCTACATGTAATGTCACAATGTCTTGTCTAATGATGGAATGAGTGACTAGGTGATGGGTTGGATGATCATGATGTGATTTTAGACTTAGGATGGTCTTGGATTTGGATATGGTGAGCATGATTAGGATGAGGATGAGGTGTTTCCCCTAGTTGTGGATAGAAAGATGGAGGATGGGAGGAGGTTTTTAGATATTGATTTGGTCTTGAAATTGAATCAAAAAGTGGACAAAGAAGGTGATTTATAAAAATTATGACCAAGGATTACTGATAGATGAGGCTCGACAAGAGTTCAATATAGAAAGGAGACTAGGAGATGATGGGATCAAATACCTTTCATACTAGCAAAATAGTGAGTTGATGGGTGCTAGATATGAAAAGGCAATTGATAAGAAGTGATGGGTGCCAAATTAAATTCTTTGACAAGGTGATGCATGTTAATAATACCTAGGCCAAGGATGAGATTGAAGATATGAAGGGATGGGTTACCACTATGATTGGATTTCAAGATGAAATGTTGTATCCAAGGATGATGGATGGGAAGATAGATAAATGACATAGAGATGGATATTAGATGGTATGGAGATGGATGTGACCAAGGGATTAGGCATAAGACTAGACACCATGGATTAGGATTTTTGGCTTTTTCAATTTCTATGATTTTTATGGTTTTTGACATATTTCATTTTTTAGTGTTTTTTGGGATATGTATGTATATTATATAAATGTGGTTACTAGTAAAGGGAATACCAAGCCTAGTAATGAGGACAAGGATGGAGGGATGACAAAAAGGATGAGGGTGATGTAGAAAAAGGGATGAAGATGAAGAAAGAAGGGACTAGGGATTGTCAATGACCACATCGTGAAGTAACTAGATGTTTAGTTACTTGAGTGTCCATTAGAGGATATACCAAGATGATGTAAGAACAAGTCTTAAGACACTTTTCACTTCCTTACAAAGGTCGAGATGGGAAGGAATGAAAGATAGGATGGATGAAATGATGGTAGATGATGGATGGGCAATAGGGACATGGTTGATGAGGGATGGATGAAATGGATGGATTGTGCCCCTAAGTGGCAAGGTATAATGCAGACAATAAATGATTTTTACACGATGCCAAAGACTAGTTTTCATCATGGTACTTGCCTAAGGTGATAGAATACTAGTTTTCACCACTATATGAATGATTTTTTTGACTTTTATGATTTTTAAATTTTGGATGGCATCTTGCTTTATTGAAGAAGGGTAAGATGTAGGAATGTTGATACTAGTTGGACATTTAACCAACACATGTTCTGAAGATATGTGATGTAAGGATCATGTTATTATTGTTGGATTTATTAGGGTCTATGTGACATTTGATGATTCTTGATTATGACCCCTCTAGATATCTAGACTAGGTATCATCGTTGTCCCTAAAAAAAATAATGCTACTCGAGGAGGTGATGTGAGATATGGATTCAATTAGAGCTTAATTTTGATGGATGATAGGATAAAGATAGGATGGTATAATGGGCGATGGAGGATTAGGACTAAAATGAATGATAGGATCATGAAAGGATAAGGTGATGGGTGATGGAGGTTTAGGAATAAAGGTTGTATACATCATTGGAGATGTGAGACATGCTTCATTTGATTGATGCTAATTAACAAAAGACTGTAGGAGATCCAAGACACTTTAACTTTATGGTTCATCTTTGATCTGATTATCTGAAGGATTATCAACCATTTAGATACTATTTTTGAAATTATTTTGATGTGGATTTGAATTTGACTACCCTCTAGTGCTTAATTTTGAGCTTCACCAGGGGAGATTGATTTTTGACTTGATAAATGATGATTTTTGACTTTAACATTCCTTTAGTGCTTGATATTAGGCTTCAAGAGGGGAAGACATATTTAGATTAGGCCAATGATTAGAATCTTCTTGATTTTGACTACTAAGATCAAGGATGACTTGATTATGATTTATGACTTTTGGAATGTGGTCTTAGACCTATGTACTTGTGGTACATGTTGTATTACTTAAGGAAGGCTCCAATAATATATGTTCCTATTCATCCTTATGGAGTGAGGTGATTAAGAAATCATCAATAGGGGGAAAAGGGTCCATGATGGATGAAGGTGGTGGCGAGGTCATGATGAGGTCAATGAGTGGTGATGGGGAAACATGATCTTGATAGGGGTTCTTAGGAGACCTAGTTTTGACATTAGAGAAAATCTCCTCAAGATCAATAAAAGGATCACTAAGACTAGTTGTGATAGATACATCCAAACGAGGATCAGATTCACTCTGACATTATTTGATAGATAAAGCTTGTAAGAATTTTATTATGACTTCATCATCCTAGTTGTGATCCAAAGGTATGCCTAGTGATGAATTGGAGATATCCAGATTAGAGGGATCCTCAAAAAGATAGGAATTATAAGTATATGTTGTGATATCAATGAGGGATGATGTTTCAAATGAGGAATCTGATTTAGATACTAGTGTTAAAAATGATCTTGATGTAGATAATAATTTTGATGTTGACTTTAGTGTACAAGATGCAATGTTGCTATTAGAAGAATGATTTTTTGTGATTGACCTCTCAAAAATATGTATCTAATGTGATGGGTGAGATGGGGATGGTGGAGGACTAATGGGTTCAACCAAAATAGGCCCTTATAAGGTATTATGGGATATAAGAGGACTAGGATCATGGAGAATAGACTTGGCTTTGATGGAAGGACCATGGAGGATGGGTGTGGTGTCTTGACCTTGGCTTGAAAGGGGAAGGGATTGATCATGAGTAGGAATGGAATCTTGACATTCCTCTTCTTGTTCACTCAGGCATATAGATTTGTTTGCTTCATCTTCAATTACTATGTCACCATGGTTGATGAGGTCTTAGACATAATCTTGAAATGGATAGCATTGATTAATGGTATGCCCCCAGGTTTGGTGATACAGATAGTATTAGTTTGATTTATACTAAGAGGGCTTAGGATTGGGGGGATCAAGATGTTGGATAGGTAGTTATACCATTATTTTAGTGGTGACTAGTTGTTTGAAAAGGGATTCCAAGGATACAGGAAGGTAAGCATAAGGACCCTCTTCACTTGGTGATTTGGAAGTGGAAGCATTAGGTTTTAGATCATATGGTTGGTGACGTGACTGGGTGGATGGACTGGTTAAGGTGTCCAAGATTGGATTCCCTTTGTTAGTATGGGAATGGGTATATGGTGGTTTATGACAAGCAAATGGAGGATTTGTATGAGACTCACATGAAGGGGCTTGGATAGGGGGTGAAATAAGTTAAATGGGATCAACACCTTCAGGAAGTGGAACACCCATCATAATAAACCTCAAGAGGATCTCATCCTTGTGGGCAACTATGTATTGATCAATGAAGGTGGGGCCTAACTCCATGGGGGATGAATGATAATATATGGATGATGGGAGGGAGGCTAAGGCTTAAGTATGGTTATTTGAATAAAGCGGGTCCAATGATCGAGCTAGTATGATAATGAATGGATAGATACTAGGTTCAAATTTTAGACCGATAGTGTAATAATTGCTAACAACCTATCAACAATGTCTAGTTATCAAACTATCAAAAGAATTAAATATTTGATGGGTGCTTAGATTCAAACTCATAAGGTGATGAGTGATGGGTGCTAGTTATGAATAGGCAAGATGATTAGACTATATATGATTAGACTAATGATTGATGGGTTGATAAATTGAAACTAATAAAATGATAATATGTAAGCAAGATATTGACTAGGTATGAGATATGAATAAATGATGAGTTATAATGGATTAGGATGATAAGATGATGTGGATAAGACTAGCTCAGATCCTTAAACTGATTTTACTCAAAATAGGATGGGATATGTTTTATGTGATGAAAGTGATTAGGATAAGGGACAATAATTATAATGATAGGTGATGATGGCATGATGAAGGGATAATGATGGGATAGTGGTGAGGATGGTAATGATATGGGGATAGTTTAGACCCTAAAGAGATAATTAGGATAAGATGAGGATGAAATTAGATTAGATGGGTGATGAGTATAAGGTCAAGACAAAGGATTGATGATGGACTTAGGATAAGATGTGGAGGATGAAACAAGGTGTGATTAGGATACATAGGTAATGGGGGTGTGATTAATGATGGATGGGTCTAGGATATGATGTGAATAGAAAGATGTACAAGAAAACAAAGATATGTACAAGAGGGTAAGATAAGGATATACAAGATGATGAATAGGACATACGAGTGATCAAGTAATGATCAATGATGAGTGGATATGATCAATGATGAAGGGGATGAGGATAAGGTTGAGACAAGTGATGGGGTAGGGACTTAGGACAAGATGTGGATGATATAAAATTTAAGATATGTAAGTGATGGGTAGGGCTTAATGATAGGACAAGACTAGAAAGATGTACAAAGTATATATAAGAGGGTGATGAGATAAGGATGTATGAGACAAGATGTAGGTGATGGGATGATCAATGATGAGTGGATATGACTAGAATAGGATAGGAGATGGGATATGATAATACAAAGACAATATCGAGATAAGGATGTATAAAAGATAATATATTCAAGATATGACTAGGATATGTATATGATAGGGGTATGATGAATGACAAATGGATATGACTAGATTAGGATGGAATTAAGACAAGGTGGTGATGAGAGATAGTATGAGATGTACAAGAGATAATAAGTACAATGAGATGATGACTAGGATATACAAGATGATATGTACAAAGGGATGATAATATGTACAAGATGATAGAATGATGAGGCAAGAATATACAAGTTGGGTAGTGCAAAGACCTATATAAGTGTGTATAGGTTTAGGTGAAGGTTGACTCGACTCAAAAACAATGCAGGTTTATAAAAACACACATCCAAGCAAAAAAACCACACACAACCTATGATTAGTAAACTTAAGGGTGTGCAACCTGATGCTCGCACCATCAAATGGCTTTACAGGTGAGGCTGTAAATTTTTATAGAATCAATCAAACTCTCTCGACCCTATTTTCATATGATGGATACTTAAGACTTGATATTGAATCTGGCAGTGAGGCTCCTATTATGGTTGAAGGATCCTATGCTACATTTGCACAAGGCTCTTTAAGTGTGTCCCCTATATATGTGAAAGTACAGTGGGGCCTAAGTCCATATAAGATGTTGTCTAATCACCTTGTATCTTGGAGATTAAATGCCCCTCACTCCATATAACCCTTTATGATGAATTCCACTTTGGCGAATGACAACTCTCCTAATTTTTAGACTCCACTAGAACATGGAGTTTGGTCTAGTGTGTGGTGGTGAAATCCACGATCACTAGCCCCATAAAAATGAAAAAGGGAATGGGGTTTATAGGTGGTTTTTGATCTTCCAAGAATTATCACCAAGATGCAAGGATAAGATCATACACCATCGTATCCCTTGGGATACAATCAATCAAGCCAAAAGATTAATTAACTGATTAAGATTTAGTGTGGTGTATTTACAAGACACAAGAATAAGAACAAATGATATATACAAGAGATATATACATGAAAAGATGATTAAAATGATTAAAAATTATTTTTAAAGTGCCATAAAGAGACTTTAATAGGATACCTGCAAGTACATGGTTAATAGTTTTCAAGTGGTACTCAAAAAGAGGTAACCTACAAGACAAGTGATTAGTAGTTTTTAGATTTACCTGTTTGGCAAGTGACCTTGCAAATAAAATGACATCAATAGTGTTGGAATTAGTCTTTGACAAACGTAACCTATAGGTTAGAACAAAATTTTCCTCTACTTATTAATGTACAAATTATTATGAAAAATTATAAGTACTTTTATCAAAACGAAAATTATGAAACAAATAGGCTTTTTGGACTAAGACTCATTATAATACTATTATCAAACAAGACTTAGGATTATTAGTAAAAAATTTAAAAGAGCAATGGTATACTTAATTATTAACAATTTATTATTATTATTAATTTATTTATTTATATTTTATATTTTTTTTAATAATTAATTTTACTTTAATAGTTATGATGAATAAAATAAAGTGATAAAGTCATTATTGTTATTTTTATTATTATTTTAAATTAAATATCAACAAAACTTAAATATCAACAAAACCAGACAAAATGATAAAGTGAATTTGACATGATTAAACTTAATGATTTTAGGGAATGATTTTCATAATAAGAATTACTTAACAATACATGACACCTAATAAAATGTAAACCTAATACTTGAAAAAAGATGTTAAATTCCTAAAATCATGGACTTGATAATGAAAACCACTAAGCCTAATTTTATTAACTAAATCATAAAAATAAAACAAGATCTGAATAACAACTACAAGAATGGGTTATGAAGAAAAATTATAAGTTAAATCAAAATAATGACTATGAGATTAGTGGCATTGTAGATGGTTAATGGTCAGTTAATTGGAAAACCTCACAGCTTAGACAAACAACAATTTTTTTTGCAAGGTTGCATCCAAAGATATTATTACCAATTTAATCAGTGGTACCTTGAGTTGTAATAGGTGATTCTGGGGGAGTTAAATGCTTATTTGAAGATCATTATTTAAAATATGATAAAAACAAACAAACAAACAAACTTAGAGAATAATTGATTTGAGATTATGTGATTAATCTAAATCTACTCAAAATATCAATCCACTATTAAAATTTATAGCCAATTAGGAATAAAATGGAAAGGTAAATGAAACATTCATACCTAGATTTCATCCTAAAAGCTAAATGATCCAAATCATGACCAAACGGATGCAAAATGAAAGGATTAGATTGATTACTTTGACTCAGTTTTTTGACATGGTGATGTTTGATTGTGGATGTTTGATTATAGATTCATGGATATGGATTTGCTATAAATTTCTAAGTTGGCTTCAATGAAGGAAATGAGTGGTTAAATATAAATAGGAGGGAAAGATCAATGGTGTAGATTCAAACTTGGATGATGGAGATCAAGGGTTGAGGTTTATTTAAAGAATTTGAAATTCCTTGGAAGCCTCTAGATTTAGAGGCTTTTAGAGAGGAGGGGTGAAAATAGAGAAGGTTCTAGATGTGGAGGGTTGTATAAACCTTCTTAATATTTATAATGATTATATGGGGGATTAGATAGGGATTAGGTGGGGATTAGGATCTAGGGGTGTAGGAGAGCCTAAGAGTAGGCTATTAGGTGGTTAGGTGGGCCATGGGAATTTAAAATTCTAAAATAATAGTTAATTGGGATTAGGATGGGATAATAGGGATTTAGGATAAATTAATTATTTTATGGGGATGAATAAGGTTAATATAATGATAAAATATGAAGAAGGGGACATTAGACAAATGACTAGAAAGTGGATAATTAGATTCAACAGAATTAGTGTCGATTAATAAGAATATTAGTGACTATAATATAATCTAGTGAATTTATATGCATACAATATATCATTGTAAGGATTTAAAATTGAGATTAGGATAAATATATATAAATCTTGAAATTACATATATCTAAGGAGATAAAGAGAAAGATATTGGAAGACACATTCCATCAACCTTGGATAAAATGTGATTTATCACTCGATAGTTAAAATGAGTTTAACTATGCAACCCAATCATAATTTTAACATGGTGAACATGAGTGAACAAAGTCAACTCATACTATCAAATTGGTAAGGTTGGATGATACAATCAAGTCCAACCTAAAAACTTGGCAAGATTGAGTGATTTAATCACCTCAACCATACCAAAAGTGAATGAACTATTATAGTAGATTGGCTCAATACAATCCATAAAAGTACATCCTAAGTATCAATGCATTAAATTACATCTTGGTGGGTGATGATATTACTTAAGAGTGTTTTTAAATATAAAATTGATTCAGATTTTTCAATATTAGATCACATTGCATAGCATATTCATCATGGATATGTCTCATGTTGAAACTGTGTATAACAATAGTACTAATGTATATAATTCTACCACATTTATGAATATAAATTATATAAATGTATGATTTGACAAATTCAAAAATTATGTAAATATGGAGAACATGTTTCCAAAGCATGCCCCTACTATATATAGATAAATCTAAAAATTAGAATAAGTACCAATGTGAAGGACATGTTTCCAAAACATGCCCCCACTAAATATGAGTGTGTCAAATACTAAATAAGTATGGATGGCATGCTTCCAAAACATGCCCCACTGAATTTTAAAACTGATATAAGTACCAAATATTGAATGAGTGTAGAGAACATGCATCTAAAGCATGCCCCCATTGAATTTAAAAATTGTGTCAAATGTGTAGAACATGCCTCTATGACAGCCCCCATTAATATTACTCCCCTTTGAGGTGATGAAAGAATAAAAACTATTAATTACCTCACCTCAAAAGGATAAGACAACTATATAATCTACAAATGTAACCTTGTAGCATATAGAAGGAACATGTCTAGATGATATAGTATTGAAGCACATAGAATAATGTAATCACATGAAGGCCTAATATGCATAATAAGGATCATGGAAACATTTCGATAATATCAGTAAAATCTCAATAAAAAAATCAAATGCACACACAAGAGCACTAAAGAATGAGTCAAAAGGTAATGGTCCAAGTTAAATGCAAATAAGCGCCATGTTCAAATTCTACACAATCGAAAGGACATGACATAGTCAAATTTCCATAAAATCAAGGATGATATATTCAAATTTCCATACAATAATAAATGACATCTTTAAATGTCAAATAAATCACACATAGACATGGGGGCCATAAACAAAGGAGCATATTCAAATGCTCGAACAAGTAGGATAATAATAAGGCAAGACACTCAAGGAAGTGCATAAATGAAAACATAAGTAACTAATATAAACGTATTGTAGTAGCCTATGGAACCAATGTGTTATAAAAAATGTCAAGTCCATAACAAATCAAGTACCATGTTCAAGATATGATCATGGATAAAGGCATGTGTAAGTACATATATGATCTTAAAACATGATAATGTAGAGTGACCATAGAATGATATACCCTATGAGTATCATAATAATAGAGGTTGGTGCCCATAATGTCCATATGACATGAGTACTGGAAAGGCCCAAAATCCATAATAAGAATAGATCATATATTTGTGTATGCTTGTATCACTCTCAAGTAGAAGCGTGTCATACATGTGTATTTAGAAGTAACTAATATGTCATCCATCAACATGGAACTAACACATAGAAGCCAAGGAGCCAATAGAATATGTAAGTGCCAAAAATATTTTTGTATTTTTCAATGTTTTTAATTTTTTTTAGTATTTTTGAATGTGAAAGGGAAAGACTATCCTATGATCCCATCAAAAAGTTGATCATAGATATATCCCAACTATGAACTTGGTGTAATAATTTGGTGACATTTTTGAGGAGCATGTATAAGTGCAATATTTATCACTATAATATTTGTGATGCTCTGCATATGTAAAATGGGATTTTGTGGTCTTGGAGAAATAGTAGGAGTAATAAGAGTAGGGGTTTATGGAACCCATCATTATGTGCTCTATGGTTTCTTTGGAATAATAATAATATGAACATGTGTAGGTACTTTAAATATATGAACATGATGCATAGTAGATGAGGATTATGTGGAATCCACTATATGTCTCTGATGAAATAGGATTTCATGCATTGACCACCTAGTAAAGGGGATTGCATGTTGCTTACCCTTTTATGGTTAATTATCCTTAGTAATCTTAGTAATTAAATATCTAGGTATAACTTTCTCTTGTTTAAGAGGATACTCACATGGGATTCTGGAAACCATAATTATCCAATTGACATGAATATATTTAACACACCCATGCACTATAAAAGGTATTGCTCAAAGTGTATAGATCCAAGGTCTTCCCAATAACATGTCAAATATTATTGTTGAAGGTATAAATAAAATGGTATTAACCACATTTGTAGAACCAACTTGTAAAGGTAGGTCAATCTCACCAAAAACCTTCTGGAAAGTCCTATCGAATGATCTAACTGATCTAGTAGAAGGATGAAAATAATTAAGAGTATAACCCAAATGTGTAGGTAATGTCATGGTGCAAAAATTCTCATTTTCACCATTATCAATCATAATATTGCATATAATATGTTTATAAAGGTATACTCAAATGAATAAAGAATAAAAATCAGAGCCATCATACTTAATCTCACTATCATCAAAAGAAATAGGTCTTTAAAACATAGGATGTGTATGTCATATATAATTACCTATAATCCCATCTAATAGTTGGCCATAATGTGATGGAGAAGGATGTACATTATATATCATTTGCACTTTTGGTTCCTTCTTAGAAAAATATTGCAAAGAATTGTTAATTTTTTTTTGTTTGTGGTGATCATTAGGTTGTGAACCTAATTCCTTGGAAGGATCATCAAATGTAATCTTTTGATCATCAATAAGGTCTTGAATTTTATGCTTCAAGGTAAAACCTTTATTTGTATAATGTCATGGTCCTTGGTGATAATCACAATAAGTATTCACATCATATCCTTTCGGTAGAGGTCTATTTATATCAACCTATATAGAACGAAGGAGAGCTATAAGATGGAAATCTATTAATTATAGGAGCAATGAAGTGGGAGATGCACATAATAATGTAAATTATTTCTTTGATGAATTATATAATACAAACCAATTAGGCTACTATGAAATTGTGTTAACCATGTTGGTTGTTTCTTTTTTAGGCTCATGAGGTTTTACCTTATAACCTGGTGTTGATGCCTCCAAATGTATCATAAAAACTCTTAGTGTCCAAAGAACACTTCTCATTTTATAATTCAAAGAATTCAAATCATGAGTAGAAGGTTATGGTAATCTGGTTGCCCATGGTGAAATAAGGGCAGAGCAATAAACTATTCCATTATATATATATATATATATATATATATATATATATATATATATATATATATATATATATATATATTGGTGGTTAGGAGCCACCGTGACCAATATAAAATAAATGTAAGATATCTATGCTATTATCAGTGAATTTGTGATCAATTTCTAAACTAAATACTAATCTAAATGAATATTTACATTGAATCTTAAACTAAAGTGATCTGATTTAAAAAAAAGGCAAAAGGAAGGGTAGGCAAAAATAAGTATTCTGATTTTCAGTCCAGACATCATGACAAAGCTTAGATTTCATCAAGACATACATTAAATATCTATAACACATATCCCACCATGTACCAGGAAAATATCTAAGGAAAGGAAGGAACAATGTAAATGAGAAACTATATTCAATTTAAAGTTTTACTTAACATGCAAATTGCATCAGCACATCTACAAGAGAAGCAAGGGAAGTGAAATGAACCTAAAATATTTCAATTAACCTAGCTTAAGAACAAAATAACAACTCTGCATTCATATATGCACATCAAGAATCAATGAAAACCATTCAAATCTGAACATCCAAACAGATAGTTGAGAAAGCAACCATAATAGTAAACACACAAACAAATATTGGACAATTTATTCAGAATTTCTTGCTTGTATTAGTTGCTCAAAGTTTACACAAAGTCTTTTGCTCAAAAATTTATCCATTTACAAAATGGTAATACCGTCTTTTGTAAAATGCTAAGGTAGTACACTGGTCAGTCATGAGATTATAAATGTACAAACGTAAAGACAACTATCCTTTTTACAAAGTTCTAAAATACATTCCTCTTTCCAAAGTGGACTAACCTATAGGAAAATGTGCTAACAAACGAGTGCATTCCTTCACAAAAATAATATTCTATATTTGAATATTTCAAAGTTTCTTAACAAGGTAGAATATTATTGGCTAGCTACTGGGCCTTGTGTTGAATAAATGTCCTGTTGTTCTTGAAGAATCTTCATGGCTTTTTGATGTTGTTCATTGACTAGCTTTAGGTTGGAAGCTATCTCTAATAGATACTCATCCTCCTGGCCTACCAAGTCATAAAAATTTCTATCATTCCTGTACATTACTTACTTGATACTCTTGACTCAACAATTTTCTCCTCTACATTTAGGATCATGCCCATGACCCTGATTTTGTCATTCCCAAATTGGTCCTGACTCTTGTTCTTGAAAAATTGCATAACCAAGGTAACCCTATACTTATACTAATCATCATAAATGATGCTCAGGGAGCTAAGTGTGGTAGGCATGGAAAGCATGGTTCTAAGGAGCTTCCCACATCTATTTATCATCTCCTTATCATCCCTTAGGACCCTCTCTAAGTTCTTCAACCAAGTACTCAGACCTTGGATTTTGTCAACAATTATTCTCATAATTAAATTCAAATGGGCTAGGCTAATAGTCTTGAAGCCAGGAATCAGGTCCTCCACCAATATGCTAATTAGTTTCTTTATTTCTAACATTGGGCTATTAAACACTTGGCTACTACATCTAAGTGGGCTAATGGACTCTACCTTGTCTTCATTTCCTTCAAGGAGTTGAACATATCATGAAAAGATGCCTTAAACATCTTTATCATTTCCTCTATAACTGAAAAGATAACCTATGTCTCAATATTTTATTTTTCCTTTTGTAGGTTATCTATCTTTTGATATAGGCCTTTGATGCCTAATTTTAGTTGGGATGAATGGGCATCATCTAATACAACTATGTTTTTTTCATGGTTTGGGTGTTCACCAGGTGCCTGACCTCCTACTATAGTTAAGCCCATAAAGGGTTCAAATTTTTGAAAAGTGAACTCCGCATTCCCAACCATGGTCTTCTTTGTTATCACTCTCTCCAAGCCTACTGTCTCTAGATTAAATTACACACTTACTGATGACTCTATGATCTTTTGAAGTTCTAGGACCTCCATTTGTGTGTTGCATGAGGCTCCAAGGGTTTCTACCTAAGTGCTACTTGACCCCCTAAGGGTGGTCATCATTATTTCTTCCTCTAATTTCATCAAAGCTAATATCCATGGCTTTAGCTCATCACGAACAATGATGTTAATTATTTGGGTCATGGCCCATGAATGCAGCAATATTAGAATCTTTTACATCTTCCCATAAATTAACCATTCAAGGATGATGGGCCCATTAATGGGATTATCATCACTTAATAAGTTAACCTCACTCAAAGGATAAGTGAATGTTATCTTTGACTTCTTCTTTATAACTGGGACCAATGCCAACTCAACATTTATTTAGTGCAAGGGTGCAACTAGAACTAGGTCCAGAGCCATCTCCTTCCCCTTTTATTATTTTTCTTCCTTGAATCTGGCTAGGGGATCCTCAATCTATTCTTCTTCTTCATCTGATGCATATGCCTCAATAAGCACTCTAAGTGCATCCTCCATTGTCTCCCTAGGACTTAGTGTTATCATGTCAAGGAACTCAATTGGGGACTCTGACCTTTCAGGTTGGGCTGAAGATGAGGTCCCCTCACTAGGCCTTTCTTATAATTTATCCTTCCCAGGGCCTTGTGCAATTAGGTTTTGAGGTTATTTTAGTGGTTTCTATAGAGGGGGCCTAGAAGAGATTCCAAGAAATAAGTGGTATTGCAAGGGGCCCATCTACCATATCTCACTAGGTTTCTCATCTCTAGCCAATGTGGGCTCAAGCTGGATGTTATGTTTCTTCAACCTAGCCAACACTTTTTTGAAATTAGTGGATTTGATATACATCATTTCATGAACACCAAACCTGTGTTCATAAGGGTGGTTTATTGCTTTTGCCTTCAAATGCTTAGTGACCCTATCATGAGGGTCTCACTACCTCAAATAATCTAATTTTAAGTTAAATGAGTCTTTGTGTTTGGTGATGACATCCACATGCTCCCAATTCTACAGTACAGTCCTACTAATAGTCAAAAGAAAAGGGTGAAGGAGTCCTTTCCTTTTTTACTTGCACACACCATCTATGCCAAGGAAAAGTTGGTATGCAACCTCTTATTCTTCTAATTTGGTTGGCACATGGACCAGTAGTTTGAGGGGTTAAACTAAGGTCCCTTCTATTCTTATCACTATGCAATCTAGATACAACTAGATATCTCCAATCAACTCCACATATTTCTTGACCAAAAGCTGACCCTACCCATGGGGATCCCTATAATAGCTTCTACCAAAACTAGATATACACAATCATAAATGAATTGTATGTTATGTCTATACTTGAATATGTGAAATTTGTAATAGTGATGGTAAATAGTGTGTCTCCCATTTGGTGACCAATTATTTATGTCAAGGATCTTGGTGGTGGAAAAGAGGTCATCTAGAAGATAAGACATCATGAAGAAGTGGCTACTAGTTTTCTTCTTAATAGCTAAACATTGTTATTTTAAATAAATGTTAATCATCTCACCCATTGGGGGAGTGAGTCCCTTTTTTACCATGAAGTACACATAGGGCACCCAAATTTTATTAACATTTGTGGTGTAAGGGGCTCTAAATAACCTATTCAACAAGGTCATGATTACTCTAATCCTTTCCCTAAATTAGATAATTGGGATCTTCCCAGTGGGGTCTTGGATTACATGGGTTCCAGGTAAGTAATCATGGGGTAAAGATAGTGTTCAAATCATTCTTATTAGTCTATGCTCTAATTTTAGGAAAATCTCCCTAGGGATTGCATAGCTTGTAGTAGCTTTCAAACACAAGAGGGGAAATATACACTACCTTTCTGAAAGTATGTTCATGAACTATCCAATCTTGATCAATTTTACAATCTATGAAAATGGGGGCAATAACATCAATATAGTGTAGTACCTCAGACATTGCAATAACATAGTGGAGATTGGTCATATAGATGGAGACTAGGTCATTGTACCTCTAGAAGATTGAGGCATTCTTTTGTTCTTCCCTTGTGATGGCTTGAATATCTTCAATAGTCCAAAAAAGCTCTGACCAATTTATGTGTCTAGTGTTTAATGTCGTAGCATCAAAGTTAGTATCCTTGAATACTCTTCCCTCATTATCTGAAGCTAAGTACAACACTGTGTTATTCCTTTATTGCTACCTCCAAATTACCATGACTGTGAAACTTGTAAATGGCTCACTAATGGTCTTCAAGTAGCCTCTAGATTAGTTTTCTCTTGCTCAGATAACAATTGGACTCTTTTTAGCTTGACTGTGATTGATTAGAGTTCAAATTAGGGATTTATTTAGAGGCTAGGGCTTCTTTTTAGCTTTAACGATGATGGTATCTCAGACTTAGGCTAATTGATGCCTTTGATTTGATTGAGACCCCTACCTTTATACCTTTGCCTTTTTGTGCCCACCAGATCTTTGATTTTGTCTTTTTGTGCTTATGTAGTACCTTTGTGGCATCTATTTGGTAGCTTTTGAGGTATTTTTCACAAATGCTTTAAAGGAGCTAGTAGTTGTCCTTTAAAATCTTTATTTGTTTTCATACCATTATATCCTTTCTCATGGATCAACGTAGGATATTGATTTTGATCCCAGGGCTTGCACATTATTGGTTATCTTTATATCAGGGTCTACAGTTGTGCCACTTGGCACTTTTATGGACCCTCTAGGCTTTGTATTTTGTCGGTGAATGTGTGTTCATCACATGTCAATCTTGAAGGCCTTTTGGGCTTGTTGAATAGTCTCTATTGATAGCACTCTTTGATCAGCTTGCTCTGATTAATCATGAGTTGTTGATCCTAAAAGATGCATGAAATTTAATTAGCACCGAGATATAAAAGAGAATTAGACTAAGTACTTTAGACTAAAGTTTATTTTGTGTTAATAAACATGACATAGAATTTAGGTTAAAATATTTAAGTTAAGTTTTAAAACACATATAAAGGGGGCTCGATTAATAGAAGTATCTAATGCAAGGTTTTGATGTAGGGTTTTATGATGTTGAAAAACATGATAAAACTTTAGGTTAAAAACTTCTAAGCTAAGTTTTATGGTATAGGGACATAATATAAGTCTTTAGCCTAAGGTTTATTATATTAAAATAAATGAAATTAGAACCTTAGGATAGAGACTTAAGTTAATTCCATGCCTACAAAAATTAGATCACAAGATCATTTTATCATTGAAGTTTAAAGGCCTTTAGTGCTTTTATATTTCCAAAAAGGGGGGTCCATTAAATTTGTAACACAAGTAATAAACTTTTAGCAACATTTTAAATCATATTATTATGTTTAATCAAGATGATCGATTAGATTAAATTTTACAACCTCATGGACATCAATGATGACCTCGTGGGCATCAAATGACGTTCATGAGAACATCAAATTTAAGTTCATGAAGTTCATAGGTCCATAGACCATGGATTTAACACAATCTATCTGATCATTTGGTCTCGATCAAGCGTAGGCTGTTGATCAAGATATGAGTATATGGATGTCATTAGCCCCTGCAATCATAAAGAGGATAAAGTTAGCTCATGGATCAATGGATATAAAAATTAGACTAAGTTAAAGGCCTAAGTCTTCAAAGCATAATAAATGCGTCCCTTTGAATATTATAGTCATAACCAAAAGTTTTAGCCTGAGGTTTATTGTATTTAAATAATTAAAATAATCTTTAGGGTAAAAACTTAGGTTAAGTCTAAGTTTTAATTCATGGGGAAATTTTAACACTAAGCTTGGATGCAAGAGTTCCATCTAGTGACTCTGCATGACTCATCAGCGTTTGACCTTGGGAAGGGTCTACAGAGCATTGATCAAGATCTGGGTTCCTAAGATGGTGACACTAGTCATCCTCATGGGTCTTCCTTAGGCCTTTGGAATTTTAATATTATGTTCACTCTATCGGATCAATTTTTTTGAGCAGTCATGGATCGTTGATCGTGATTGGATCATTTTAAATCCTTAAAGCTATAACATGATTCTTATCCTAAGGTTTCATTATATTAATAAATAAAATGAGACCTTAGGGTAAAACTTAGGCCAAGTTTATATTTAATAAAATGGGACCCATTTAATCTTGAAGGTGATCATGCAACATTCAATCATTCAGTTTTGCTTAAATGTAGACCATTGGTCATGATCTGAATGAATGCACACTATTGGTATGATGGGTCAATGCTTTAGATTCATCAGGTCTCCTTTGCTTCATCTGATCCTTTTCCATGATGAAGTGAGAATCATCGATCCTAAAAATAGGAAAGATGCTTAAGTTAGGTCTCAGGTCAATATAGGAACTTAGGCTAAAATTTTAAGACTAAAGTCTCATTCATGTTAATAAACATGAATGGGACCTTAGGACTAAGACTTTAGGTTAAGTATGTAATAAAAGGGACCACATAATGTAAAGAAATTGTACCCAGTTAGGAACATAAAGGACCATACATACATAAATTCTAGACCATGTTAAAATAAAAAGAACAAAAGGGGGAAATATGAAGGACCAAGCATGATTTTTAGGCTAGGGTTTGGTCGTGTTAAAAAAATATGGCCAAGCCTTAATATAAAAATTTAGGCTTAAGTCTAAAGTAAATTTGAAAATTTCCTTCCAAATGGATCTCGCCAAATTTGAATTTGAACCAAGGGTCTAAGCTAGGGTTTTGTGAAGGAGGGTTTTAGAACATGAATCCAATTGTGAGTTCTCAAGAACCAAAGGCTAGTAAAATATTGAATGAGGATAAAACTATAAAAATCCCAGCATGATCCATTAATAAGAGCTCCATGAAACTTGTAACCTAAGACGTGAAGGCCAAATGTTAGCAACATTAGGAAAGGTTAAATAAAAACCATGAATAAATGAGCCAATTTCATCAGGCATGGATGATCTTCAAATTCTAATAATGTTCAGAATATCAATCTTTCAGTGTTAAGGTTCAAATTATGCACAAAGGTTCCTATTTTTTAGATATGGAGGTAGTTGACCTCAAAAAATGGTGACTTCCAGGAGGAACATAACAATATGTTAGAACTTAGAGACTCTAGTTTAGACAAATACCTAGGTCATTTATTCGACTTGATCAATGTCATTATCAAGATCAGTTCATGGTTGAAACAAACCTTGCACGTGCAAAATTGGGATAAAACATCAAGACATAGCCATGTCGTGTGTGTTCTTTGATTCCAATTACTATTTTCCATGGGATCCAAGGGACAAATTCTAGGTTTCATGTCTTTAATCATTGACATTGACTTGGAGCATGTTTATATATTCATTAAGAACCATTCTTCTAGTTTAGGGAAGTCTTAAGCATTGCTCTACTACTAGTTGGGCATCCATAACCTTGATAGAAATTCCTTTAGCTCCACTCATAGCCTTGTTCTACTGCTAGCTAGACATCCATATCCCTTGTAGAGATTACCAGAATCACATTTTCTTGAAAATCTTTTGATTTTGTAATAAGTTCTTATTTTTTGTATTTTTGGGTCTTTTAGGCTTTCAACAAAGGTTGGGAACCAAGGTAGCTAGGTTTAAAGATTTGGTCAAGTGTATGATTATTAGATAATCATCTATGGTTGTAACCTTTGTCCCAGGTAAGGATGTTTGTTAAGTTCAAGCATGATTGTACCTTATTAGATTAACCTTTCATTTTATATGTACAATTTTTCTTAAAATCAAGTTCAGGTCAAGACAATGTTTAAGGTCTTATGGAATGGTTAACCTATCCATTAGTCATTATTGGTTTCTTCAGATTATAACATCAAGTTCATATCTTAAATCCATGGTCAACATATGTATGAGGTTGATACCAATATTCATGAACTTCTAAAGTTTTAAGAAAACTAAGGAACTATGAATTGAGGGTTGTCCAAAAGGACTTATTGGAAGCAAGGAACAAAGCAACAAAAAGTAAACACACAACATAAAGCAGCAAAGTAGGAAGCAAAAGGTAAGCAAACAAATATATACAAACTCATGTACAAACAAGGGACATGAAGGAAAGAGATGAAGGAAACTAACTACCCTACCTACATTAACTCTTACCATCTTACATATTTACTCCATGAAGACCCCAAGAGGAGCAATAGAGAAGTAATTATTGAGAAACTACCCATTGGTGGGTAGTGTGAATTCTGCTCCTTATTGATATTTTAGCTTGAAGGTGTTATCTCCAAGTGTATCTACAATCTGATAGGGGCCAATCCACATAGGTGTGAACTTAACATGCTTGCCCTTGGGCTCAGATGCTTTGTCCCAAATAAGAACCAAGTCTATTTATCTAAACACCTTGATCATTGACTACTTGTCAAACCACTTCTTTATTGTAGTTTGGTGCTTGTTAAAGTTAGTAAAAGATTCTTATCATGTGTATTCTAATTGAATAATATCTAATAGCCTTGAGTTCACAAATTCTTGGTCTTCCTCCATATACTCCTTCATAAACTTTTAAGTTGGTAGCTTGAGTGTGATAGGGAATATGGGCTCTTGGCCATTTACTAGTAAGAAGGGAGACGCTTTAAGAACCTATTTGACTCTTGTTCTATCTGACCAAAAAGCATACTTGAGAAGCTTATGCCATGTTCTAGGTTTGTCTACAATAGACTTCTTAATGGATTTCATCAAGTTTTTATTCATTAACTCAGATACGCCATTACCTTAAGGATAATGATTAGATGAAAACTTAAGAATAATGTTGTTGTCATATGCCCACTTTGTCATCTCTATGGATGTGAATGCTGACCCATTATCAGATATAAAAGGGATAGGAGTCTCAAATTTGGTGCATATGTTTTCTTCTAAAAACTTGATCACTTATTTTGTTTTACATTATTTGGTGGCTACTACCTCAATCCACCTAGTGCAATAATCAATAGCTATTAGAACATACTTTTGACCTTTTGATAAATTAGGATTGATTACCCCTATGAAGTCTAATCAGCACTAGGCAAAGGTTTTGTCAATCATGATTGGTTATAAAGGCATTACTACCTTTGGTTATTTTATGTTGAAGATCTAGCATGAATGGCATTCCCTCACATGTCTATGAGCATCTTTGAAAATGGTGGGCCAATAATAACCATCTCTAAAGATCTTGTGGGATGTTGTTCTTCGTGATGGATTCCCATTCCCAACTTTTCATGGAAAGTGCTCATTATCTCTATAGCCTCTTCCTTGGAAACACATCTTAGGTACAAACCTTCCAAGTTCTTTCGATACAATACTCCATTTTTTATTAGGCATCAAGATGCCTTGAGCCTTAGATATCTTCTCTATTCCTTGGTTAGTCCTCTTCGCTCTCCAAACTCACATTATTTCAGCATTAGCTTAGTGGCTAGGTTTAGTAGAATGGCATGCACTTTGTTACAAAGAATGTAGTGCCTAAATTTCTTGACTGCTTTAACTAATACAAAGGCTTGTTTATCAATCAAAGGATAATTTAAATTATCATTTTTTAAATTAGTGCTCATAAAACTAATTGGATGGTCACATCCTTCTATTTTTTGAGTCAAAACAACAACAATAGTGTGGTCAGAGGAAAAGGACTAGAGATAAAAATCTTTTGAAAAGTCTAAACTTATCAAGACTAGAGCTTGGCTAATTGCCTTTTTGATGTCCCTAAAATCCCTTTTAGATTCCTCATTCCATGATACTTTAGCATCCTTCTTCAGCATATCATTCAATGGTTTGATAATTTTGCAAAGCTAGAAATGAATTTTCTCACAAAGTTTATTTTACCAAAAAATGATTTCAATTCTTTCCTATTATTGGGAGGATCTATCTTTGATATAGCTTCCACTCTTTTAGGATCAATAGATATTACATATTTGGTGATAACATGGCCTAAAAATTTACCCTCAGTGACAGAAAAATTGCTTTTTTTGGGGTTGAGGGAAATTTCATACCTTTTGCAAATTTCAAATACCTATTGTAAATGTATGAAATGGTCCTCCCTATTCTTAGAAAAAATAGTTAGATCATCTATGTAAATTATAATTCACTTACCAATTAGGCCTTGGAAGGCATGGTCCATGGTCGTTTGAAAGGTGGCTCCTATGTTTATCAATCCAAAAGGCATTATTTCGCAAACAAAGGTACTCCACTTAGTTGTGAATGATGTCTTCATTCTATCTTCTCTGTCTACCAGCACCTGATTGTATCCTAAAAATACATCAAGAAAAGACATCATGGCTGAACTAGAAATAATTTATATTACTTGGTCAAGAGAGGGAAGAGGATAATTATCCTTTTCATATGCTCTATTCAAATTTCTAAAATCAATACACAGCTTAATTTCACCACTCTTCTTCCTAAATGACACTAAATTAGCAACCTAAGTAGAGTGTTTAATAGGAAATACAATCCTAACATCTAACAACCTCTTAACTTTTTTGAAAATCATAGGTTCTAAGACTGGATTTATAGGTCTTTGCTTCTACCTAAAAGGTTTGAAATTCTCTTTGAGAGGTATGTTATGGGTGATGACTCTTGGATAAAAAATCTTCAAGTCATCATATGACCAAGCTATCACATCTTTGCATTTTGTTAATAGCTCTTTACATCTCTTTTTTTAGTACTTGTACAAGCTTTTCCAATGTTGACTAGTTGAGGTTGATCTTGAGGCCCAAGATCAACTGCATTGTAATCCTTTCCACTTGCTTTAGGAATCTTAGAATCTTCGACTAGATTGTCTTGATCAAATAATCTTTCTAAGGAAATCATCCCCTTGGGGATCTTATTGTCATTCAACTAAATGACTTTGCCATCCAACTTTCTATCAAGGGTGGTTTTATCATCTTTGTCTATGCTTTGGGCTTCAAATGCTCCTGAACTAGTTATAAAGTCCAAGATTTATTGGTCATCACTGAATACCTATAGATGGTTTACATTGTTCAGGATAGAAGGGTAAGGTATTAGCTCAATGCTAAATTTTGGTGAATCTTGGTTAGGAATGAGATTAGTTGCAATAGAGGCTAACTCATTAGTGGCTATATTTTCCTCCCTAGGGATAGAAACATTATTGAAGGCATCAAAAGATTCAACTAGATCCCAAACTCTAAATTTGTACCTTTTGAGGTATGATAGTTTTCACTGATACTTGATTCTTACCTGATTTACTATGAGCTCTAAATCAACATAAACTATTAATTCTTTAACTTTGTTTTTGATGGCAAATTACAGACCTAAGATGAGAGCTTCATATTCTACAAGGTTATTTATACATGGAAACTGGAGTCTATAAGAGACATGATATTTCTTACCAACATGGTCAGTTAGAAAAATTCCTACCCCAGATCCCACTTTACATCTTACACCATCAAAATATAGCTTTCATAACCTAGGCACAACATGAGGAGCTTTAGGGTCACATACTTTATCCATTTATAGAGTGAAAACTCCCAAATCAGAATCAATTATGTTGACCCTTTCATTCACAACATTATATTAATTAATCATGTGTTTCATTCTTGGCTCCTTTTCAACTCTGATATAGTTGGGAACTCCTTTCCAAGGAATCCATAGGTGTGAATAGTCCGTGGACATATATCCATTTAGAGTCTTTATCCATTCTCTACTTAAAATTAGTCCATATGCTTTAGGGATATCTACCACTTGGATATCTATAAATTGTTGGACTCTTGGTTCAAAAACTAGTTGCATGTGAATGTTTAACAATTCTCCAACCACCTTGACCCTAAACTTATCTAATTGGGTGACAACCCTATCATATTTAATAGGATTTAAATCAAGTTTCTTACAAACACTTACAGGAAAAATATTTGTAGAGGAACCATAATCCAAAAAATAGTTATGCAAGTTATTACCAAACATTCTAACTGTAAGCAATAAGGGTGGGGATTCTATTTTAGCTTTATACATAGCTATGTTTGCATTATCAGTCTTGGACATCTTGTTAGACTTCTTGGGCAAGGATTCCAGTAATAGATCCCTTTGCTTGGTTATCTATGTCATTTCATGAAAATTAATATTAGCTTTAATTTTCTTCATGTCCTCTACAATATTATAACCATTCCTATCGAAATAATTGGAAGTATCAGTACTAGATCTATAAGTATTTCCCTTTGGAGGCTCTAGATTATTGTTTGAAGTGGTATTGGGAGGAGTACCAATTTTTTTTGGAGGAGTAGAAGTAGTTAAAGGCTGCCTTTGTTCTATATTTCTTATAGGATATGTCTTCTTCAAGAACTGCTAGAAGGCATAAACTTCTTCAAGAACATCATCAAGTTCATTGTCTTTTTGGAATGGGAAATCAAACATTTCCACCATGAAGGTCTAGTCAATATGCTTAGACCCTGAAGTACCTGCACCTTTATACTTGTTAGGTACTACCTCAAAAGTGCCCAAATCTTCTTCAAATTCTTCAAAAGCTTTGCATAATTCAATACAATCAATTTCACTATGCTTAGAAGTACAATAGACTCTACAATAATTAGCAAAGCAATATCAATCAGATTAATATCCATAGTCTTCTTTTTAGAAGATGGTTCACTATTCTTATTATTGTAGAGACTATCATTATTAAACCTATTATTGGGCCTATTGAATCTTTGGAAAGAGAATTTCCTTCCATAATTATCTCTAGTAATACCAACTTGTTTTTACAGTTGAAGGAAGTCAATACTGAGTTTTTGAACCATTTTCAGAATGGACTCATACTCATTTTTGGGAGTTTTTGAATTATGAACTTGGTTGTTATTGGTGTTAGTGGTTGGTACTAAGGTCCTTTGATCATTTTCATTAAATCCATTAGTATCAGGGTGATTCAAGAACCCCAAATTTTGGTTTGGAGTAACATGTCTTAGAGGTAATTGGTTTAGATTTGGGAGCTAGTTGAGAGTAGGCACATTTTAGTTGTTATTAGGAAATACATTCGAGGTAGGCATATGTGGATTGACATTTGGAATGGAGTAGGCCATCTAACCTTGAGGTTGCATTTGGTCATTAATGATCATAGTCTTAACATAGGTTAAAGTCAGTGTGTTCATAGGACCTACAACCCTTTTTATGAATACTGAAGTCATAAGATCAAGAGCGTCTTTGTATATTTTCAAGGCTAATACCTGATTAGGTTTATAAGGGTTAATGATTCTACAATACATCTTTTGGAACCTGGAATTAAAATCCCTTATAGGTTCATTGTCATGTCTTTTAAGAGTGGTAAACTATTGGTACAAGACTAAAGGCTGATGATTTTGTCAAATTGGCCAATGAAAATACTATTGAATTCATCCCAATGGTAATGCAATTGTCAGTCAAGTTGAAGAACCATTCAAAGGTACCATATTTAAATGTGAAAGGAAAAAACCTACACACTACATCTTCATGAATTATATTTATCAATATTAATACATATTTGAAGGATTTAACATGTTTTTCTATTGTCACAATACCACCAGGACTAAAAGTTGGTAAATACTTTTTTGGCTTGTGAGGAAGGTCATGAACCACACTTTGAACATTAATAAGATAAATTATTAACCAAGCCATACCTTGATAAAGGTTGAATGCAGGAGTACCTTGGATTGGTGAAGTCGCTAAAGACTTCAAACATCTATGTCTACCTTTGTGTCGTCTGGTCCTCTTATGGATGTCTAGTTCCAACAAAGGTTCTCTTGTTTTTGAATGTGATCTTGTCTAGATTCTTGGAAATTCCATCTTGAGGACTTTGGATCCTATTTGAAATATGATGTGTCAAATTAACCTTTATGAGGAACAGGGATCAGACTTGCACATTAAGCAAATTTTACAAAGATTAATGTAAAAAATAACAAAGGACATCAACTTTTAACCAAGTTAGCTCAAAGATGTGTCTAATTACATAACTATGATCTATATTTACAACTCTTAAGTTTAGATAAATCTAGATTTGTATAATATTTATCAATCTTTGATCAAAAGAAGTTATGCTAACCTCAAATACTTCGAATTCTTAGATCTCAAACTATCTTTACCAGAATTAAACATCTATCCTCAAAGACTCTTGATCCTTGTCTAAAGGAAGCAAAAAGATGGGTCAAAGACCATGAAGATTGATGATATTTATACTTTTGAGCAAATCACTTATGAAAATGTGTAAATATAACACCAATCTTTGATCAAAACATACCAAAATTAGCGAAGATCATGTAAATTCACAAGGGGGCCCTCCTTCTAGCACCAGTCAAAGCTTGTTCTTGTTAATGCCTCTAGACGTATCACATGTGCTCTTAGTGTCCATATAACAGTTCTCATTTTAGAATTCAAGGAATTCAAAACATGAGTAGCAGGTTATGGTAATCTGGTTACCCATGGTGAAATAGGGGCAAAGCAATTAAACTGTTCCATAATATTTTATATTGATTAGTGGTTTGGAGCCACCGTGGCCAATCTCAGTGAGATTTAAAATATCTATGATATTATCAGTGAATTTGTGATCAATTTATAAACTAAATACTAATTTAAATGAATGTTTACAATGAATCTTAAACAAAAATGTTTTCATTAAAGAAAAAATAAAAGAAAGGGTAGGGCATGTTGTTTCCAAAATCAGCTTAGCTTATTTTTGAAAACAACCCCCTACAAAACTTGTCCGTTTCGTCTTTTGTCTCTCTAAGTTCATTTTTCGATACGAATTTCAAAATTCATTTTTGTCTTGGCCTCGAAATGAGGAGTGGTTACTATCTCATCCAAGCCAAGTTTTCCCTTCCCCTTTTTCTCCTTCCAGAGATGGTTTCTTTTGTTTCCCCTGCAAGAGTGGCAAAAATCGCCGCCTCTGCATTTCCCTTGTTTTTGTGCAAGGGCGGCAATTTTTGCCGCCAATGCACGATTCCTACAAGGGCAGAAAATTTTGCCACCCCTGCTCTCTGGCCTACAAGGGCGGCGACAATCATCGCCCTTGCAAAATAAACTGACTACATGCAAGGGCGGTGAAAAATGCCGCCCTTACACATCTCGATTTTCATGTAGGCATTAATGGCCACACGCAGCAGGTTGTTGGGGTGGGTTTTTCACCCCATATATTTTTATTTGAGCCTCATTTTTCTCTTTGCTTCCTCCTCTCCTCCTATCTCTTGCACCTAAGCACCTCAAGTGACGTTTTAAAGCACCAACTCGCGGATCCAACCTCGTGACATGCGCATTTTCTCAGGTAGGGTTCATTTTTAAGTTATTTTCTATTTTTTATATTTTAGCTTAGTTTCTTTAGTTGTTTTGTTTTTTATTTCCTTTTTCTTCTCCATCCTACCTGTGGTTTTTCTGCCAGGACCTCACACGGGCGGCAAATTTTGCCACTCGCGTCCTTAGCCGTTTTCTTCCATGTATCCTTCCTCCTTCATCGTGGGCTCCTCTTTCCCCTGCCCGCAGTTTTCTCTCCTTGCGAGGGTAGCATTTTTTGCCGCCCGTGTTGTCTTTTCATCCTTCGTGCAAAGGCGGTGAAAAATGCCACCCTTCCATGTTTTCCTCCTGTCAAGCGTAGGGGCGGCAATTTTTGCCGCCTCTGCACGTTTTTGCAACTTTAGTGCAAGGGCGGCGATTTTCGCCACCCCTGCCTTTCCCCTGCATCCTTCCTGCAAGGGTGGAAAAAATCACCGCCCCTTCTGTTTCTTCTCATTTATGCAAGGGCGGCAATTTTCACCGTCCCTGCATTTTTCCTTAATTTTTAGCTAACTCCCAAAATTTTTTTCGAGTTGTCCCTTTCATGCTTTTTCTTCCTCATTTTTTGCTCCTTTGTTAGGCCTGGCCTATTTAAGTGACCTACAGTAACCCATGTCACTTAAATTGTGCTCTCCTTCTCTCGCTCACTCTCCTCTTGTCTGTGATCATGGCTGTAGCACCTTCAGCGAACTCTTGTACATCTACTCCCATCCAATCAAGATTGTCCTCTATGATGGAAGCATCTCCCTCAAAGGTGAAAGTATGAAATATAAGTACCAGGGTGTCTTCCCGCCCACATCAGTCACCTCGAATGTCGATGACACTCGAGATACCGAGATAGGCCACGTGGAGAAGGCCGAATTCTTGGCACAAACCAAGGTAACAAATCCCAGTACTGGGATAAAAAGAATTGTTGAGAGCAACATCCACCTGGTGGATACCTTTCCAGTAGCAGCACATCATGCAGAGTTTGTCCTTCAGTGCACACGTTTTTACAACAAAGAGACCAGATCAGTCTCAGACGCTAGTGGCGGCGTGATAATTCAGTTGGACCCCAATTTTATCGACAAAGTTTTCTTGTGTCCTCCAGCCACCGAAGTAACCCAAATTGACTTCACAAACGCATAAAAGGAGTATGAAAAAGACCCCGAAAGGGCAAATAAGGTCATGAACTATAAGTGGCTAAAGACCCCCAGGACCGACCTCTCCAGATGGTCGAAGAACTTCCCTAGGAGCGATTTTGTCGAAGAAGTTGGTGACTTGATCACCCTTCTCAGCAGAGTACGGGGCCTCCCGTCTTCTTCACAATTCCATGAATGGATGTATCCATTCATTAAGATCATCCTCTAGGATAAGCAAAATATCTTTTAGGGGGAACAGATCAGCAACGCTATCCATGAACAACTAACTAGGGTACATACTTCCTTCAAATTGTACATGACTTCGTACCTGGTCTACATAGCTGCTACAATGCGATCTTTCTCAGGTTTGACAACATAGGGAGATAGAAAGACCACCCCGGTCTACTCATATTATCTACAGTTGATGGTTCAAGGGTCAACACATCATTTTAGATGAGTAAATGATGCATTCTTCATCATATTTTTGTGTCTCTTCGATCCTCAGCTGGAGCAGAAGAGAATATCAAACGAGGCCTGGGCGGTAGTGAATAGTTATGACTGTATGTTCCTCTAGTTCCCTACTTTTTGTTATTTTTGGGTTGGTTTTTACCAAGGCTACCCTTATATGCTCCCCAGGTTTCCTTCAGACAAATTAGTTTTAATGGAATTGTGTCAACAACTAGTTGTCGTGCATACTAAACAAATAGAACTGAAGAGACCCAGTTTTAAGTTTTCGATCCAGATTCGCAAGTTTTCAGTTGCTACATCAACCAAAGCCAGGGTCATGGAAATAGAAATGTAGATGGTTACCATCAAACCATTTAAGATACAGGAGAAATTTGACTATAGGGGAATCAAAGAGAAGATCAGAAGAAAAACTTAGTTCCACGAACCCATGATTAAGGATATCTGGGTGGACCTGAGGACGGCCGATGAAATAAGGAAAATGGACTATTGCCGTCTGACGCTAGAGCAGATAGAATACCTCAGGCTTGCAGAGATCTCTTCTGGTTTAATCAATGATGGGAACATCATAAACAACAGGTATCTGGTAGAAAAGGTTGTTGGTTCCCCTCTCCCTCTAATTCAGTGGTCTCAGAAGGAACTGACCTCTCTGAGAAAAATATTTGAACCAATATTGGCTAACACCAATGATTGGTTAGCAGCCAAAGGGATCACGCTGAAGGAATTCATTACAGGATTAGAGGTTGAATACCAAGCAGAATTGAAGAGAAAGGCAGAAAATTGAACAAAAAATAAAGGTGACGTTCTTTCTCCTTCTAGGCCTCACAAGCCTAGGATCATTTTTGTGTCCAAGAAGCCTAAGACTGCACAAGGGCCTGAAACAGCAGCTGAAGGAACCAAAGGTCAAATCTGCAAGACACAGACAGCTTAGCCCATGGAAACATAAGATCAACCTTCAGAACGACCAGGTGTTGGGTCTCTACTCTCACCGGGACAAGCACAGCCACTACAGAGCGCCTCTCCTTCTCCCCCTCAATCTCCTATGGTGCTCGTTTCTCCTATCTCCTCAATCAGTGTTCCCTCTTTCAGAGCCACTTCTCCTTCCAGGGTTGTATTTGGTGATCCTCAGGGTCCCTCCTCAGGTTCCCCTCGCTCTTCTGGGTCCATTTCAAGTCTATCATCTCCGTCTTTCAACCTACCACTGAGCCCTGCACCTAAGCCAGAATCAGTAATTGATACAGTTTCACCGATTACTCCGACTGCAACTACTGTCACCACCAGTAGTGTGAAAGCTGCTATAGTAACACCAGCGGAGGCAACTATTGTTACAACAGGTACTTCTCTCCCGCCTTGGATGTCTGCTTTCACGCTAAAAAGAAAGAAAATGGCCATCTCCCCGGATGAATTCGATTTTGGCAAGATAGTGCCAGCAAAATCAAAGGCTCCTAAGAGGCCAAAAATCCTCTCCAAGTTGGTCGAAGAAAAGGGGCAAAAATTTCTACAAATCACCAAGCCTCCTCAGGACGCAACCCTTGAGGTTTTTGAGATGAGCAGCTATTCCATCTCTCGTGTTGAACTTGGCAAAGTTACTCACGAAGGTGCGAAGAGCGATCTTCAATCAACAATAGACATTATGGTCCAAAAATTTGACAGAGAGAAGGAGATGAAGGACTATTATAAAGCCAAAATAGAGCAGTTAATAGCAGTGATCAGAAGATTCACTATTCTGCCTGAAGCAACGACTCTGGAGGCCTTTTTCGTGGATGATCCAGTCATTCAAAAAGCTGAAAAGACCTATTTAAAGAGAAAAGTCATGGAAGACTATGTTGAAAGAATGCACAATCAGGGAGTCTCTTTGCTGTCAGAAATTGCAGAAAGAACAGGTAAAATGAAGAAGTTGTAGGCTCAGGTAGACAATTTTGTCTCCCTTATTTCTCAAGAAATTGACAGCTTAGAGAAATATCTCGGCAGATGGAAGGGAATGAAAGATCTCAAGAAGAGTACTCTGATATCTATCGGTGTCTTCCCCAACAAAGACTCCTATGTTGAGATCAAGGAGTCAATGGTCTTCAGGATCCAGGTACTCAAAGACTTAATTGATGATCTCAAAGCTTTCAAGGAAGCTAGTGAAAAGAGTGACCTGAGCCTGCTAAACAAGTTAGAAGAACTGCCATGTAACTTGACCTCCAAGGATCATCAGTTCCTTCAGGCAGAGGAAATGATTCAAAATTTCAAAGAGATGATCCAAAAAGATTTTGAAGAAGCATCTTTCTCAATGACTTCGGTGGATAGTATTTTGGATGCTCAGTTAACTTTAGAGAATTTGAAATCCAGGTTAACTGGCCACTCTAAAGCCATCACAACATTGAAAGATGCACTGATCAGAGTGAGAGTCATCTTCAAAAATGCAGTTGCACCAGACAACATAAGAATTTAAGCATCAATCGCCATGTACGATGCTCATCTGAAAAAGTCTGGCAGCAAGAATTGACTCTCTCTCTCCCCTTCTCTCTTCTTCTATCCTTATGCATTTCTGTTTTGTGCAGAATGCATGCAATTTTGTAATATGTAATTACATGTAAATTTTTTGGAAAAATATCTAAAAGTCAAAGATGAGTCATCTTTGACCAAGATATTTTATATATTTTATTATTTTATATTTTTGAGAATTTTCTCCCTATATATAGTGGAGACCTCATTTGTGAAAAGGGCTTGGAAAAATTCAATAGCAAACACTACTGAAATTGAAGCAACTTTTGAGACTTTGTGCTCAAATTTATAAATCATATTCTGTTGAATGAATGAGAAGCAGGTTATTTCAGACTGTGTTGAGATTCTTTGTGTTATTTAGGAAATAGTTCTTATGTCCTTTTTCCTGGTAATATCTTATTCATCTGATTTAATAAGCAAAGTGGGTGTGTTTATATTATCTGAGGGCACTTCTAGAAGGTAGAAGATAGACTTTGTGCTACTTTTACTTTTGAGATTCTGTTATATTTTATAGTTTCAAGTGAAGACTTTATGCTTCACTTTACTCTACGATTGTACTTGTTCCGAATCGGTGAAAGAAGCTATGGAAGACTTTGTGCTGGCGTGAGCGTTCTTGTGAACTTTGTTACTTCAGGTGATTTCTTGCTCTCTATTTAATATCATTCCTGAAAGAAGAGGAGTGTTGTTAGCTTAAGGCCAGGATTTTCCCTCTTTTATTTTTTGTACATTACCTCTGAAAAAAGAGAGGTAGATGTTGTTATACCACCCCCTGTGTTATTTTCTACTTAACTATATATATATCCAGCATATAAATATTGATAGGGAACCTCCCCTTGATGAGAGGCGAGATTTACTTCATTCAGATCTGGTAAACCCATAATTTTCATGGTGTAAATCTCCTTGTGCTATGGCTGATATACCCATTTTGTCATCAGTTAGTTGACGACAAAATATTCACCCAACAGTTTTTGGCGACTCCGCTGGGGAACGAATGTGCAGTCTGAAACCTCAAGTTTCAAATTGAAACAGTCCCTATCCTTATCCATTACATTAGTCTGGCGACTCCGTTCTATATCTCACCCATTATCATTGTAGCCTTACCACTTCCCTCCATCTCCGTTACATTATCTGGTCTACAAAACTAGAGCCGCTGTGAAGAACGTGCATTTTGAAGCCTCAAGCTTCAACTTGAAGCAGTTTCGATTCCATTTTCATTTTGAAAATCTGGCAACCCCACAATACACAAGAAGTCAGAGATCTAAGGGTGTTGTTGATCATGTGTTTGAGTTGGCGCAATAGAGTAATTTTGATCTGTTTCCTTCATCAGCCTCTCTTCAACAGTCTAAGAGTTTTCCTTCTAACCTTGTCAGGTCACCAACACAAGGTAGAATTTCTTTTCCCGCTATTAATCACCGCCTGTCTATAAACACTCCACCAAGGTTTGTTATCCCACCATTTAATCCTCCTATCATAATGGCTCAAGGCCCGTGGGGTAATTCCTTTGGCCCCCTTAACTTAACCCCACCTCTGCATGAACTGCCTCATAGTTCTAAAAAAAAATTTCCTAAGTTTTTTGGAGATGGAAAGGTTCATCCCGATGAGCATATTGCCGCTTTTTCCATAGCATGTGGCGTAATTGGGGTCGAATTTGAAGATGTAGTAGTAAGACTCTTTGTGGAAACTTTACAAGGAGCTGCCGCAGATTGGTTTTATCACCTGTAGGCTGGATCAGTGACAAGCTGGGATACGCTCAAATCCAAATTCGAAGCTAGATTTAAACCCACTGAGGATGTGCATGCTTTGTTGGCGCAGCTGACACAATTGAAGAAAGAATCCTAGGAACTCATGAGGGATTTCATAGCTAAATTCAACAAGTTGAGGAACCGAATTCTGACTGTGGCTCAGCCCACGCCGGAAAATCTCAAATGCTTTTTCATCAACTCACAACTTTATGAAGTAAGTTTTCTGTTGAGACGAGCTGGCCCTATGGACCTAGCTTTGGCTCAAGGTTTGGCTACCGAGATTGAAGACAATCTTATCTTGGCAGGTAAGATTAGGAAAGATCCTAGTAAAAATAAATTCCCTTCATCTATTGAAAGCTCTTCCACGGGCACTACAGACCCTATGATGCAAAAATTAACGAATGAACTGATAGCTTTGAAAAGACAAATAGCCCAAGGTACATCTGCTCTTACTTATCGAGATGCACCCAGGAGATCATTCCAAAATCAGCAATATCAGGGTAATGCAACCCGAAACCAAGGGCAATCCAACCGCCTATCTCCTGCTCCAGGGAGGTTAGCCATCGAAGTAGCGCCTGCCAATTCAGTGGTCGGATACCTAGAAGCTGAGCACGACAACTCTTTTCAACCACAGCTGGACCAATAAGAAAATGATGACCTCTTTGACGAACAGGAAGAGGAATTAGCTGGCGACTCCAATATCAATTTCCTAGATTACCAGGACGAAGCTAGGAGTAAAGGGGAAGATTCAGAGGGAGCTTACGTTATTTTTACCAGATCTCAAAATCAGTCAGCTTCACAAACTGACAAAAGAAAGGCAGATGAAGAGCCCCGGCCAACAATTTCTATTGCCAAACGCGGGACTCTATTATCTCTGCAATCAAAAGATCAGGTAATCCATAAAAAAGCGAGTACTCCCAATCACCCGATATCCTCTGTTTCTGCTACTCAGACCGATGCCATACCCGTTAAAACCCCTGATGATGGACTTTCTTCTTCTATCGCAAGTTCTTTCCAATTATTTGATATAATTGACCATGCTAGAAAGACTAAAATTCAAATGACAGAAGTCAAATATTTAAGAGCTAACCTAGAATAGTTTGATAGGTTAGCAGAGTATGTGAAAAATAAAGCTGTTCCTGTAGGACAAGACTCTTTGAAAGTTGTTCCTGATCTCCCTAAAGACAAACCAGCCCAAAACAATCTGATTGTGACTCCTCCTGTCGCTCCTGGGAAAATAGAACCTTTCTATGTTTCCCTACTTATAAATGGTTATAAACTGAGTAATTGTATTATAGATTCTGGAGCTTCAGACAATGTCATGCCTGTGAAGGTGGCAGATTCCCTCGGCCTGACCTTGACCAAAACTTTTGGGAGGTGTTTTTCCATGGAAAATAAGCAAGTCCCTCTCCAGGGTCAGATAAAAGATGCTCAATATGCCTTTGCGGCTTTTCCAGAAAAGTGGATAAAAATGACAGTTTTAGTGGCCGATGTGCCAGTTTCTTATGGCATCCTGCTTGGGTGGAATTTCTGCAAGGATGTTGAAGGTGAGCTAAGTATGGACTTATCCGAAGCAAAGATTCCAGTTCAAAGCATCATGAAGAAGTTACTTCCTGAAAAAGAAGCAAGGTACGTAGTTACGCGATCATCGGCACCGGAAGCTCAAATTTTATTTGAGTCCTCGGGCATGGGCAATTACTTCCTATCTACGAACGGAACTCGTGAGATGTCTAATGAAACTTCTTCAGGCGATAACTTGAGATTGTGTTCAGCCGATATAGCTAAAAAAATGCCAAAGCAAAATGAACACGTGGAACAACCTCTTCCTCGAAGTGGGAAAGTTTTTGAAGGAAAAGCAATGGCTAACGAGATATGGACCTTAGAGTTTGACGGTAGTCATTCTTCTACCGGTTCAGGATCCGGGGTTGTGTTGGTAGCTCCTCAGGGAGATATTTTTCCTTTGTCCAACAAATTGCAGTTCAGTAATACCAACAACACAGCTGAGTATGAATCCCTATTGCTCGGACTACAGGCTGCCAGGGAGAAGGGTATTAGACAACTTCATGCTAAAGGGGATGCTGAGTTGATAGTCTGCCAAGTGAGGAACCTCTACCAGACAAAAAATGAAAGGTTGCGCCACTATCGCAACCTGGTCTGGGATCAAATTGAAAATTTTGATGCTTTCAATATCTCCACCATTCCAAGGGAATTTAATAATCGAGCAGATGCATTGGCTATTTTTGCCACCCTTTTAGTCCCTCACCCAGATTTTAAGGGAGATATGTACACTATTGAGCTGGTTTTTTGGCCAAGTGTACCAAATAATGCCAACCACTGGCAGGTATTTAACAACGATGATCAAATCATCACCTTCTTAGAGCAAAAAGATAGTTTCGAACAACTGCATTTTGAAGGAAGTGAACCCCACGAGTGTGAAGCGGCCCCTGAGACCAATACGGATGCAGGTGAGGACTTCCTACAGCTTAAAGGGAATAAAATTCCAAAGGGCTTGGTGTCCTTAGAGAAATTGTTTGATAACCATGATAGGTTTATTAAGCAACAGCGCACGGATTCACAGTCCTCTCAAGACTTTGATCAGGTAAATTTGGGAACCAAGTACGATCCTAAAATGGTAAACATTGGAAAATGCTGCACTCCCAAGGAAAGATTTGAGCTTGCTAGTCTACTTTGCCAGTATATGGATGTATTGGCCTATTCTTATGATTATTTGAAATCACTCAGGCCGAATGACATCTGTCACGATATTCCCCTGAAAGCCAACTCTGTACCATACAAACAGAAATCCAGGCAATACAATCCAAAAATCTCAGGCACTATTTTAACTGAGATACAAAAAATGTTGGATGCCCATATAATTTTTCCAATCCATCATTCAACATGGATTGCCAACATAGTACCCGTCAGGAAGAAGAACGGAGAAATTTGAATCTATGTGGATTTCAGGAACTTGAACCAGTTGTCTTTAAAAGATAACTACCCCCTTCCTATCATGGATCAGGTCCTACAGATGGTAACAGGTTCTGAAATGTTATCAATGTTAGACGGTTTTTCAGGGTACAATCAGGTTGAAGTCAGAAAGGAAGATCAACACAAGACAACGTTCACCACACCTTGGGGCACATTCGCTTACCGAAAAATGCCTTTTGGCCTAATAAATGCAGGTGCCACATTTCAAAGGGCAATGGATCTTGCTTTCAAAGATGAAATGGGAAAATTCATTATCGTATACCTGGATGATCTGACAGTGTTTTCAAAGCGTCGTTTCAAACATGTTTACCATTTGCAAAGGATATTGGAACGTTGTCGTCAGAATGGTATCTCTTTAAACCCAAAGAAATCTGTCTTTGGAGTAACTGAAGGAAAACTTCTCAGACACATTGTCTCTCGAGAAGGTATTAGGATTGATTCAGAGAGAGTCAATTCCATCCAGGAACTTACTCTACCTACTAGCAAGACCGCAGTTCACTCTTTCTTTGGAAAGGTGAATTTCCTCTGAAGGTTTATTCCTGAGTTTGCTGAAAAAACCCGTCATATTGTCAACATGATGAAGGGTAATACTACATTTAGGTGGACCACTAAGGGTAAATCAGCGTTCAAAGAGATTAAGGAAGCAATTGCCCGAGCACCGATTTTGGTTTGTCCTGATTACACTAAGAGTTTCAAAATATATAGTTATGCTTCTGAGCATACACTATTGGCCATTCTAGTCCAGCAAAATATAGAATGTGTAGAATCTCTGATTTCATTCATGAGTTGTTCACTCAAAAATCATGAGCTAAAATACTCTCTTATGGAAAAGCATGCATACGATGTGGTCAAAGCAGTTAAGCATTTTAGGTTTTATATCCTGAACTCTCACACCGAAGTTCTCGTACTAGACACTACAATAAAATCCATTTTGACTCAGCAGGAGTTCAGTACGAGGAGAGGTAACTAGATTTCCAAAACTCAAGAGTTTGATCTGGACCTCAAACCAATTCTGGATAAAATAGAAAATGAGGCAGAGACCGAGGATGTGCCTACAGTCCTCTTTGTCGCGACCACCGATGAGTGGTATTCAGACATTGCTCACTTTCTGACATATGGTGAATGTCTGGCTCATCTCTCTTATAAAGAAAATTGAAATGTTAAATTGAAAGCAGTTGGTTACGTCCTGTGGGACAACGGCCTGTATAAGAGAAACCTGGATGGAGCATTTCTTCACTGTGTTGATAAGGCACAACAGGAAAGACTTAAAATATTTTCACAATCTAGCCTATGGAAGACATTTTTCTACACCAGTGACAGCACACAAAATTCTACGAGCAAGATATTATTGGCCCACGCTATTCCAAGATGCGTACAAATGGGTGCGTAGGTGTGAACTATGTCAGCAATTTGTTGGAAAGCCTAAGCTTCCTGCTTTGCCTCTAAAGTCGGTTGTGATCGAAGAACCATTTCAGCAGTGGGGTATTGATTTTATTGGTGCAGTTAACCCGTCTTCAAGTGCTAGACATGATTATGTCCTCACCATGATGGATTATTTTACTAAGTGGGTGGAGTCCATACCAACCAAGCATGCTACATCTGAAGTAGTATGCAGCTTTCTCAAAGAAAATATCATCTCTAGGTTTAGGGTTCTACTAAAAATTGTAACAGATAATACGGCTTGTTTTTATTCATACAAAATTACTCAATTTTGCTTTGGTTACGAGATCACCTTATCTCACACTTTAGATTATTTTCCTCAGGGAAATGGACAGGCAGAATCGAGTAACAAGAACCTGGTCACCATTATCAGGAAGTTAGTAGATGACAACCAAAGAACATGGCACAAAGCTTTGTATGATGCTTTATGGGCCGACAGAATAACACCTAAAAGGGCTATAGGTATGTCGCATTTCCAACTCTTATATGGACTAAATGCAAAAATCCCCATCACCCTTGAACTACCAGCGCTCAGGTTAACCAGAGCAATTGAAAACTCAACCTTTGAAAGCTCAGTTGACAAACGAATCATGTGTCTAACCGAGCTGAATGAACAATGAGTTATGGTAGTGGATCGAATCAAGGAGCATCAGGACCGGGTGAAAGCACTTTTTGATAAGAGGGCTAGAGTGCATGGATTTCAAGTCAGAGATCAGGTCTTGTTATGGGACAAGAGACGAGAACCAAAAGGGATGCACGGCAAATTTGATTCCCTGTGGAAGGGCCCGTTCACCATTCGACAGCTTTGTGGTGAAGCCAGCTTCTTGCTGGAGTATAAAGATGGAACACCATTTACACTACCTCACAGTGGACAACATCTCAAGCTTTTCAATCCTTGAAGCTCAGATGAGTTCGTTTGTAAAATATATACAATTTTTATGTTTTGTTTATTTTTCTTCAATTTTTTGCTCGACTCCGTAGCCCAATGGCTTGGATGAAGGCACTTAGAGACTGGATTCTGCTTCCGCTAATCAATTCGATTAAATGAAATTTTCCCAACAGGAGCCAGCTGTTGTTTTCAAAATTAGCTTAGCTCATTTTTGAAAACAACCCCCTACAAAACTTGTCTGTTTCATCTTTTGTCTCTTTAAGTTCATTTTTTTATACGAATTTCAAAATTCATTTTCGTCTTGGCCTCAAAACGAGGAGTGGTTACTATCTCGTCTAAGCCAAGTTTTCTCTTCCCCTTTTTCTCCTTTCAGAGATGGTTTCTTTTTGTTTCCCCTGCAAGAGCGGCAAAAATTTCCGCCTCTGCATTTTCTTTGTTTTTGTGCATTGGCGACGATTTTCGCCGCCAATGCACGTTTCTTGCAAGGGCGGCAAATTTTTTTGCCCCTGCTCTCTGGCCTGCAAGGGCAGTGAAAATCGCCACCCTTGCAAAATAAACCGACTACATGCAAGGGCGGTGAAAAATGCTGCCCTTGCACGTCTCAATTTCTACGCAGGCATTAATGGCCACGCACGACAGGTTGTTGGGGTGGGTTTTTCACCCCATATATTCTGATTTGAGCCTCATTCTTCTCTTTGCTTCCTTCTCTCCTCCTACCTCTTGCACCTGAGCGCCTCAAGTGATGTTTCAAATCACCAACTCATGGATCCAACCTCGTGACACGCATGTTTTTTCAAGTAGGGTTCATTTTTCAGTTTATTTCCTATTTTTTCTATTTTAGCTTAGTTTCTTTAGTTGTTTTGTTTTTCATTTTCTTTTTCTTCTCCCTCCTACCCATGGTTTTTCTACCAAGACCTCACGCGGGTGGTAGATTTTGCCACCCGCGTCCTTAGCCATTTTCTTCCATGCATCCTTCCTCCTTCATCGTGGGCTCCTCTTTCCCCTGCCCGTAGTTTTCTCTCCTTACGAGGGCAGCATTTTTTGTTTCCCATGTTGTCTTTTCATTTTTCATGCAAAGGCAGCGAAAAATGCCACCCTTCCACGTTTTCCTCTTGTCAAGCGCAGGGGTGGCAATTTTCACCGTCCCTGCACGTTTTTACAACTTTAGTGCAAAGGCGGCGAAAAACGCCACCCTTCCACGTTTTCCTCTTGTCAAGCATAGGGGTGGCAATTTTCGCTGCCCCTGCCTTTCCCCTGCATCCTTCCTGCAAGGGCGGTGAAAATCGTCGCCCTTGCTGTTTCTTCTTATTTATGCAAGGGCAGCGATTTTCGCCGCCCCTACATTTTTATTTAATTTTCAGCTAACTCCCAGAATTTTTTTCGAGTTATCCCTTTCATGCTTTTTCTTCCTCATTTTTTGCTCTTTTGTTAGGACTGGCCTATTTAAGTGACCTCCAGTAACCCATGTCACTTAAATTGCACTCTCCTTCTCTCGCTCACTCTCCTCTCGTCTGTGATCATGGTTGCAGCACCTTCAGCGAACTCCTGTACATCTACTCCCATCTAATCAAGATTGTCCTCTATGATGGAAGCGTCTCTCTCAAAGGTGAAAAGCATGAAATACAAGTACCAAGGCATCTTTTCACCCATATCAGTCACCTCGAATGTCGATGACATTTAAAATACCGAGATCGGCCACGTGGACATGGCCAAATTTTTAGCACGAACCAAGGCAACAAATCCCAGTACTAAGATAAAAAGAATTGTTGAGAGCAACATCCACCTAGTGGCCACCTTTCCGGTAGCAGCACATCATGCAGAGTTTGTCCTCCAGTGTGCACATTTTTACAACAAAGAGACCAGATCGGTCTCAGACACCAGTGGCAGCGTGATAATTCGGTTGGACCTCGATTTTATCGACAAAGTTTTCTTGTGTCCTCCAGCCACCGAAGTAACCCAAATTGAATTCGCAAATGCATAAAAGAAGTATGACAAAGACCCCAAAAAGGCAAAAAAGGTCATAAACTATAAGTGGCTAAAGACCCCTAGGACCGGCCTCTCCAGATGGCCGAAGAACTTTCCTAGGAGCGATTTCATCGAAGAAGTTGGTGACTTGATCACCCTTCTTAGCAGAGTACGGGGCCTCCCGTCTTCTTCACAGTTCCATGAATGGATGTATCCATTCATTAAGATCATCTTCCAGGGTAAGCAAACTATCTTTTGGGGGGAACAGATCAGCAACGCTATCCATGAACAACTGACCAGGGTACATACCTCCTTCAAATTCTACATGACTTTGTACCTGGTCTACATAGCTGCTGCAATGCGATATTTTCCAGGTTTGACAATAGAGGGAGATAGAAAGACCACCCCCGTCTACTCATATTATCCATAGCTGATGCTTCAGGGGTCAACACGTCATTTCAGACAAGTAAATGATACATTCTTCACCGTATTTTTGTGTCTCTTCGATCCTCAACTGGAGCAGAAGAGAATATCAGACGAGGCCTGGGCGGTAGTGAACGGTTATAGCTATATGTTCCTCCAGTTCCCTAATTTTTGTTATCTTTGGGTTGGTTTTTACCAAGGCTACCCTTATATGCTCCCCAGGTTCCCTTCAAACAAATTAGTTTTAATGGAATTGTGCTGACAACTAGTTGTCGTGCATACTAAACAGATAGAACTTAAGAGACCCAATTTTAAGTTTCCAATCCAGATTGGCAGGTTTTCAGTTGCTACATCAACCAAAGCCAGGGTCATGGAAATAGAAATGCAGATGGTTACCATCAAACCATTTAAGAGACGGGAGAAATTTGACTACATGGGAGTCAAAGAGAAGATCAGAAGAAAAACTCAGTTTCATGAACCCATGATTGAGGATATCTGGGTGGCCCTGAGGATGGCCGATGAAATAAGTAAAATGGACTATTGCCATCTGACGCTGGAGTAGATAGAATATCTCAGACTTGCAAAGATCCCTTCTAGTTTAATCGATGATGGAAACATCATAAACAGCAGGTATTTGGTACAAAAGGTTGTTGGTTCCCCTCTTCCTCCAATTCAGTAGTCTCAGAAGGAACTGACCTCTCTGAGAAAAAGATTTGAACCAATATTGGCTAACACCAATGATTGGTTAGCAGCCAAAGAGATCACCCTGAAATAATTCATTACAAGATCAGAGGCTGAATACCAAGCAGAATTGAAGAGGAAGGCAGAAAACCGAACAAAAAGCAAAGGTGACGTTCCTTCTCCTTCTAGGCCTCACAAGCCTAGGATCATTTTTGCGTCCAAGAAGCCTAAGAATACACAAAGGCCTGAAACAGCAACTGAAGGAACTAAAGGTCAAAGCTCTGAGACACAGACAGCTCAGCCTATGGAAACACAGGATCAACCTTCAAAATGACCAGGTGTTGGGTCTCCACTCTCACCGGGACAAGCACAAAAACTATAGAGCACCTCTCCTTCTCCCCCTCAATCTCCTATGGTGCCCGTTTCTCCTATATCTCCAATCAGTGTTCCCTCTTTCGAAGCCTCTTCTCCTTTTAGGGTTGTATTTGGTGATCCTCAGGGTCCCTTCGCATGTTCCCCTCGCTCTTTTGGGTCCATTTCGAGTCTATCATCTCCGTCTTTTAACCTGCCACCGAGCCCTACACCTGAGCCAGAATCAGTAATTGATACAGTTTTGCCGATTACTCCAACTGCAACTACTATCACCACCAGTAGTATGGAAGCTGCTACAGTAACACTGGCAGAGGCAACTATTGTTACAATAGGTACTTCTCTCCCGCCTTGGATGTCTACTTTCACGCCAAAAAGAAAGAAAATGGCCATCTCCCTAGATGAATTCGATTTTGGCAAGATAGTGCCGGCAAAATCAAAGGCTCCTAAGAGGCCAAAAATCCTCTCCAAGTTGGTCAAAAAAAAGGGGCAAAATTTTTTACAAATTGCCAAGCCTCCTCAGGACGCAACCCTTGAGGGTTTTGAGATGAGCAGCTATTCCATCTCTCGTGTTGAACTTGGCAAAGTTACTCATGAAGGTGCGAAGAACGATCTTCAGTTAACAATGGACATTATGGTCTAAAAATTTGACAAAGAGGAGATGAAGGACTATTATAAAGCCAAAACAGAGTAGTTAACAGCAGTGATCAGAAGGTTCACTATTTCGCCTAAAGCAGCGACTCTAGAGGCCTTTTCCGTGGATGATTCAGTCATTCAGAAAGCTGAAAAGACCTATTTAAAAGGAAAAGTCATGGAAGACTATGTTGAAGAATGCACAATCAGGGAGTCTCTTTGCTATCAGAAGTTACGGAAAGAACAGGTAAAATGAAGAAGTTGCAAGCTCAGATAGACGATTTTGTCTCCCTTATTTCTCAGGAAATTGATAGCTTAGAGAAAGATCTCAGCAGATGGAAGGGAATGAAAGATCTCAAGAAGAGTACTCTGATATCTATCTGTGTCTTCCCCAACAAAGACTCCTATGTTGAGATCAAGGAGTCAATGGTCTTCAGGATCCAGGTACTCAAAGACTTAATTGATGATCTCAAAGCTTTCAAGGAAGCTAGTGAAAAGAGTGACCTGAGCCTGCTAAACAAGTTAGAAGAACTGCCATGTAACTTGACCTCCAAGGATCATCAGTTCCTTCAGGTAGAGGAAATGATTCAAAATTTCAAAGAGATGATCCAAAAAGATTTTGAAGAAGCATCTTTCTCAATGACTTCGGTGGATAGTATTTTGGATGCTCAGTTAACTTTAGAGAATTTGAAATCCAGGTTAACTGGCCACTCTAAAGCCATCACAGGATTGAAAGATGCACTGATCAGAGTGAGAGTCGTCTTCAAAAATGCAGTTGCACCAGACAGCATAGGAATTCAGGCATCAATCGCCATGTACGATGCTCATCTGAAAAAGTTCGGTAGCAAGAATTGACTCTCTCTCTCCCCTTCTCTCTTCTTCTATCCTTATGCATTTCTATTTTGTGCAGAATGCATGCAATTTTGTAATATGTAATTACATGTAAATTTTTTGAAAAAATATCTAAAAGTCAAAGATGAGTCATCTTTGACCAAGATATTTTATTATTTTCTATTTTTGAGGATTTTCTCCTTATATATAGTGGAGACCTCATTTGTGAAAAAGGCTTGGAAAAATTCAATAACAAACACTCTGTTGAAATTGAAGCAACTTTTGAGACTTTGTGCTCAAATTTATAAATCATATTCTGTTGAATGAATGAGAAGCAGGTTATTTCAGACTTTGTGTTGAGATTGTTTGTGTTATTTAGGAAATAGTTCTTATGTCCTTTTTCTTGGTAATATCTTATTCATCTAATTTAATAAGCAAAGTGGGTGTGTTTATATTATCTGAGGGTGCTTCTAGAGGGTAGAAGATAGACTTTATGTTGATTTTACCTTTGAGATTCTGTTATCTTTTGTAGTTTCAGGTGAAGACTTTGTGCTTCACTTTACTCTACGGTTGTACTTGTTCTGAATCAGTGAAAGAAGCTACAGAAGACTTTGTGCTGGCGTGAGCATTCTTGTGAACTTTGTTACTTCAGGTGATTTCTTGCTCTCTGTTTAATATCATTCCTGAAAGAAGAGGAGTGTTGTTAGCTTAAGGCCAGGATTTTCTCTCTTTTGTTCTTTGTACATTACCTTTGAAAAAAGAGAGGTAGATGCTATTATACCACCCCCTGTGTTATTTTCCGCTTAACTATATATATATATATATATATATCCAGCATATAAATATTGATAGGGAACCTCCCCTTGATGAGAGGAGAGATTTACTTCGTTCAGATCTGGTAAACCCATACTTTTCGTGGTGTAAATCTCCCTGTGTTGTGGCTGATATACCCATTTTGTCATCAGTTAATTGACGACAAAATATTCACCCAACAGGGCAAAAAGAAGGTATTCTAATTTTCAGTTTAGACATCATAACAAAGATTAAATTTCATAAATACATACATTCAAACTAGTACATGACATTTAATAGCTATAGCATATATCCCACCATGTACCAGACAAATATCTAAGGAAAGGAAAGAATAATGCAATTGAGAAACTAGATTCAATTTAAATATTTACTTTATAAGTAAATTGCATTAGCACATCTACAAGAGAAGCAAGGGAAGTGAAATGAACCTAAAATATTTCAATTAACCTAACATAAGCACAAGTTAACAACTCTGCATTCATATATGCACTTCAATAATCAATGAAAACCATTCAAATCTGAACATCCAAATAAATAGTTGAGAAAGCAATCATAATAGCGAACACATAAATAAATATTAGACAATCTTTTCAGAATTCCTCACTTGTATTAATTTCTCAAAGTTTACACAAAGTATTTTTCTCAAAACTTTTTCCCTTTACAAAATGGTATACTGCCTTTTGTAAGATGCTAAGGCATTACATTGGTTAGTCATGAGATTACAAATGTCCAAAGGTAAAAACAAATATTATTTTTACAAATTTTGGAAATGCATTCCTCTTTCTAAAGTGGACTGACATATAGGTAAATGTGATAAAAAACTAGCACATGCCTTCATAAAAAGAATATTCTACTTTTGAATATTACAAAGTTTCTTAACAAGGTAGAATATTATTGGCTAGCTGGTGGGCCTTGTGTTGAAGAACTACCCTATTGTTCCTAAAGAATCTTCATGGCTTTTTGATGTTGTTCATCAACCAACTTTAGGTTGGTAGCTAAATCTAAAAGATATTCATCCTCCTAGTCCACCAAGTCATCAAAATCTCTATCATTCCTAGCCATTGCTTCCTTGATACTTCTTGCCTCAATAATTTTCTCCTCTATAGTCAGGATCATGCTCATGACCCTATTGTTGTCATTCCCAGATTGGCCCTAACTCTTGTTCTTGACCTCTTGAATAACCAAGGTGACCTTGTGCTTATACTCATCATCATCAATGATGCCTAGGGATCTAATTATGGTAGGTGTGGCAAGTATGGTTCAAAGGAGCTACTCAATTATATTTATTAGCTCCTTATCATCCCTTAGGACCCTCTCCAAGTTATTCAACCAAGTACTCAGACCCTAGATCTTATCAACATTTATTCCCATAGCTAAATTCAAATGGGATAGGCTAATGGTCCTGAATCCAAGAATTCAGTCCTCCACCAGTATGCTAATTAGTTTCTCAATTTCTACCATTTGGCTATTGAACCCTTGGCTACTGCATCTAAGTGGGATAATAGACTCTACCTTATCTTCATTTCCTTCAAGGCATTGAACATATCATGAAAAAATTCCTCAAACATCTTTATCATTTCCTCTAGAACTGATAAGATAGCTTGTGTCTCAAGATTTTCTTTTTCTTTCTATAGGTTATCTATCTTTTGGCATAGGCCTTTGATGCTTGATTTTAGTTGGGATGAATGGGAATCATCTAATATAGCTATGTCTTCTTCATGGATTTGGTGTTCACCAGGTGCCTAACCTCCTACTAGAGTTAAAACCACAAAGGGTTCAACTCTTTGAAAAGTAAACTCCTCATTCCCAACAATGGTCTTCTTTGTTGTCACTCTCTCCAAGCTTATTGTCTTGGGATTGAATTTCACACTTACTGATGACTCTATGATCTTTTGAGGTTCTAGGACCTCCATCCATGTGTTGTTTGAGGCTCCAAGGGTTTCTACCTAAGTGTTACTTAACCCCCCAAGGGTGGTCATTCTTCTTTCCTCCTCTTCTTTCATCAAAGCCACTATCCATGGCTTTAACTCATCATGAACAATGATGTTAACTATCTAGGTCATGGCCAATGAATGCTACAATGTTGGAATCTTTTGCATCTTCTCATAAATGAACCATTCAGGGATGATGGGCCCATGAATGGGATTCTCATCACTAAATAAATTAACCTCACTCAAAGGATAGGTGAAGGCTATCTTTGTCTTCTTTGTAACTAGGACCAATGCCAATTTAGCCTTCCTCTTATGAAGGGATGAAACTAGAACTAGGTCCACAGCCATTTCCTTCCCCTTTTTCTATTCTGCTTCCTCAGCTTGGGCTAGGGGCTTCTCAATCTATTCTTCTTCTTCATCTGATCCATATGCCTCAACAAACACTCTAAGTGCATCCTTCACTATCTCCCTAGGACTTAGTGTACTCATATCAAGCAACTCAATTGGAGACTCTGGCCTTTCAAGTTGGGTTGAAGATGAGGTCCTCTCACCAAACCTTTCTTCTAATTTTTCCTTCCTAGGTCTTTGTGCAACTAGTACTTGAGGTTATTATAGTGGTTGTTTTGGAGGGGGCCTAGAAGAGGGTCCAGGCAACAAGTGGTGTTACAAGGGATCCATCTTCCATATCTCACCAGGTTTCTCATCTCTAGCCAGCCTAGGCTCAAGCCTGATATTATGTTTCTTTAACTTGGCTAACACTTCTATGAAATTTGTGGCCTTGATATACATCATGTCATGAACACCAAGCATGTGTTCATAAGGGTAGTTCATTTTTTTTTCCTTCAAATACTTGGTGACCCTATCATGAGGGTCCCACTACCTCAAATCATCTAATTTTAATTTAAAGGAGTCTCTATGTGTAGTGATGAAATCTACATGCTCCCAATTCTATAGTACAATCATGTTAATGGTCAAAGGAAAGGGGTGAAGGAGTCCTTTCATTTTTTTCTTGCACACACCATCTATTCCATGAAAAATTTGGTATGCAACCTTTTTTCCTACCAATTTGGTTGCCACATAGACCGGTAGTTTGAGGGGTTGAACTAAGGTCCCTTCTATTCTTATCATTGTGCAATCTAGATACAACTAGATATCTCCAATAAACTCCACATATTTATTGACCAGAGGGCTAACCCTACCCATGGGGATCCATATAATATCTTCTACCAAAGATGGATATACCAATCACAAATGAATTATATGTTATGTCTATACTTGAATATGTGCAATTTGAAATAATGTGTCTCCTATCAGGTGACCAATTCTTTATGTCATGAATCTTGGTAGTGGCCAAGAGGGAATTTAGAAGATAGGACACCATGAATAAGTGGTTATTGGTTTTCTTCTTAAGAGCTAATAATTATTGTTTTAAACAAATGTTAATCATCTCACCCATTGGGGGAGTGAGTCCCTTTTCTACCATGAAGTACACATAAGGCACTCAGATTTTATTAACATGTGCGGTGGAAGGGGCTCCAGATAATCTATTCAACAAGGTCATGATTACTCTGATCCCTTCCCTAAATTGGATAATTAGGATATTATCAATGGGTTCTTGGATTACATGGGTTCCATTAAGCAGCCATGGGGTAAGGATAGTGTTCAAGTCATTCTTACTAGTTTATGCTCTAATTGTAGGCAAGTCTACTTGGGGCTTGAATAACTTATAGTACCTTTTAAATGAAAGAGGGAAAATATATGCTACCTTTATGAAAATATGTTCATGAACTATCCAATCCTAATCAATTTTACAATCTATGAAAATGGGGGCAATAACATCAATACAGTGTAATGCCTCAAGCTTTGAAACAACATAGTAGAGACGGGTCATCTGGATGGAGACTAGGTCATTGTATCTCTATAGGATTGAGGCATTCTTCTATTCTTCCATTATGATGGCTTTCATCTCTTCAATAGTCCATAAAAGTTGGGACCAATTTCTATTTTTAATGTTTAATGGTGTAGCATCAAAGTTAGTATCCTTGAATACTCTTCCCTCATTATCTGAAGCTAAATATAACTTTGTGTCATCCCTTTGTTGTTGGCTCTAATTTTTTATTACTATGAAACTTGTAAATGGCTCACTAATGGTCTTCAATTATCCTTTGGATTAGTTTCCTCTTGCTCAGATAACAATTGGACTCTTTCTAGCTTGATTGCAATTGATTAAAGTTTGAATTAGGGATTTTTATGGAGGCTAGGACTTCTTTGCATCTTTAATGGTGATGGTAACTCAGACTTAGGCTAATTCATGACTTGTATTTTATTGAGACCCCTGCCTTTATACTTTTACCTTTTCATGCCCACCAAATTTTTGATTTTGTCATTTTGTGCTTGTGTGGTTCTTATGTGGCATCCATTTGGCAGTGTTTGCAACATTTTTCATAAATGCTTTAAAAGAACTAGCTATTGTCCTTTAAAGTCATTTTTCTTCACATCATTATATCCTTTCTCATAAATCAATGCGGGTCATTGATCATGATCCTAGGGTTTGCATGTTAATGGTTGTCTTTGTATCGAGCTTTGTGGTTGTCATGGGCCCTTTGGGCTTTGCATTTTGTTAGTGAATGCATGCTCATCATATGTCAATACTACATGCCTTGAGGCTTTTTGAATAGCCTCTATCCATTGTACTCCATCTTATCAGCTTATTCTGATTAATCATGAATCGTCAATCCTGCAAGATGTATGAACTTTAATTAGCACCGAGATATAAAATAAACTTAGGCTAAGTACTTTAGACTTAAGTTTATTTCATATTAATAAACATGACATGGACTTTATTTTAAAATATTTAATCTAAGTTTTAGAACACATATAATGGGGGCCTAATTAATAAAAAGATCTAACACAAGGTTTTGACCTTGGGTTTTATCATGTTGAAAAACATGATAAAACTTTAGGTTAAAAACTTCTAAGCTAGGTTTTATGGCATAAGGACATAATATAAGTCTTTAGCCTAAGGTTTATTATATTTAAATAAATGCAATTAGAACCTTAGGATAGAGACTTAGGTTAAATATATGCCTGTAGATATTAGACCACAAGATCATTTTATCATTGTAGTTTAAAGGCCTTAAGTGTTTTTATATTTTCCAAAAAGGGGGGTCCATTGTATTTGCAACATAAGTAATAAACTTTTAGCAACATGATAAAGAATATTCTTATGTTTAAGTGAGATGATCAATAAGCTTAAATTTGAAGGCCTCACAGATGTCAATGATAACTTTTTCGGCATCAAATAACGTTCATGACAATGCCAAATTTAAGTTCATGAAGTTCATAGGTCCATAGATCATGGATTTAACACGCTCTGTCTGATCATTTGGTCTCGATCCAGTGCAGTTCATTAATCAAGATCTAAGAATACGCATGTTATTGGTCCCTACAATTATGAAGAGGATCGAGTTAGCTCATGGATCAATGCATATAAAAATTAGACTAATTTAAAGGCCTAAGTCTTCAAAGCATAATAAATGGGTCTCTTTGAATATTATATTCATAACCAAAGGTTTTAGCCTGAGGTTTATTGTATTTAAATAAATAAAATAATCTTTAGGGTCAAAACTTAGGTTAAGTATAAGTTTTAATTCATGGGGGCCTTTTAATACTAAGCTCAGATGTGAGAGTGCCATGTGATGACTCTGTATGACTCTTCAACTTTTGACTCTGTTTGACCCTGGGAAGGGTCTGTAGAGCATTGATCAAGATCCAGGTTCCCAATATGGTGACACTTGTCATCCTCATGGGTCTTCCTTAGGCCTTTGACATTTTAATGTCATTTTCACTCGGTTGAATTTGTTTGTGTGAATAGTCATGGATCGTTGATCATAATTTGGGGCTTGATCACGATTGGATCCTTTCAAATCCTTAAATTTATAACATGAGTCTTATCCTAAGGTTTCATTGTATTAATGAATACAGTGAGACCTTAAGGTAAAACTTAGGCTAAGTTTATATTTAATAAAAGGGGACCTATTTAATATTGAAGGTGATCATGCATTATTTGATCACTCAATTTCACTTAAACGTGAACTATTGATCATGATTTGAGTGAATGCATGTTATTGGTCTGATGGGTCAATGCTTTGGATTCATTAGGTATCCTTTGCTCTATCTGATCATTTTCCATGATGAAGTGAGAGTTATCGATCCTGAAATGAGGTAAGATGTTTAAGTTAGGGCTCAAGTCGATATAGGAACTTATGCTAAAATTTTAAGACTAAGGTCTCGCCAATGTTAATAAACACGAACAGGGCCTTAGGACTAAGACTTTAGGCTAAGTATGTAACAAAAGGGACCATGTGACATAAATAAATGGGACTGAGTTAGGAACATAAAGGACCCTATAGACATAAATGCTAGACCTTGTTAAAATAAAAATAACAAAAGGGGTAAATATAAAGGGAGCAATCATGATTTTTAGGCTAGGGTTTGGTCATATTAAAAAAACATGACCAAGCCTTAATATAAAAATTTAGGCTTAAGTCTAAATTAAATTTGAAATGTTCCTACCAAATTTTTCCCACCAAATTTGAATTTGAACCAAAGGTCTAAGCTAGGTTTTTTGTAAGGAGGGTTTCAAAACATGAATCCAATTGTGAGTTCTCACGGACCAAAGACTAGTAAAAGCGTGAATGAGGATAAAATTATGAAAATCCCAACACGATCCATTAATAAGATCTACATGAAACCTGTAACCTAAGATGTGAAGGCCAACTGTTAGCAAGACTAGGCAAGGTTAAAGCAAAACCATGAACAAATAGGCCAATTTCATCAAGTGTGGATAATCTTCAAATTCTAATAATGTTTAGAATATCAAGCTTTCAGTGTTAAGGTTCAAAGTATGCATAAGGGTCCCTATTTTTTAGAAATGGGGGTATGTTGACCTCAACACCTAGTTTGGTTATAAACTTGGTACTTGATGTAAATTCAAGTGGTGTGTTTTCTACATACTTGATCTTATTCAATGAAATAAGCTTCATTTCATGATCACATATAACATGGTATATGTCATCAAAAGATTTGAACTTTTGAAAATAATGGTCTAATTTAAAGGTGTAAGCAAACTTTCCTTCAAAATGTCTTGTAACTCCTTATCTGCCATAGGATTGGTCATTTTAGCTAGCATTGTTTTGTACTTCAAGACATATTCATTGATAACTTCATTGTTTGATTTTGGCAATTTAAGTATAGGAAACCTTTTCAAAAATATTAAAGGAAAAGTGTAATAAAAATTGATTGGTAAGATGTTTGAATGTTATCATGGATTGGAGAGGTAAATCATAAAACTACCTCAAAGCATAGTCCTTGAGTATTCTTGGGAATAATTTGGTCAAGAGTTTATAATTGGAGGCATAAAGGCATGCCACATAAAAGGTTCAAAGATATGGTTCAGGATCACCCTTTCCATCATGGAATGTGAACTTAGGTGCAATAAAACCAATTGGCAAAAAGTTCAAAGATATTTCAAGTACAAGAGGGTTATGCAACACATCTTTGGAGTCAATAGCATGAGGAGACTTTAAATCATTTTGTTCTATGTGTGTAACCTTGTCCTCCAAGGTCTTTATAACTTGAAGGAGTGTTTGAACTCTAGATCCATTGAGATTTACATTAGCAAGTTGAGTAGTCACCAAAAGGAATGCAAACATGGTTTGAGTAATAATAGGCATTGAAATCGATATTTGAGTTGAAACATTTGTTAGCCCCATGGTATATGTATTAGGTTGTAATGTGTTTAGAGGGAGGGTTGTTGGTATATGGGGATGACCCATAGTTCTAATAACATGATCAATAGATGAACCTGTTTAGTCATCTATGTTTTTTGAATTCTTAGTTTCTAAAATAGTTTTTAAGATTTCATCAAGATCTTTACAGTTTTAATGACTATGACCACAAAATAATGTAATTTCTTGCACTTGCTCATGATCTATTTTCTCATGTTCATTAGTTTCATTAAAATCATGATTTTCATTATCATAATCTTCTTCTATGATAATTTCATCAGTATATTTTTCATTCTCAACATTAGTATCATCATGATCCATAAGATTATGTCCCTCATTAGTTTGAGGCATCTTAGGTGGTGTTAGAGGAAACTCAATGTGTTCAATAGGGAAACCTCCCAATCTAGGGCTACACCTAGGTTGCATGCAAAATAATATAAATAAGAAATGAAAAAGTGCAACAATCTGCAATCTTAGTTGATTGAAAACCTTAAAAATCAATTTTTTTTGCATTCATATGAATTGGGTTCAACAAATGTTTAACCCTAAAAATATCTAGATTAGGGCTATCTAGGGTTAAAGGGGCAGAGATAGCCTAGAGAATAAATATGATAAATTATTTTTAAAGTAGGCTAATTGGGGATAAACTCATATAAATATATGCTAAATTTATTAAACTAAAATAAAATGGTAAGTACAACTATGCTAGATATGGAAATGATAAAGAAATAATATTTTTAGATTATTTTGATGCTAATGTAGTTATGGATATGAAAAATGATGAAATCAGAATGGAAGAGTATTCTGGAATAGTCATCAAATTTTATATTGGGTACTTCTAGAGCTAGGGACACTAGCATCAGCCCAGGATGGTTGTCTCAATGCTACTATTTGAACCTAATGTATCTTGTATAGAATTGTTGACGTAGAAGATTGCACCCTTGGCAGGAGGCCGAGCTCCTGCCTTCTTCATGCAATAATGGAAACTCCCCTCTCACCCGTGGGACCGGCGAAGCTGGAGGGGAGAGTCTCTAGATGAGGGCTAGCTCCCTCTGATATATCTTTTAGGCCCTGGTTTCTCCTACTGCTAACAAAAAATGTAAAAGGGGGGGGATGAAAAGGGAGAGAGAGATGCTGAAAACAAAGCCTAAGACTAAAAAATAAAAGGTGATACACCAGAAAATGTGACCCACTCAGTTCCGAACATACACTTTTCACCAAAAGAAGCGCCTATACACTTCATCCATCATGAGAGAACCTTTTGCCTCAGTGGGTCAGGGGTCTGTGGAGATACAGGGAGGAAATAACTACTAGAGGCATTCTGAGACATGCTGCAGCAGCCTATCCACTTCACCTATACTCCTCTAGGGACACTTTTGATAGACCTGTAAAAGGAAACTCGAAAATGCACCAGACATGCTGCAATAATTCTGTAAAAGCATTAAGAAAATGACTTAACACAGAATCAAGGCATAGACACATACTAAAGATGCAAAACTCAGAATGGAGGTAAAAATAACTAAGTTTTGATTCAAGGTAAAAATTTTGGCAGAGCTCTGCGTTACAAGCATGAGAGATTTTTGGGCAGAGTTTTGCCTTAAGGCTGAGAGCGGATCCCTTCTCAAAAAAGAAGTTTATAATATATAGGAAGAGGAAGAGAACATTGGCATTTTCGAGCAAATATTTTGGTGCTCTTCTTTGCAATTGGCCCATGTGCATTCTGAACCTTGGGAAGAGGAAAGCCACTATTACTGATGTCATCCTTCAGAAAAGGCCTGTTGGAACCATGTTGTACAATCACCAAAATTGACTTTGGCATTCAAACATTAATGCAAGAGCATGGCCATGCCTCTTTCCTACAAACAAACTATAGTTTGTCCCCTCATAAATGCCAACTGGAGAAAAATAGGTTGCGCCGCTCATATGCAATAACTCACCTTCCCTTTGCCACTTTAATGCTTTGTCTTTTCTACGTTTGTCTTCTTCCTGCTCTTTCAGCCCTCGAGGGTGATCTCTTGGTGGGTCACTGTGTTCCTTGGGATTTTTCCATGGTTTGGCACTCTAACAGTTCAAAAACAAAAGGATATTTCATTGTGTTAAATTTGACGTTCACGCGACCATCACCCAACGACTAGTTTGTTTGCTTAAATTTGACAGCTTTTGAGACGTCACTGTCCTTAGAAAAAGTTTGTTGGGTATTTTTGTGGCTTTTCTGCTTCATGGGCTTTTATTTCAGGCCCTTTTCCTATGGACAAAAGTCCATAGGAATTAGCTGCTCTTTGTCCTTTTCTTCAGGCTCTTTGAAACTCTCTCTGCCCTCTGCAAGGGCTTCTGGACTTTGAACTGCCCTCCACAAGGGCCTCTGGACCTTTGGCTGTGTCCTTCAGCTTTTTTGGTCTTCTTCGTGCTTTGAAAATCCTTTAGTTTCAGCCTTTGAACTCTAACTGACCTCCGCAAGGGCATTTGAACCTTTGGCCTGCCCTCCGGCTGTAGGGCACAGCCTTGAACTAAGCCGTTGAACCAACCCGTTAAACCAAAATTGGTTCAATGGTTCAATCGGTTCAACAATTCAACCATTGGCACTAAGCCCATTGAACCAAGCCTTGAACTGGCGCATTGAACCAATTGATGAACTTTACCGATGAACCTTGTGTTGAACTTGAACTGATTGAACCAAGTGTTGAACTAAGGCATTGAACCAGTTCAATGGTTCAAAGATGCTGACTTTTCTTGTGATTTTCTTCAAACCAAAGCTTGAAGAAGCCTTGTAAAACTCAGCACTCTCTCTAGAACTAATTCTCCATGCGCCAAAGATTAACCTATAGAGTCCATAGAAATCTTGCAGAGTCTGTAGATTTAGACTTGCAGAGTCCATAGAAATCCTACAGAGTCCATAGATTTAGACTTGCAGAGTCCATAGGAAATCTGTAGAGTCCATAGAAATTAACAGATTCATGCAAAATCAGAAAATGAAATGGCTTAGAACAACAGGGACAGAAGGGGACCGATTTTTGGCCTATTGGGAAAAAATTGGTTAACAAATTGGTGACTCCCAAGGGAAGCATGCCTGCTATGCTTAAAGACCAATTGCCTTGCAGTCCATTGGACACAAAGTTAGATGCAGCTTGAACAAAGATCAGCAACAGCCCCAAAATATCTAAGAATCAAACATGAAGCTCATTACCCCACACACAAAGGGAAACACACAAGGCTAAAAACACTACCTGTGCAAACTGCACTTAGGGAAAGTAGGAAAGAAACTGAAAGCAAACTACTATATACAGCTAACTAGGAATGTTCACTTCCCTCTTGGATCAAAGGGAAAATTTCTTAAGTCCCCTTCCTAGTAAGAAGACTTATGGTGCCAGGCAAGTAGCTGAATGAAAAGGAGGTTTGGTGACCTACTCTTCTTGCCTGTCACCTTGCTTGGCTTGTAGCCGAGTGGATCAGATTCGAACATGCCTCTAACATACATGTATTCTTCTTGTCCCTAGAGGATTGTTGAATGCTGGTCATTCATACTAGTGCTCCTCACCAAGAAATCTGTGGCTGCTGGCTCATCACCATAAGCCCTTTGATATGCACATTCCCTCTGCAATGCATCATGATCTGACTTGTTTCTTTCTGCCTCATTACAGACTCTGTCAGACTCATCCTCTACTTCCTTTTGGCCTTCTTGAAGAAGGGTGACTATGGTGATGTCTGAAATGGACTCACAAAATGATTGCTCATCCCACATAACATCACCTCTCTGTTCAAAACTTTCTTCTTCAAGGCCTTCCTTTAGGAAGACAGACCTCTCCTTTTCCTCCTCAAAGATCAAGACCTCTAGATGTTCAAAGGTATCCTCCTGATCTTCCTCCAACTCAGGCTCCTTAGCGTAGTCATCCTCATAATCAAAATAGTAAGGAAGTTCATCGAACAAGGGGGGAGAGAGCTCACCATGCTTTTGTTCCTCCTCATATTGCTGGAACATCTACATATATGCAAGACCTGAGTCTTCTCCATTACTGATGATGCCTTCACAAAAAGCCTCAATGATGATATCTTCTTCGTTGTCGCTCATGATATCCCCTTGAAAAACTATATATTGGATCTTTTGCTCCTCACTCGCCTCCTGCAGAACAGGTTCCTCCTTGAGAAGGGGTGAAGTGGAGAAAACATGTGGCAGAGGAGGTAGTCCTTGAGCTAGAATCGAATGATTCTCCTCTTTCCACTTAGCTAGCACTTCACCAATATTAGGTGTGGCCTGATAGCTCTCTTGGAAGTGTGTAGATGGGGTGTGTTCAGACATGGAATGTGCCGTTGGGTCTAAACCGTCCATCACACACTAGCTGAGGAATCTCTCTTTAGATTCCAACTCTGCAATTCTCCTGGCTAGATCCTCTTTGAAAAGCCTTTCTTAGAGGTCACCAGCATCATCATGAGCAGGAGCAGCCTCATCTTTTCTAAGGTTTTGAGCAAAACCTTTCTTCTCCTCTTTCCTGCCCCATGATTCCATTATTTCCCCCCAGGTCAGGAGGTTGCGATCATGGCGAAAGATCTAAGAATTGGAATTTGCCCTTTTGGTTGAAGGGCAACTAAGAGGGCTGCTTGAGGCGATTCTCTAAAAATATTGAGTCTGATCATAGTCACATGAAGGAATACAAGACCCATGATTTTGTGCAAAGGAATTATACATACAAAGGTGATTTCTTAATGGCACCAGGCTGCTTAACCAACTGATTCAACTCGGAGTCGCCATTGGTGTTGATGCAAAAGCCTCCAAAGGCTGGTTGGTTGAAGAACACACCAAAAATTCTTCAACTCTTTGGACACAACTTGTCCTATTTGGTCCCACCGGGAGTGCCAAAAACTGTTGATGCAAAATATTGCACCCTTGGCAGGAGGTCGAGCTCCTGCCTTCTTCACGCAATAATGGAAACTCCCCTCTCACCTGTGGGACCGGTGAAGCTAGAGGGGAGAGTCTCTAGATGAGGGCTAGCTCCCTCTGATGTATCTTTTAGGCCCTGGTTTCTCCTACTGCTAACAAAAAATGTAAAAAGGGGGGGATGAAAAGGGAGAGAGAGATGCTGAAAACAAAGCCTAAGCCTAAAAAAGAAAAGGTGATACACTAGAAAATGTGACCCACTCAGGCCTGAACATTCACTTTTCACCAAAAGAAGCACCTATACACTTCATCTGTCATGAGAGAACCTTCTGCCTCGGTGGGTCAGGGGTCCATGGAGATATAGGGAGGAAATAACTACTAGAGGCATTCTGAGACACGCTACAACAGTCTATCCACTTCACCTATACTCATCTAGGGACACTTCTGACATACTTGTAAAAGGAAACTTGAAAATGCACCAGACATGTTGCAATCATTCTGTAAAAGCATTAAGAAAATGACTTAACACATAATCAAGGCATATAAACATACTAAAGATGCAAAACTTAGAATGGAGGTAAAAAATAGCTAAGTTCTGATTCAAGGTAAAAATTTTGGCACAACTCTGCCTTACAAGCCCGAGAGATTTTTGGGCAAAGTTTTGCCTTAATGCTGAGAGCGGATCCCTTCTCAAAAGATAAGTTTACAATATATAGGAAGAGGAAGAGTACATTGGCATTTTCAAGGAAAGATTTTGGCGCTCTTCTCTGCAAGTGGCCCATGTGCATTCTAAACCTTGGGAAGAGGAAAGCCATTGTTAATGATGTCATCCTTCAGAAGAGGCCTGCTGAAACCATGTTGTTATTGACTTTAGCATTCAAACATTAATGCAAGAGCATGGTCATACCTCTTTCCTGCAAATAGACTGCAGTTTGTCCCCTCATAAATGCCAATTGGAGAAAAATAGGTCACACCGCTCATCTGCAATAACTCACCTTCCCTTCGCCACTTGAATGCTTTATCTTTTTTGCATTTGTCTTCTTCTTGCTCTTTCAGCCCTCGGGGGCAATCTCTTGGCAGGTCACTATGTTCCTTGGGCTTTTCCCATGATTTGGCACTCTAACAGTTCAAAAACAAATGGATATTTCATTATCTTAAATTTGACTTCATGCGACTGTCACCCAACGACTAGTTTGTCTGCTTAAATTTGACAGCTTTCAAGACGTCACCATCCTCGACAAAAGTCCATTAGGTCTTTTATGCGGCTTTTCTACTTCACAGGCTTTTGTTTCAGGCCCTTTTCCCATAGAAAAAAGTTTGCATGAATTGGCCGCTCTTTGTCCTTTTCTTCGGGCTCTTTGAAACTCTCTCTGCCCTCCGCAAGGGCTTCTGGACTTTGAACTGCCCTCCGCAAGGGCCTCTGGACCTTTGGTTGTGTCCTTCAACTTTTTTTGGTCTTCTTCACGCTTTGAAAATCCTTTGGCTGCGGCCTTTGAACTCTAACTGCCCTCCGCAAGGGCATTTGAACCTTTGGCCTACCCTCTGGCTATAGGGCACACCCTTGAACCAAGCCATTGAACCAAAATTGGTTCAACAGTTCAATCGGTTCAATGGTTCAACCACTACACGCCGAGCTCGTTGAACCAAGCCTTGAACCGATGCATTGAACCAACTGATGAACTTTGCCGATGAACCTTGTGTTGAACTTGAACCGATTGAACCAAGCGTTGCACTAAGGCATTGAACTGGTTCAATGGTTCAAAGACGCTGACTTTTCTTGTGATTTTCTTCAGACCAAAGCTCGAAGAAGCCTTGTAAAACTCAGTACTCTCTCTAGAACTGATTCTCCATGCGCCAAAGACTAACCTACAGAGTCTGTAGAAATCCTACAGAGTCCGTAGATTTAGACCTGCAGAGTCCATAAAAAATCTACAGAGTCCATAGAAATGAACAGATTCATGCAAAATTAGAAAATGAAATGGCCTAGAACAGCAGGGATAGAAGGGGACCAATTTTTGGCCTGTTGGGCTAAAAATGGTCAACAAGAATACCTATTGGAAAAGGATGCAACCACCTGAATGCTTCTAGGTTTGAATTTACCTTCACTCTGGTACATTCAACTTTGGGTCATGGACTGTCACTCCTCATGAATTTTTTAAACCCTAATTCTTCATCTTCATGGTGACCCTAGGGAAAAATGGGTTAGTAGGCACATGGTTTCAAGTTATCCCAAATATCCCTATGTCAATAAGAACTGTCTACATAGCCAATACTCTGAAGATGGCCTTAATATTATGTAGTTCTCCCTTACATGTTGGATTGTGTGTGAATCGTGCAATATGTGTAAATCAAGTGCAATAATGAATTAGATTTTAACTTGGAAACTATAGTTCTTACGCTACTCCTTCAGTACTTAAGACTTGTGTATGTGTTATCCCTATCACTAATATGAAAATAAAAGAAATTAGAGAATCTTTCCTTTATTGAGTGCTTTGATAAGTTGCCTTAAGTCTTTTTGAATATATGCTAGGTGAGGAATGAATGAGGGTTGATCTTGTATTTATATCAATCCATATGGAGAAGTAACTTTCATTAAATCACTTAGGCTGAACATTAGGATACGTTTCATTCACAAATTAGATGAATTTAGGGCACTGAATAATTGCATTGTAGTAGGACACTAACGTCGACACGTGTCTATCTTGAATGTTAGTATCCCTGGAGCAAAAAAGTAGGTATAGACTCTACACTTTTAGAGGTGAAAGATAAGTAGGTTTTAAGCATTTTGGACAAGATAGAAGGTATGGGACATCAACATAATATTGGTTGGAATAAGAGGTAGGCCAAGAGGCATAAAACATAATAGATGCAAGACTTCAGAAAATGAGAAAGGTGCAGAACTAAGAGAAACAACCAAGTTCTGAGTTTGCCAAGTATATAAGACTGAAGTGTTATATAGTTGATAAAATAGCGTCTACATATATACTTTTTGAATGGATAAAAAAAGACTTATATAACAATTTTATGTGTTTTTGAAATAAGAACACAAGCTAAAAATAAAATGATTATCCCTATGTGCAGCTAATTTCTAACCATGTAAATGCATCTAACATATAAAGACACACCTTAAAATAACTCAACTTAGAATGTCTTATGTAAATGTGTATATGTGTGACTTATTCTAAGCAAATGCTATGTAACAACTAACCCAATCAAAGCTAACCATTTAAATGTTAACTAGATGCTACACATAATTTAAAAAGTTAAATATATGATAAAGTGCAATGTGTCAACTATGAATGTAATGTCCCCAATTTAGGTTGAAGACAATCAATGAGGGTTTTCTAATAAACCTTAGGTCAATCCAAACACCAAACTGAAATCTAAAAATTTAAAACCAGCCAAACTCTAGCTGGAAAATTGTATGATATTCAAGCTAAAGATCATCCAAATAATTCCATAAAAAGCTGAAAATTATTTAGAAAGTTAAGTACCTTTTTTGGGGTTAAATAAATTTATGAATAGCTGTAAATACTTTCCAAAAATAATCTATTTTTTCCTTGAAAGTACAACTATGTTTTTACCCCTTAAACACCTCAAAATGCTTCCCAAGTGAGTCACCACACCTCGATAAATTAGTAGGAACAATTCTAAGAATTATCCCTTAGATTTCTCTCACCAAATCACCTTTCAATGCTTACCATTCAAGTTGTCCAACTGCCAAAATTATTATAATAATTTTTGTAATATTTTAGGGCCTAGAATGTCCTTTCATGCATGCTAATTATTCTAAATAATTCACCAAATGACTGAAATAAATTATGAAGATTATCTTAACCACCGAATAGGGTTACAAAGACCAAATTTACTTCTTTTGAGGGGTCACCACCCTCCCAAATGAGGTCACCAAACTTTTGAAGACTTCAAATTTGTTCTAGGACTTCTCCACATAGTTCACCCACCTTTTTGACTTGCAATTTTAAAGATTTATAGATTTCTGAAGGATAGTACCAATTCCTTGATGAAGATGGTGTCAAAAGACACCTTGATTAAATTTCTTGCATATACTTATGCATAATTATGATGCAATTATAGCCCTCAAATAGAGTTTCCCTAGTGGAGAATGGAGGTTTTCATCCCCAAACCCCTCAAGTCACTTATTCAAGCTTGACATAGTTGCACAAGAATTTCAATATCCTAATTTCCATACTTCTTCAAAGAGCCTTTCTTTTCGTTTTATAACCCTCCTCCAAATGTGGCACCTAAAAGAGAGAGGGAGAGTTTACCTTTTCTTCTTTAAAAAATATATATTACAAGCTTCCTTACAAAATTCACTTTTTGACCTTAATTACCCATGAACCCTTAAAAAGGTCCCAACTTATGTGAAAATTAAATTATTATTACTTAATTTTAAGTATTTAAAAATACCTTTTTTTCATTTTAGTAATAATATTATTTTAATTCCAAAATGGGGACATTACAATCCTCCCTGCCCAAAATTGCTTATCCTCAAGTAATTACAAAAGCCATGGGGTTGTCCACACATTCTTCATGATGCACTCACCGACTGAAATATTTTCCCATTGAAAAGAATCTCCAATCTGAGTTCCCAACTTGTTAAATTTGTACCTTGAAGGCTTCCCCCATGAGCTAAAAGTGTCATGATCACCTTCAAAAGACTCCCTATATCTCCAAAGAAATAATACATGACATACTGGGTTGCCTTTGATGTAGCTTCTCATAGTTATCAATGTGCCCTCAAAAGATGTTTCCAAAATTTGGAAAGAAATAACAATAATCTCATTGAACTTACCACTAACATGTAGATGTATAAAATACACACTGTCACAATTCTTCAATTGATTCCCAAGGTCCATGTCATCACACCAGCAAATAATGCCAACCCTTTTATGCAACGAAACCCATTTATCCTGGATAGTTGGAAGAATTGAACATTCCCAATCATGCAAACAATATTTCCACCAAAAATTTTGCTTGGAGTCCACCCTTTCAAATTCAACATCTTTAGCCCACTTATACCAAAATTCAATGGCCTCCTTATATGCTTTAGATGGTTGAATAATTATTGAAAGATTCTGCAGTATCTTAGTATAACCATCAAAATCAAGGCTTTCTTACACACAACATCCATTCTAATTTTTTTTTTGAAGATTTGGATAGATCTTATACAAAGCTCTTAAGTGTGTCTTATCACAAAAAGGAATCTTATCATTATGTAGTGCTCCCTTATTTAACAGATCAAGACAACCAGTTGGATCTCTCCAGTAAACTTGGTCAAAAGGCAAAAGCATTCCTTCAACAATGTCATCCAAATTTGATTCATCCAAGAGTGGTACACAAATGGAAGAATTTATTCTGAAATGGAAAGCCACTTCCTCATTGCACGTGCCCATTCTAGTCCAAATGAATGAATTAAGCCTTCCCATTTGAGAAGTGCTTGATTTAAATATGCATTGTGATTTTCTCCATTCATAAAGAAGATTGAGTGCATATTTTATACAACCTTGTGTTCTGAATTCAATATTTACCACAAGCTCTCTATTATGGACCCGAGGAGTTGCATAAGGGGAATGAGAGCAAAGGATAGAGTTGACATAATCACAATAAAATAATAGGTTAGTTGGAAAACAAAGCTTCCCATCAAGTTTTGATTTTACCCAGGGATAACCATGAATCTATAATACACATGATGCTTTTGTGTATTTTCCTTCTCATTAGGACTGCATATAATAAATAGCTTTTTTAGTACCAAAAATGTGATCCCACACATTATCAAGAACTTAGAGTAAGCAGGAGCATTGATCTAAATTTTTACTTGAACTAGATAAGGATGTCAGTATATCAAACAACTCAGGTGATTTCCAATCATTCCCAATCTAACCCACTACATCTATAGAGCCATCCCATGCCAGGTCCTTCCATATTCTACAATATTGATCTTCCACTTTCTTCTCAACATTAAGAACATGCAAAAAATCAATGACACTAAGTTCTTAGAAAAAGGTATGCCACTATGACAAGTTCAATGGCATTATTTCACTAGAGAAAAATTGTAGGTATGCACTATCAATTTCATCCCAAACCACATTTGTGCCTATAAGAATTTTTCTTATATCTATAGGATTGTTGAATTCTCTGTTAAAGTGCAGTATTTTAGAACTATCAAGCTTATATCCATTATTCATTACAATAATAGCTTTATTTTGTAACTCTGAAACTAGTTTTTCCCTTTTCAGGTAGCATAAATAGCAATTAGATTGCAAATGTAACATTGTAAAGGCCAAATATTCCATTAAAATTAACTTATCCTTAGACATGCATTCACCTGTTGACATAGCTTGTAGGATGTGCCATCACAACTTCATGCATTGATAACTATCCAACCCCAACACATTGTAGTGTGCATATAATCACATCTAAATCACCCTTGATCAGGGCATCAATTTTAGTTGTTGGGGTGAAAAAAGGAAGAAATTACTATTCTTATCTTAGAATATAACTTGGAGAAAGTCTTTAAAATATGTGCATCAATTCCAGCTTCAGTGACTTCATGGGGTAACCAAATATAACCTTCTACAAGTGATGTATACGAGCTATCTAAAATTGGAATGAATGGAATCAGACGAAGATCACTAAGGAAAGCGGTTTCTTATTTCACTTTAAAATGTGCATCAAGTCTAGTACGCTAATACTTCAAGTAATCATAAAAAGCAACAAATAAGGAACCTAACCAGTTCAAGCCCAAGTCTCTTAAAGCATCTTTTTTATTGCATAGTGATTTAATTACCTTAATTATGGTTCTTCATCCACATCCATGGACACCTAAGGCATCTACTAATGAATCTAAAAAATGAACATCTCTATGTAGATACCTGTTGGTCAAATTTGGCCTACATACCAAAACTTTGCTTGGATGTGTTGTGTGAAGCTGAGCAGATTTCTTTGTTGAAGAATGATCTAATGGTAGAGGGAGCAGATAAACTTTAAGAGAAGACCTTGTTTCATTTGCAAGATTTTGAAACACTTTAAGCAAGCTTAAAGGGTGAATTGGTGATTTTAAGGATCCATACCATCATGTCACATCATGCAAGAATGAGCAGGTTAGTTTGGTTGTGCATTTGACAAATGCATTTGGAAAGCCAACCAAGGTTGAGGAATTGCATGATAATGATGTACTTTTTGCCAAGATCATTCCCTGTAAATTTGATATCTTGATGAGTTTTATATCTCAAGATATAAGGCTCTAAAATGATCTAGTAGTATGGGACATGCCCGGGGACATCAACTTAAAACCACAAAAAATAGTTGTTTGGGTTCAAAAATATTTAACGAGATTCAATTTGAATGTAGGGTCAACAAGTGACATGATCTCAGGAGCCAACATCAAAGATCAATGGTATGTGAGCGAGATATTTAAGTCAACAAGTCATGGAGATTAATGGTGCATGTTTAATCATGCAATTAGAGATTAACGATGATCTCAAGGTCAAAAAGTTAGTGGATCTGAAGATTAAATGCATCGATGACAAGTATCATGATCTCGATGACTTATTAGATCAATGATGTGTGTTCGATGAAGCAGAAAGAAGATCAATGGCACATGTTCGACCATGCAAAGTAGATCAATAGCTCGTATGAGGTCAAGAAGTCAAGGTTGCCACATGGTGCAATTGTGTTAACCAAATGAAACTGATAGCAAGATCCTAAAGATCAATGCGGGGCTGCCAAGTGACATGATCTAGAAAGCAGAACGTAGATCAATGACAATAATGAAGTTCAAAGCTAGGAGACTCCTAAAACAATCAATGAAATAAATTTGATCGAATCTTTAGAAGGCACAGGATGAGGACATGTGTCCAAGATGTTAATAGTCAGGTTTCAAAAAGAAATAGGTAGTCCAAGGAGCTGCCACCTAGACTGACATGTCAGATCGAAAGATCTTTCCACCCAAGTAGGAAAATGCATCAATGCAAGATCAAAATGCAATCTAGGTTACCAGAACTAACCTTGCAGAATTAAAGGACACCATTAAAGCTCATATAAGACCTCTCAAAAGATTTTGGACGTAGGTTTCATGTCTTTTTCATGATCAAGAAACCCTACCCTGTAGATCTTCATTTAAAGTATGGCTATATGAAAACCAATAGGGGAATTGGTTTCCATCTATAGGGAACATATGTTCAAGGTTTTGGAGTGTTGGAAAGGTTATGATTGAGAAAGAAGTCAGTGTAGGGGCATGGTATTTCGATAGTTATGTTTTGAAGGGACACCAGATGAATGAATCCAAAGTGATTATCTGATAGCATAAAGAGCATATCAAGATGATGCACATTGTTATGTGCTCATTAAGATGTAAAGTTTGGAGGTTGGAGAATGCAGATAGAGCATTCAATGCAATTTCAGGGTCTTTAAGTACTTTCCCTTTCAAATGGATCATGACTCAGCACCTTCGACAAAGTTCTTGTCTTTTAGTGTATTTCTAAGCCAATGAGAGGGCTTAGAAAGACTTTTTGGAGCTAATGAATGGTTAATTGGGAGGTAAGATTAATGTTAATTGATCAAAAGGTGGTTGGGACTCTATCGAAGTGATTGAACTTCTTTTATTGAATTTTGTCTACTTGCTCTTTCTCTTTCTCTCCCTCTTTTCCTATATATATCTCATTTCTCCCCAAATGAAAGAGACTCTTATGCTTTTTGCTTACCTAGGCTATGCCAATATTTGTATTATAACACCTATTTGATGCAATAAAGACTGAATTCCTCCATTTGCAAGCTAAATTGAAGTGTGTTCTATGAATTCATTGATGTGGCTAAGTGAATGTTTTAATTTCCTTTGCCTTTGTCTAAGTTTTCTCACCTTCATGAAGTGTTTTGTGGCTTTCATAGGTCAATCTAAGTGTAATAGATAGTCTGTTGACTGGTTTGGAAGTGGATAACTACCCTCCCATGCTAGATTGATAGCTAGTTCATGCATTTTTGTGAAATACTTATGTGAAAGCTTATCAAAGAGTGAGTGAAGTAATATTTGTAGTCTTGAAAGTGTATGATAGTGTGTCTTGTGCAATTATAAGTGATCAAAACATTAGTGCATCACCTCCTTTTACATGTTTTCATGCATTATTGTCTATTTCTCTCCTTTTTCCAAGCTAGAGATTAGTTTAGGTGATAGATCTAAGGGAACCAACCCTCTCTGGAGGCTTAACCTCACTATAGAATACCCATAGCCTGATATTGTTCTCATTTTGTGTCTTAGTTGGAGAGAACCTGAAAAACTCTCTCCATGTGTGCAAATTAAGACCACAACAATACCCAAGACTGAAATGATTATTCAGTAAGTCATTTGGTAAAAAGATGTGTATCTAGTTACTCCAACCCCTTATAATCTTGCATGTGAGAGCCCATGGTTTATCTTTTCCCTCCCAAGGTAAGCATGAATAAGCCCTTAACTTGGAAAGAATCATTCCTTGTAGTGGAGAGAAAATTTCCAAAACTTCCCCAACCAAAGGGACAAAACTCATGTAAAGCATGATAGCTTTTCCAGGGTTTTTTTGATAGCATGAAAGGTCCTTGAAATAAACTGCTACACTAACAAATAAATTTGGAAACTCTGAAAGTAACCATTGGTTCTAGGCACTATCGCCATCAACCTCCTCTCTGAGATGGCAAAATAAATTCCCCTTGAATTATAATTTTCAAACCATATGCCCATAACGGAAAGAATGCAAACACCGGTTGTGTTTCTAGGCATGGCCCATCCTATCCACTTTGGTCTTCATATAATGTGAAGACCATATAAATTTTGGTAATTTATTCACCAGGGCATAGAGTGTCAGCATTTAGTTTTCAACTTACCATAAGCCAAGTAGTACTTTCTTTACCATGTGAAATTTTTATTAGGCCATTGCCAATATCATCTATCCACATTATATTTATGCAGTTAGTCAAACCATCCCTAACTTTTATATAGCGAAGATGATGAAGAAATAATAATAGGGAAGAATGAAGATCTGAAAATTTTGATACCCAAGACCTCATTCTTATTTCTTCCAAAAAAAATCTTTAAAAGGGATGACAATGCATGTTTTCCAAATAGAACCATCTAATTTATAGTTTTCATTGGATAGTTCCTTGCTCAAAGAGTCAATATTGCGCAAGGAGCTACAAAGTTCGGTAAAATGAAACCAATCTCTCCCTCGCTTACATCAAAATTTTCATGAAAACCATTGGAATGGATCTCTGGTGCATCTACCACCCAATATACTGACTTAAAGTCAATGCCTTTGTGTCCACTATAACCAGCACTAGAACCTTTCTTCTTTGAATTGCCAACATCACAAAGAACTTTGATGTCTTTAGCAATAAATCCAATTCATTATTTAAGATGATGACACAAGTGCTTTTAAGAACAAATGCCAAAGTTGGTTCTGAACAAGCAGGATAGATATTATCATTTGCATTTCGGACCCTTGACTCTTCTAAATTTTTTGTCTTTAATCTTAGCTGATTGCTTATTTCTTTGGGTCCATTATTGACCAATCTTTGATATTCAATCATCAAAGAATCTTTATTTGGTGGCTGCCCTTCAAAATCAGCCTCACTTACCATTAATTTTTTTGAATTTTATGAGTTAGTTCCAAGCTATTCACACCTCGCAAAAGGGCTTTATTTGATCAATTTTTGGTTATTAGCCAACTCGTGGAATGGTTGCCCCTTGTACAATTGAAAATTCAGCGCTATCACTGGCTTTAATGGTTGTATTTCACCTGATTGGAGTTCTTTGTCATATGCCCTTGTTGATATAGGTGTGGGTGGTTCCCTCTTCCTTTCAAACTTATCAATTGTCTCTTCCAACAATTCTTCATGTGTCCCCATCATGATATGCCTTTGTGTCACCCTTTTACAATGCTACCAATCATGAGCAGCCCCATCCAAATGTTGGATAACAAAAAATAATGCCTTTTTTCCACCTCTAGGCTTCAAATCAAGATACTCAATCATCATATCAATCCAAACTCTTACCGAAATACCTGAATCACCATCAAAAGTTGGAAGAACTATCTTCCCCAAATGATCATGTGTATCCATGTACCCATAGTGCCTCTTACCATACCTTAAACCTAGCCAATATTTGAAGCTCCTTCCCCTACGATATATAGGTGCAAGAGTCAAGAACACTTGGATCACCATCAAAAGTTGGAAGAACTATCTTCCCGAAATCATCTTGTGTATCCATGTACCCATGGTGCCTCTTACCATACCTTAAATCTAGCCAATATTTGAAGCTCCTTCCCCTGCGATATATAGGTGCAAGAGTCAAGTTCTCATCACAATCCTCCATGAGATCCCAAAGAACCAAGCGCTGGTCCTCATGATCCTGGGCCAGTGTAATACCTTTCATCCTACCCTATTCATGTTTGATATAGACCGTAAATCTCACAAATAACTACGATATAGCTCTGATACCATTGTAATGTCCTCATTTTGAGATGAAAACAATAAAAGAGGGTTTTTCAACAAACCCTAGGCCAATCCAAACACCAAACTGAAATCTAGAAATTTAAAACCAGCCAAACCCTAGCTGGAAAATTGTATGATATTGAAGCTAAAGACCATATAAATAATTCCACAAAAAGCTAAAAATTATTTAGAAAGTTAAGTACATTTTTTAGGGTTAAATAAATTAACGAATAGCTAGAAATACCTTCCAAAAATAATTTGATTTTTTCTTGAAATTACAACTATGTTTTTCACCCATAAATGCCTCAAAATATTTTCAAAGTGAGTTGCCACACCTCAATAAATTAGTAGAAACAATTTTAAAAATTATTCCTTGGATTTCTCTCACCAAAGCTCACCAATCAAGTTGCCCAAGGGCCAAAATTATTGTAATAATTTTTGAAATATTTTAGGGTTTAGAATGTCCTTTCACACATGCCAATTGTTCTAAACAATTATCAAATGACTGAAATAAATTATGAAAATTACCTTAACTTTCGAATAGGGTTCCAAAGACCAAATTTTCTTTGTGTGAGGGGTCGCCACCCTCCCAAAGGAGGTCGCCACTCTTTGGAAGACTTCAAATTTGTTCTAAGGCTTCTCCATGGAGTTCACCCAACTTTTCAACCTGCAATTTTGAAGATTTACAGCTTTTTGAAAGATAATACCAATTCTTTGATGAAGGTGGTGTCAAAAGACATCTTGGTAGAATTTCTTGCATATACTTATGCACAATTATGGTGCAATTACAATCTTCGAATAGAGTTGTCTTAATAAAGAATGAAGGTTTTTATCTCCAAACCCCTTGATGCACTTGAAGAGTTTCGTCATCAAATCACTTGTTCAAGTTTGACATACTTGCACAAGAATTTTAATATCCCAATTTACATACCTCTTCAAAAAGTCTTTTTTTTGTTTTATAACCCTCCTCCAAATGTCACACCCACAAAAGCAAGGGAGAGTTTACCTTTTGATCTTAAGTGCCCATAATCCTTTAAAAAGTCTCCATTTAAATAAAAATTAGATTGTTATTACTTAATTTTAAATATTTAATTTTTTTTAATAATAATACTATTTTAATTCTAGAATCATTAAGTGAATTAGAGAAGTGGCGCTTTAATACAACATTTTAAGAATGAGATATGATTAAAGACATAAGTTTAAATTTCAAATTCAAAGTAAAATATTAAATATATTAAATAAACAATTTTAAAAATGTTGTAAAAGAAATTGAATAAACCTATTTAAGATAAATAGATGGGAGAAGTTAGTGATTAGTTATTAGAACGACTAACTTATTATTAAAAAAATTAGATATAAAAAAATTATATAATGTAATAAATTGATCCACCAAAAAATCATCTACTGTTTGGTATAGAGCAAATAAAATAATAAAGTTGATCCACCAAGACCATTTGGCATCTGAGCAGGTGTACAGGCCTCTTTCATGCCATTGCTCTGTTCGTTCACTTTTATTGCATGCTCTCATCGGTCTAGTAGTAAAGAGCATGTGTGAACTCAATGGCATTCACCATCGCCCTGCATTTCCCTCATCTTTCCATTCTGTCCATGCCTTCCGCAGTTCAGTTTTTTCATTTCTATATTTGTTCACAGTTTCATACACAACAATCAGAATTATATATATATATAGAAGTAGAAGTAAGCCGTACATTTCTTCTAGATTGTGTTGGCAATTTTTGGTTTCACGGACAAGTATATCAAAATAGAACTCCCTCCATTAATAGCGAGCTCACCCATAGCCCGAGCAGTGCATTTAACTCAACCTTCACTCGACTCCTCTTTCTTTCTTGTGGATGCTCAAAGCATTCCTGTACAGAGATCTACAAAGCTGCATATCATGTAATAGGAGCCAATTTTACACTAGAATATCTTGATAGGCGGTTTGGAGATTATGCATAAGTGTGTAGTGTAGTAATTTAAATACATATGAAAGCTCATCCCGAGCTCTCTTCATCTTAGGCGACTACGATGGTGGTTCATCGCCTCGGCTCTATTTCAATGGTGATTCCAGTGACAATAATATAACCCATGGCAGTAGCAGGCTCTGGTTCGCCTCCCTTCATATCAGATATGTGCTGCTAAACGTCTTCATTCTCAGATGCTTCGGCCTTTGTCACAGCGAGCCCTATGCATTCCCACCACAGAATTCAAAGCTTGGCTTCCTTCTCACCCAAGCATGAATGTTGACTCAGGTCCTTTCAACGCCTCCAATCAGATCGGATTGTTTCAATATTTGGCGCTTTGGATTCCTCAATCCAAAACCCTACTTCAATGGCCAAGCCTGGTTCAAATCTTCAACGGCTTTGGTTTTCATGGAAGAATTTATGGTATTATGTATTTAGACTTGTAGATTTTGATTTGTTTGTTTTCAAGTTGTAGTTTTCAGGCTAAAATCAGTGGTTTTATTTTTTTATAGCAGTATTTTTAGGTAGTTTTAGTTTTATAAATTCATGTTTTTGTCTTTTTAATTTTGTTGTTTTTTTTTTCCCTCTTTTTATGATTTGTTTAACAAGTTTTTATTAATATTTATTTATTTTTAATTTTAATATTTAATTTGATAAGTTAGTCAGTTAGTTAGTTTTTTTTTTTTTTTCAAAATTGTGCATGTCATAACATTTTTTTTCAAAGTTTATGTTGATTTATTTTTTTTAAATCTACTTTTTAATATTTATTTAAGATTAGATTTATTTTGAAGTTTTTTATATTATAATTTTATTTTGATTGGTTAGTAGTTTATTTGATGGTTCTTTTATTAGGTTTATGTTTATTTTTTTGTTTTTGGTATATTTTATTTTAATTTAATCTTTGTAGTGTTTGGTCAAAACATTTTAAATATTTTGTGTTCACAACGTCAATATTAATAATCTCTTATGTTGTAATGTATGCATTATCAGTAAAAATTGACATTTATGGTATTTTTTTGAGGGGAATATAAAGTAGATGATGGTTTAGATCAAGGGGGAAATGTTGAAAATATTTAGTGTGAATATATATTTAGTATAGATGACTAATAATAAAAGATATTATTATAAGTGATATAGAAATCACATAGAGATTGAGTCTATCTAGGAAATGAGGGACGTTAGTGGTTGGTTGTTAGAACAACTAACCTATTATTAGGGAGAGTGGTTATAAGAGAATTCCTATATAATTGTAATGTTTCGATTAATAAAACAATGAAGTTGATCGACCTATAAATCTTGTGCTCTGCACATTTTGGGTTAAAATCAATAACAACCTACTTGAACAAAATACTATGTGAATGTGTTGGATGAAGGTAAAGTAAATCTTATTTACATATAGTAAAGCATAAAATGAAATTTACTTACAAAAATATTTTAGCAATTCTAATGTTTAAAGTATTGACAATACATATTTATGTGTGAAAAAACAAAGAAAGCTATCTAAAACTTGCAACCTTATGTGAAGTGAAATACGAAAATGTAAAACAAGATACAAAATGTGGACTAATAATCTTAGGCCACAGTGAGAGTCGAGTAACATAAATATCCCCATTGCTTGAAATCTAACAAAACAATCCAAATCAATGAAGGAAGGTATTGGCATACAACCAAAGATCGAAATTGATCAAATATTGTTATCAAAAGTAATTGTGTACTATTCCTTCAACAATACCTGTGAACAAAGATGAGAAAAAAGGGGGAAGAGAAGTAAACAAAGAGGAGAATAATCCAAGCATGGTGGTGGAAGAAGAATGAGAATACTTAAGAAGCCATGAAACCTGATGACCTAAGAAAAGGGAAACTCAACACAACCTGCAAATTGCAAGAAAACAAAAAAAAAATCGATGAGATCAAGAGATCAAGGCAATCGACAAAGGTGTTAAAATTTTTCAAGAAAAATATAATATAGGGTCAGACAAATTGCCCAAGTCCAAAACCTTGTTTATATCATGGTTCAAAAACTCGTACTCAAACAAAAACTTGACAACCTGAAAATTTTACTTGGATTCCCATCTCGTAAAACTAATATATATATATATATATATATATATATATATATATATATATATATATATATATATAATGTCAATAAATAAAGTTAAATTATATGTTGAATATTGTTAAACAACATAAGAAATGAATGTAAAGAACACATATGTATATTTTCTATTAGTCTTAGACCAAAAGATAGTAAAATGTTTATCAAGGTACAATAATATCATATGATGATTGATCATTATCATAGAAAATTATAAATCCATAAAATATTTTACAAAATTTTTTGCCTCGTCCAACCCCACGAACTCATAGGTTGTGTCATACAAGTGGCACATAAAGATTCCTCCACTAGAACAAAACCATCCTCAAAAATATCATTCTCACCAACCCCTCTTGATGTTTTTGCTTGCATTTGTGCCTCTATTTCCCTTACCTCTCCCCCTCCATTGATTTCATCTCAAAATTTTGTACCCCTTCTAATTAAACATGGGTTCCACATTGTCAAGAATCTAGTATGACGATGGATTGATATCATCTAAGTTAATCGAATCATGACTCTTTTCCCCCTCCCCATGTTTGATGCAAAGACAAAGATTATGTCACACAAAATAAGGTCATTGAAGCATTGTGTTGTCAACATGTGTTTATTTGTGTGAATGGCGTCAAACAAGCTCCAATTATGTTCTCACCCAAAAGAACTACATGGCTGGGACGAAATACAAATGATTAACCTTTAAAAATTTGGTATTTTTACACCATCATCTCCCCACCATGAATATGCAAATAATACATTTATAAATTTGTAAATCCAAAAACCCAAGATTATAATCAAATAACTAAATTTATTTTAAGCTGGTTGTTGGTTCATTCTCCTTTGAATGCCTATGGCTAAAGGAAAGAACCTCCCCTCTACACCCTTGTAAATCTACTACACAAGAAAAATTTGTCTTTAATGGCTTCGTCAAGTGTCATCTTTTCAATACAATGTTGAGGCTATTCATAACCTCCTCCCCAGTCTTAAATGAATTAGAGACATCAATAATTGGAGTTCAAGTAGTAGGCATGTGCATGTATGTGTTGGTGAAGCCATTTGTTTCCATCTCCAATTAATTGTGTCAAATGGGTCCGTATTTTATTTTGTTTTTCCTATAATAATGTGTTATGGCCTCCTTAGCCTTCTCCATAGCCTCATATAGATAACCCATTAAGGTTTTTTCATCATTTAACAACCATAGAAATCTAACCAAAGGCTTTGTCACCAAAAACAAAATTACATAAAATTTTAAAATTACAATTAAAAGAAATTTGAACCAAAATAGTAATAAAAAATAAATGAGGAATGAGAAATCTAATTTCTATGAATTGAAATTTTAGAAGTATTACAAACTTACAAATTAATGGATTTTATTACTTTTTTAGTTTGTAATCATTAAGTTTAAAGTTATCTTAAAGATCTCCTATGTGTTCTTCACAAATAGAGCATTAAAAACGATCTAAATGACCCTTCAACATTTCTATAATATGAAGACTCCAATCATCAAGTGCTCACAAACATATGCTTAAAATATTTCAGAGAATTTGCAATGCTCTGCAATGTGATTGAGTTTGTGGTGAATCGTGTGACTCATGGTTGCACAAACTCATTTCCATTAGTGTACTTTCATCAGACTTAACACCTAAAGGTGATTGTAGATGTATTTATTATTATTTATAACTTTTTCGACCACACTTTTTAGCAATTCAATTTTTCATGTCCTCAACTACAAGATCAAAGAAAGTGGCTCCATAGAAGGCTCCAAAAAAGGATAAGGCACCTCTTTTTAAGAAGTCTCAATGTTGCTACATATATTGTTGCATTGTTAATCACAACTTGGATAACATTATTTACACCCTCTTCCACGGCCACATCCTCCAACATATCACACAATCTTCGTATTTTTTATTTGGCGAGAAACATTGATGGGCCTCAAGAACACCTATTGCTCAATTGAATCCACTAGAAAGCTTATCAAAGTATGATTCCTTCCATCCATCCACCCATTAGACAAAATACTACAACCATTTTTTTAAATCATATATTATCACTTGTATTTTTAATAACGTTCTCTAACAATGGGCCATTCAAATCATAAGGACTAGGAGACTCGAAACCCTTTTTTGATAACGATCAATACAATTACCAATGTCATCCAATATTAAACATTTGTAGTAGTTATTTTTGCTTCATTATCCTTCTCTTGGTTACAATCAATACCTTTGAGCAAAAGTTGAGCACTAAGAGTATTGTGAGGAACAAGAAAACTTGTGAAGCCGAAAACATTTGGCTTGAACTCGCTGCAATATGAGCCCCTCTCTCCCCTTCCCAAATATGTGGCCAATACAAGAGCTTGCTAATTAATCTAAATCAAAGGAGTAATTCAACACGAATGCAATTGTTGCAATTATTATATTTTTTGTCCATTGATGAAGATATGTGAGCATTCATCTCTTGTGTAACTTCAAGGTTCACATTTTTGCACACTCACACATCTTGGCTTTGGATTCTTGTAAAATTATATTTGAGGCAATTAATGCCTCCTCTCATAGAAAAAACCCACAATTTTAAATATCACAGTATTATACGCTAAACCCTTTGTGAAAATCTTCCAAGCAAGGTCATAGGACTTTCTACTATGACTACATGAGGTTATGGATGACATTTTTGTATATCATTACAAATTCAAATTTCATACCCTGTAAAATAAAGGAAAAATAAGCGCAGATTAAAACCTTGGCCGACTAGCAAAGAAATAAGAAAATTGGAGGAAAAAAATAAAAATCAAACCCTACAATTTATAACATATTTAAAATGGAAAAATCACCCACATCCACACACACAAACACAAACATGTTATATGTGTGTGTGTGTGTGTGTGTGTGTGTGTGTGTGTGTGTGTGTGTGTGTAATATAACCATGTTCTTACCTCTCAAATCGTTGTCAAAATCCTTCAAATCCAATTGAAATCACTTCATAATAACAAGAAAATGATCAAATGTGTTTTAGTATAGCAAGACACAACATAAAAGTGAATACAATTTTTTTTTTTTTTTTTTTAAAAATAAAATTAAATCTCTAACTATTATTATGCAGTTAGTTTCCAATACAAACTCACGATTTTTACTGTGAACTTGCCATGAAAATTTGTTGCGACTTTCTTGCCAAGCCCGAAACCTTGCAATTTTTATGATTTATAGGCAATTTCCCACACTTTTTAGAACTATGCCTTATATAACATATAGAAGTGGTTGGAGGATATTAGAACATTTTAGCACTGTCAAAGATTAGTCACAGACAAGATTGGCACTTTGACCAAATAATCCAATTGTCCTTAGCATGCCAAAAATTAAGAAATTGGGTCTTTAGAAAGGCTTATGGACATGTTGAAAAGAGGTCAAGAGTGCAAACACTTGTTTTGGGGTAAGGGAAAAGCGTCCAGGAGTCAATTGTATGCAAAAAAAGTATGTGTAGGCCTAAGTATTACAGACATACCCTGACCATAGTCACAATGGTGCGTGTGCACCCAAACAAATATAAACTGTTGAAAACTAACATATACAATAACTTATATGTGGTAACTCAAAATGACTTGGGACCAAAAAAAGAATGCAAAAAAACACACAATGTGGAAAGATTCAACAAAAAATAAGTCATATGATTCAAAACTAATATAAATGATGAAAAGGTGATAAACACTGCCACTGATAAAAATGGTTGAAATGCATCCAAATTGAGGGGGACAAATATTAAATGTGTAAGATGACAATGTCTAACAATATGGAGGTTTATAAGGGAAACCAAGGTGTCAAAAGAAGAAACCAACACATGCGAAGAAAAGTGGAAAAATAGCTACAAATATTGAAGAGTCATAAATCACAAAAGAAGGTAAAGCAAAGAGAAAACAACGCAAGAAGTATATATTCATGATGTTTATATTGTTCCTTGGAACAGTGGATTACGTTTGAATCATCATTTGATGGTGTAATCGGATTGTGAAATATAACATCTAAAATAAGGTATTTAGATGTGCATACAATTAACATCTCTCCAACTCTTTTTTGGGTCTGGGGTCTATAACCCCAATTATCTTTAGCAAAAAAACGTTTTTGATGTAAATGTTATAAATTGCCAATGTCAACGTCAATAGTAATCCTATCATAAATACTTGCATAGTCATCATAAAATATACCAATAAAGAACCATGCCTTTACAATAGAGTGATCTTATAATCTTATATACTACCCTTAGAATTTGTGTTTTTAATACAATTTGGAATACCAAAATTAATATGAAAATTATGTAAATGGAAAATCTCTTAGTAAAGATATCACTATCCCTCCCTTAAAAGGTAAAATGCATATTAATTCAAAAAGTGTATAACAAAATATGAATAGGCATTAAGGAAAATGTGGTCTATCTTTTGACAGTTATAAAAAAGTGACTGTGTAGATTTTAGTAGAGATTTCACTCTTCCTCTTTCACAAGGTAAAATGCATATTAATTCAAAAAGTGTATAACAAAAGATAGAATATGCATCAAAGAAGATGTGATTCATCTTTTGACAGTTACAAAAAAGTGACACCATAAATTTTGGTGTTAGTGCTGAAATATTTTAATTAGGGGAAAGATGTGAGTAGTTTAACACCTAAAGTGGGTAGGATGGTAAATATATTATATAGATATTAATTGATGTATGACCAATATCAATTTGAAAGTTTAACATAGTTTTAATATACATCTTTTGTTTAATGTATTTAAGTGAATGAAAAGTCATATTTTAAATTGATTTAAAATAAATAAATAAAATTAATTAAAAAATAATCGATCCAATAATTATAATATGTTATAATTGTGTTGTATATAAAGTATATTATTATAATAATAATAATAATAATAATAATAATAATAATAATAATAATAATAATAATAAACTTTATATATTATGATGTGATTGAGTATTATGCACTATTATTAAATAAAGGTTAGATAATTATTAAATATTTTTTGAAAATATACTAATAATATATTATAACAAATATAAACTATTGTATAATTAGTTACTATATCAACCATTGATCCCCTTTCACCTATTGACTTATTTGCCCTACAAAAGGCACTGCCACTTTGACCCCCAAGAGGATGCAAGGGAAAACACTGCGTGCTTCTTGTGGCATGTGTGCACATCCGATGGTGGTGGTGCATAAAACATCTCGGGTTCGGCTGCCACATAAATCCCCTCACATATTAGTGGACTACAACAAAACAAAACAAAACTGAAAAAACAATAAGTAAATGACGTACCTTAAGCCCTTAATTTCTAAAAGACCTCACCCAGGCCATTTCTCACCCACTCAACCAAATAAATTGGCTTGGAGAAGGTGCATTTGGAAGAAAAATGATTGCAAGATTAGGACGAGAAAAGCAATTACATGTTTGAGCAGCATAGATTTGCAAGATTCACTTGACAGAGGGACAAGTGAATGGCAGCTAAGCTTAATAAATAAATATAAAAATAAATAAATAAAATTATGTATAATTTACTGGAACTTTTGCTACTGTTCCATATATCCCACAAGGTTTCCCACATACATAACAGAAAGGCATTCTACTCGACTTAAGATTCAATATTTATACAGTTCATTTATTTCCCACCACCATACACACCCCACGCCGTCAGCTCGCTCAATAACGTAAACACAGTCCCCAAATGGGAAGTAGCTAAAAGCTATTACAATTTAAAAAGTACTAAAATCTGAAGGTGCACCATCCCTGTTCAATTCATTGATGGGAAGCAACCCTTTTACTTGCAAGCCGATACTTTGAAGCATGTCTTGGTTAATCATGAAGTGTATTCTATTAAAAAAATTCTTGTTTGGCTGTACATAGAAGTCACCAGAAGCAAACAGCCGGTAGCACTCTGAGAATGATAGCAATTAGCAAGCTCGTATAGAAAAAAATTGAAACATCACTCAATTAGGATCTGCAACTTGACAACACCGTAGCGGCACTATTAGAATTCTTACTTTTTGTAGCAGTTTCGCAATCTCTGTTGTATTTTTCTCGTTGCAGTCATTATCTAATGTTGATAAGACCCATCCTAACATATATGTTGACTCCTGTTCAAGCTTCGAACTGTAACCGTTGGATTCTTGCCAAATCACAAGCTAAATAAAAAACTAATGTGCTGCAATAATATTTCCAGTTTTCAATCAAACACTTCTTTCGACACCAACTTTACTTGGTCCATTCACCACCTACACAGATAAAACCTTAACATATTCAATGACAGATCAATCCTAGAAGCAGTAGTGATGGCCAGTATGTTGACAGAATGAAATAATAAAACAATTTACTAAACAAACAATTATGACATACTCTGAAGTTCAGCAGCGGCATTTGCTAGATCATTGGCTTCAGCATTGAGTTCCTGACATTTAAAGAAAGTATGAAAAGAAACACAATATCATCATATACTGGAATGACTGGAATCTGTAAACATAATGGACATGAATTTTAAAAGAGATTGAAAATTTTACAAGAGAAACACAAAATTCTGTTTCATATATACATGTCTCTTAGTCTTTATATGTTTATTGTTCTTGTTAGGAATATTGATCAAGAGTATAATAGGTTTGTTTTTCAGAATATTTAGTTTAGTAATATAATAATTTTAATTTATTTTTTTGGTGCACAAGGATGGAAATTGAAAGGTTACCCACCTTATTTTTGTTCTTAGTGTATTTCAGGAGAATAAGCATTGTGAAAAGACAAGCTCTTCCACTTCCTATAGCTTTTCATTGTTGTTGAGCAAATTGCATAAAGATGGGATAACAGCCTATGGAGACCCATCACAAGCTTTGTAATATTTTTTTGTTGAGATTAATAAAATTGTCTCGGCCTAGATGGTACTTACGGAGACATTCTGTATTTTGTACATGTGATATCAGAGCTACATGGATGAAAGGTGCTGGCTATATGTATAAATAACTTGGGTAAAGTGCTGCATGGATAATCCAGGTGATTGAAAGCTGAAAGCTTGGTGATTGGTGATTGACAGCCCAGATAGTAATGAGGGAGACAATTCTCTACTTTGTTCTCTCATCCTTCATTGTGTTTGCTCGTATTTTAATTTGTCGCAGTTTCAAAGTCTTTGAATATAGCACTTGACCCAAGTTTTCTGTTTATTGATTCCGTATTTTGAACATTGGAAAATTGTGTTTTTATTTATCGATACAATATTTTGAGCATTGGAAAATTGTCCAAAATAGGAAGAAAACAGAGAGATATTTCTAAAAAATGGAAAAGAACAAAGATCCCCATCGATTGAAGGATCAGGATCTTTTCAAAACTATTTCCCTGGTGATTTCAATTTATTGATTGAGATGACCCCGACTGAATACATACACCACATATATCAAATAAGAAAAGCACTCATTTGCAGGCAGAAACCAGATCAAATACCAATAATAAACACACCTATCTTCTCCTCCTACCATTTTCCAGGCAGTAAGTCGGTTATACCCTTCACTTCCCTACACAGAGAACTGAGTCTTGATTAGCGGGGGTTCTATCTGCTGCAAACTAAAGCAATTTGCATTTCTCTGGGAATGGAGGGTCGGGTGTGCTTTTCCTTGGCTTCCCCCATTTACTCAAGAGGGAACGGATCTACTCCTCAGATCGAAGGAAGCTAGAAAAACACACTGAAATGATGGAGCATATTCCAATCATATGAATAAATAATGCAAAGTCAAACTAAAAAACAAATAGCATAGAAGTTCGGGAGATCAAAAAGAAATAAAAGGAGATCAAATGCTACATTGAAATGTCTCATTTGTACTAAGTCAACATGTGTGGGACCCACGAGGCCATTTCTATACTTCTAAATGGGCGAGGGGTGGTTGTTAGAGAAGTATATACTAGTGACGGTTATGTTCATTTATCCCTAGTATTTTTATGGGTTTTGGACCATTTCCTATATACTATGGGTATTTTCAAAATTTCAGGAGGTCGGTTGGACACAGGGCCCTCACCATTAGTCTCCTCATGGGAGATTTACCTTAAGGAAGACCTTTTTACTGTTAACCCTACTCATACCTTCGGAGATTTTTAAGGGTATGTGTTTGTTGTAAGTGCCTTGGGGAAAACTTGTTCCCATTTCTTAGGGGCTTTTGGAGGGCAACAAGAATAAGACAAGGTGTGAATCAGCGGTTCATAATGCTTTATCTCAGGTTTTTATGGGGATTAGTTCTCAAGCTAAGGTTGATTTATTGATAAGAGGTCAAGGTTTATTGACTACTTAGGCATTTTAATGTTATTACACTAGTGCGATTTTACATGGTACTCGATTATTGAGTGATATTATTGTCATATCAAACAAAAATAATCTTTATTATTTGACACTAAGGTTGGCACCTAGGGTTGTAAGCGCATGTTAACGAATAAATAGAGGATTCCCAACTTTGAGAGGATCAATCTATGCTCATTTCATATATTTTCAAACCTAGAACGGGCAGCTATAGTAGGCAAAGTTCATATATAGATTCAAGGACAAAACCCTTTGGATCTAGAGATAAGAGGACGAAACCCTTTTGGTTTCTTGTGGGAAATTTCATCTAGAGTTGTATTGCACTGAAAGCATTCTTTTTTTAATTGGCAATCTAATTTGTGGGGCAACTGCAACAACATTATACAACATCAATTTTGATTCAGGGAATATTTTTCGTTAGGGGTATGATTTCTAATAGTTGCACACTATTATTACTTCTCTATTGATGTATTCCATTAGATTTTTATCAATAAAATACAACTCTAGTGTTATTATTAGGGTTTACTTTATTTATGTAGTAGATTGTTCCTTTCTACCAACATCATTCTAATTAAAATTAAAAAAAATGCACAGAGGTCATAACCGTGGTATGTAATGTCCCCTTTTCTAGCGCGCATTGTATGATGTTGTTAGCCTATTTCTCCTTGGTTCCGTAGGCTAACCAAGGCTTTTAAGGAATCTTGAGGATTTTTGGCCTAGGCAATTTTTGTTGCAGGTCAATCTGAGGTGTTTGTGTAATGTCCCCTTCTAGATACATGGTTAGTCCATCATTGGGTTCCCGTGGACTAGCAGTTTGGTTAGGGCACTGTGGTTAGTTTGTCAGTGGTGTGGTTCGAGTTCAGTGGATCCAGTTGGCACCTTCAGAGTTGGCTCTGTTTGCTCTTCGCTGTTACTATTTTTAGTAAGTTCAGGAACAGTGTTAGTTCGAGATTTTCAAAGTGGGGTTGGATTCGTCTTATTGAGGGCTTTTCGACGAGCTATAGATCATTGGTTTCCGACATCATCTTGGCCTTTGTTTTAAAGTCCGTAAATTAAACATTATTATTTAATATTGGACCTTGGTGCCTAGGCACAACAACTTAATGTTGTTTTAAAATAGGGGACTTTAAGGGTGATGTTGAGAAAAGAACTAAAGAGAATTATAATTTATTTTCCCTCTCATGTTTTATCCCATATGCAAGAGGATTTTAGAAACTCCCAGTTGAAAAAGTATAAAAGAGGGAAAAGTGCTCTCATGTGGATATGCTTGGTTTTATGCTTGGTTATTATTTTCTCTTGGAGAATTAGGGGAAGCTTTGGCTTTCAGCAGGTTTGAGGACGAAAACCCTCGAGCTTGGAGGCAGTGGACGGAAACCCATTGTCTGTTGGAGATAATTATTCAGGGGTTTCACTTTGAGTTTCAAATTCATACTTCTGATTATCCAATCCGACTGTAAGTTATGTGGCTACGATTGGATATTTCTGTTGTTATTCTACTGAATGTTGGAAAGCAATATTCATATGGAATTTCAGATCCTTGTTCTCAAACTGTTATAATATGTTTACATTGAAATTTGCTTCCAAGTTATTGGATGACTAGAAATTAGTTCATGCAAACTATTTGTTTAAATTTTATGTGGAACATTTAGAAAATTGGGACAAATATCCATAGGGGGCTATTACGTGGTATCAAATTTGATTCCTTGCCAACCTATGAACCATGGATAGACACATGGGAACTCTAATGGATGAGGAAAGCATAGATCTATTTCAAAATACCTTGATAGGGATTTAGACGGCTCAAGAAAGAATGACAGACCTAATCACAAAAATGTTACAAATTCAAAGTCACTTAAGCTTGCCCACTGCCATTCCTTTGCAAAACCCAGACCCTACTAATACATTTCAAAGAGGAAGCTCAACTTCACATAGCGAACTAGTGGTTAGTCAAACAGGTCCCATTCTACAACCTATTAAGCACATGTTTATACAAAGAAATGAAGGATCAGATTCTGAGATAGTTACTACAAAGGAGTTGACGCACTCTTTATGGAGTATCGAGGAAAATTGGAAGACTTCATGTAATGTCCCCCTTTTCAAGCTAGTCTTTGGGAGAGACCTTTAGCCTTTTCGTTCCCAAGGGCTCAGGATTTTAAAGGCAAAAAGGGGAACATTTGTGAGCTTCAAGGGCGTTTTGTGATAAAGCACTTTATTATCTGATTTTGGGACCTTTTTAAAGGTCATGGTCATTTAAGGCTTAAAGTGCTTTTATATGGAAGCTTTTTAATATATATATATTTTAAAGAAAAAGGTAAACTCTCTCTCTCTATTTTGGGCATCACATTTGGAGGGGAGATATAAAAGGAAAGGAAAAGCTTATTTGAAAAGGTTATGCAGTTTGGATATTGAATTTGTTGTGCAAGTATGTCAAGTTTGTTCACCACAACTTGAGGACGAAAACCTTCAAGTGTGACAAGGGTTTGGGGACGAAAAACTCCATTCCTACATTCAAGGCAGCTCTATTTAAGGGCTGTGATTGTGCTTCAGATTTGCATGGCTACATGCAATTGGACCTATAAGGGTGTTTTTGGACACCACCTTTATCAAGATTTGTTTCAAACCCTTTAAAGAGCTTGAAATTCATAATTTGTAAGTCAAAGATGTGGGCGAACTTGATTTGAGGAGTTTGGTTGATCTTGGAAGCCATCCCTAGGGTGGTGACTTGCTTTGGGAGAGCGGCAACCCCTCTTAAAGGGGCAAATTGGCTTCGGAACTCTCTTCTAGGGTCAAAGGTAATTTTAATATTTTATTCCAGCTTAGGTGAGTCATTTGTGGATCAATTTGTAGGTTTTGAGGGCCATTCCAGGCCCTAGGAATATTCAGAAATGTAATATAATATTTTACAACTTGGGCGACTTGCTTGGGGAGGTTCAGAAGGTTGGTAGAAGGGTAAATTCCAAGAATTGAATATCAAAATTATTTCCTTAATTTTTTCTCAGTGTGGCAACTCACTTGAGGAAGTTTTAAGGGTGTTTTGTGAGTGTAAACACAGTTGTTTTTTCACACATAAAATCATAATATTTGCAAAGATATTTTTCAGCCACTTCGCCAATATATCTTGGCCAAAAAGGTACCTTGTTTTCAGTTTATTATTCAGCTATTTTGGGGGCTATTTTGGTGTGTGTTTGCTTGAAAATTCTTCAAATTTTCCATCTACGGTTTGTTGGTTTTGTGGATCAAATTTTTAGTTGATTGACAATTTTTTTCTAAGGGTTTGTTGGAAAACCCCATCTCAGTCTAATTGTCCCATTGGGGGACATTACACTCTAGGGCTATGGTAACTTTTATCAATTTCCTGGAATACTTGGGAAGAAGTATCAGGAAGGTAAAGCCCATGGTAGAAATCGAAATGGCGACAGAAATGATTTGTAACATAAAGTGAATAAACTTAATGCTCCTACTTTCAATGCCAACGACAAAATATCCGCTCAGGCATGGTTGCAAAAGTTGTAGACATACTTTACACTTAGCCCTATGGTGGAAGAGAATGCCATACAGTTTGCTACATTGCATTTGGAGGGTGTTGCCTTTGATTGGTAGCACCACAGTTTGATAACTCAGGGGCACAATGTTGTATAGTCATTTGATGACTTCAAACCACTTGCTAGAATCAGACAACAGACTTTAATGGAGTCGTATGTTGCTGAATTTCAACGAGTTGTGATCATGGTACCCGATGTATCGAAAAGGAGAATTACTTCCCTGTTTATTGAGGGTTTATTTGAGACCCTCAAAGGTCTAGTCGAGCCCTTTGCACCATCATCAAAAAAGGATTCTATTAAGAGAGCATTGACACTTGAGCCTTCTATGCCGAAGAGCATATTTTTGTCTTAGTAGCACCTACTAGGTAGAAGTAGAGAGGGGTTTTTTCAAAAAGGAGGACAACAAGGGACTAGGTTTAATTCGTACCCTCAAAGAGGTACACCTTCACCCACTGTCCCCATTACGGTTAAAAATATTTATGCAGAAACTAGAAATAAACTTCGAAGAAAGACTTTGTGCCTTACATGCAAGGTGCGTTGGGATCCAGGTGATAGATGCCTTGGCAAGGGCCAAGTCCAATACAGTGAGATAATATCTGATGAGGGGAAGGCTGGTTATGAAACTAATGAATCATAACAAGAAGAAGCAACATAGGAGCAGATTGTTGAGCATGAGCCTGAGTAGTTGGTGAAGGATGATACCGGCACTAGCAACTCTTTAAGGAGCACCACGATGTCATCCATTCAGAGTTCTTGGAGAGTTATTTGGATAGCGGATTACTATGTTCATTGATAGTGGGACTACCCACAATTTTATTGATGAGGGCCTTGTGGCCAAGAGGAGATTGAAGGTAGAGGACTTCTCGGGGTTCAATGTGATTGTCACTTATGGTTTCACTATCCCATGCATCAAGGTGATTCGACAACTCAAGTTATCTTTGGGTGATTATACCGTATGTGATGACTTCTATGTTGTTGGGTTGGGGGAAGCACACATTGTTCCGGGTATATAGTGGTTGTATTCCCTTGGAGAATTTTCCTAGAATTATCAGTCCATGGAGTTGAAGTTCAAGTCACAGGGAAGAGACGTGGTACTTAGGGGCATACATGATGCCTTACTGTTGGAAGTTACAACCAAGAGGATGGAAAGTATCTTTCGTAAGCGACAAGCTTTATGAGCAGCCAATTGCTATGAGGTGAAAGGTATGCCTATTGTACCTTCAAATGGGCACCGCCCTTATCATGTTGACATTCAGACTATCTTCGACAAGCAGAGTGTTGTGTTCAGTGATATGCCTACAAGTTGCTACCAAATAGGGGATTCCAACATTATCATAGAGTTGGAGTTGGTCTCTAAAGCTCATCATGGTCACTCCCTACCACCATCCATGAATGTATAAAGAGGAAATAGATAAGGCTATTCAAGATTGGCTAGGCCCTACTACGTTGACCCATTTGAGAGTCTTCTTAGGTCTATGTATTTACTATCGGAGATTCATTTGGGGATTCTCACAGTTGGCAACACCCTTGACTGAAATGACAAAGAAATGATACTTCATATAAAGTGACACAACTCAAAGAGCTTTTGAGAAGCTCAAGCAAGTTTTGTGCTCATGCCCTATGCTTGCCATTCCAAATTTCTCACTACCATTTGTTGTAGAGTGTGATGCTTCATGTGAGGGGATCAATGTTGTGCTGATGCAAAAATATCAGCTCATAGCATTTAAGAGCAAAAAGTAAAAAGCTAAGTAGAGGACAATCTCTATTTATGACAGATTTGGGGTGAGAACAGATGACAATAGTTTGAAATTCTTCCTTGGTCAACATGATTTAAATGATCAGCAACAGAAATGGGTAAGAAAGCTTCAAGTTTATAATTTTGACATTGAGTACGTGAAGGGCAAGAAGAATGTCATTACTGATGCTCTTTCCTATATGCCTACTTTCTATGGCATTTCTTATATTTCTACTGATTGGAAGGTTTCTATCATGGCCGAATATGCCAAGAATACATTTGCTACTAGTATGTTGGATGGGAATGTGAAGGATGACATGTATGCTATGGCAGATGACCTTTGTTGTATAAGAATAGAATATTCCTTGTAACTGAGTCCAAAATGAAGGAGAAAATTGTGAGGACTTTGCATTATGTATCCCAAGCTGGGCACCCGAGCGTCTAAAAAACTTATATGCAGTTGAGAGAGGTTTCCCTGAAAGGACCTCGAGGAGGATGTTCTTAGGCATTTTAGAGAGTGCATTATGCCAACAAAATAAAGCACACATCCCAAATAGATTTACTACAGCCCTTGCCCATCTCAAGCTAGAAATGCAAAAATATATCTATGGATTTTATCACAAGTCTTCCTAAAGTGAATGGCAAGAACTGCATTTTTGTTGTAGTGGATTGGTTAACTAAATATGCCCATTTCTTTGCCATCCCTACTAAGTTCAAAGCACCACAAATGGCTGACCTATTTTTCAAATAGGTCTTCAGGGTACATGGCTTGCCAAAGACCATTGTTAGTGACAGGGACAAAAGATTCCTCAACACCTTTTGGCAGGAATTATTTTGTTTGAATAGCACCGAGCTCACTCCTAGTACCATCTATCACCCCCAAATGGATGGGTTGACAAAGATAGTTAATAAGTGGACCAAATGGTACTTAAGGAACTACGTCACAAATCATAAGACAATGTGGATTATGTGGTTGTACCTTGGAGAGCATTGTTATAATATCACCTACCACATGGCCATTGGCATGACACCATTTAAGCCACTATATGGATATGATGCTCCTACCTTCATTATTCCGGAATTCACCAACAACCATGTACTGACAACTGATAACTATGTGAAGCATAGCAGAGACATTGTCAAGTCTCTTAAAAACCATTTGTAGCAAGCAAAAAATCAGCAAAAAAAAAATGCAGATTGGCACCCTACTGAGAGATCATTTGAGGTTGGAGAGATAGTATTCCTACGCTTGTGGCCTTATAGGCAAACTTCCATGAAACGAAGTGGGATTGAAAAGCTCAAACCTCACTTCTATGGACCATACAAAGTATTGAGGAGAATTGTAGAGGTGGCCTATGAATTGAAATTTCCAACAAATTGTTGGATTCACAATGTTTTCCATGTGTCTTGCCTTAAAAAGGCACTTGGACAGCATGTTGTGCCATCAACGGATTTGCCATCTCTGGATGATGAGGGGGAACTTGTATTGGTTCCAAATGCCATTATTGACACATGGGATAAGCGATTGAAGAATAGAAGTATCGCGGAGTATTTGATCCATTGGAGGAGCCTACCCACAGCCTTCCAAGTGCACTTTTGGAGTCAAGGAGGTCAAGCATTTGGGCCACATTATTTCACATGAAGGCTATGACAGAGTATTTGATCCATTGGAGGAGCCTAGCCACCGCCTTCCAAGTGCACTTTTGGAGTCAAGGAGGCTGAGTATTTGGGCGTCAAGGTGGATCAGCACAAGATCAAGGCTATCGCAGAATAAAAGTGCCTAAAACCCACAAAAACCTCCAAGGATTCTTGGGGCTCATAGGTTATTAACATCATTTTGTATAAAAAAATATGGCAACATAGTAGCACAACTCACAACCTTATTCAAAAAGAGATCCTTCCATTGGAATAGGCAGCCACCCGAGCATTTGAGAAGCTCAAGGATACCATGTGCACCACCTCAGTTCTAGCTACTCCAGACTTCTTCAAAACATTCATTGTGGAATGTGATGCTTCAAGGCTTGGCATGGGAGTAATACTCATGCAAGAAGGATGACCCACTGCATTTGAGTGTCACAAACTCAAGGGTAGTAATTTACTAAAGCCTATTTATGAGAAGGAAATAATGGCCATCGTTAATGCAGTAAAACAACGGCAACCATATTTAATATGAAGACTCTCTAAAGTGAAGAAAGATCATGATAATCTAAAATAATTTTAATAGAGGTTGTCATCAAAAGAACAATGAAAATGGGTAACTAAGATGTTGGGATATCATTTTAAAATTTTATACAAGAAAGGAATAGAGAATTACGTGGCCGATGCACCATTCAGGAAGGATGAGTCCACAAAGGCAATGTGGTGGGCCATGTCCATATTACAGGGTGATTGGGTGGATGGAGCAAGATCAGAGTGGAAGAATGATGTTGTTACATAGGTTCTTATTAAAAAACTCCAACAAAATCCAAGTGTGTCAGATAATTGTGTTGAAAGTAGGTGCTCTCTAGGTCAAGGATAGGTTGTACCTCTACAAAATTCAACCTTTGTGCATAAAGTGCTTATAGAGCTTCATACTTCTCCAATAGATGGGCATTTAGGGTTCTTGAAAACTTATCAGAGTCAAGCAAGATTTCTTTTGGGAAGGGCTAAAAAGGGAAGTCCAAAAATTTATAATTGAATGCATGGTGTGTCAGCAAAACAAATGGGAGACAATCAAGACCCCTTGGTTTGTTGCAACCTCTATCTATTCGTAAGTAAAGGTGGGAGGAGGTTTCCATGGATTTCATCATGGGGCTGCCAAAATCTGAAGGGAAAAATGTCATCATGGTTTTTGTGGATAGACTCACCAAATATGCCCATATTTACACATTATCACATTCATTTGTAGCAAGTACAGTAGCAACAACATTTATGGATACAATTCAGAAACTCCATGGGACCCCAAAAATTATAGTAAGTGATCATGATACTATTTTTACCAATAATTTTTGGACTGAGTTATTCTCATGTTTTGGTACTCAATTGGCTCTTAGCTCATCTTATCATCCCCAATCTGATGGGAAAATTGAGGTGGTCAATGAGTCCCTGAAGAGTTATCTTCGTTGATTTGCTTCGGATAAACAAAAGAGATGGATTCAATGGTTGACACTATCAAAATGGTAGTATAACACTTCTTTCCATACCTCATCCAAAATGTTTTTATTTTTTGCACTGTATAGGTACCATCCACCATCTATCACCTCATCTTTGAGGGTCCAGCCAAAGATTCGAGCAATTGAAGAACACATTCAACACAAATAGGAGCTGCTCTCTAGTCTCAAAGAAAACTTGGCAATGGTGCACCACCCCATGAAACAACAAGCTGACCAACACCGCAGTGAAAGACATTTTGAAGTTCGAAATTCAGTTTTTGTGCATTTATAGCCATATAATCAAATTTCTTTGAAACAAAAGAAGGTTGGCAATGTATTACGGCCCTTATCAAGTCTTGTAGAAGATTGGCAATGTAGTATACAAACTGAAGTTACCCCTCTCAACAAAAGCACATCTAGTTTTCCGTGTTTCCTATTTGAAGGTTGGTGGACAAATTTTTTTGCCCAGACAGAGTTCCCAGAGCTTGATGGGAAGGGTTGAATCATTTTGAAACTTGAGGGAATAATTCAGACACAATAAGAGGTGGTAGACGAGGGTGATAACAAAGTATCTAATCAAGTGGAAGAATCTGGCAAGGAGAGATGTGACATGGGATGATGAAGCATTCCTACTAGAACATTCAAAAATCATTAGTATAGAGGACATCGTTGGTTTGAAGAGGAGGGGCATGCTATGCCCTTAGCCTATAGCATGTATTGGGATATTTGTAGCTGACTTGTGGCTATGTGCAATTGAAAATTAAACCAAACGAATAACGAAAAAGTTCGGGAGATCAAAAAGAAATAAATGAGAACAAAAGATGAAAATAGTAGTTTATGTAAACGATGAAATTGACAAATCAATGACTAGTTGTAATATTTCAATTGCCCTAGCTAGGCATGGTGAAAAAGTGTTACAAATTGTGTGATCCCAAACATTATAGTGGGTTTCCTGATACAGGATTATTGATACCTACAATTATAGATACTTTGCAATGCAAGGCTTGTCATTATGAGGATATTTGGTTTGAAGATGTAATCCATAGGGTTTATGGAGGGGCCGATTATGTGGAAGCTGGGGGGCCACTAGCAAGAGCTAGATGTGGAGGATATGTGGAAGGGGACTCCGTGAAATTGTTAAAAGAATTAAATTCATTTTATGAAAAATCATATTATATTATTTGATGTATTAGGCGATGTGGTTTGGGGAGGTTTTGTTGCTCCATTGAACTATGCAAACTATTGTATAATTATTATAGATAGTGGATTTGACACATTATTTGCAGCAAATCATATTAATACCTCTATCAAGGAAAAAGCTCGTACACATCCACTCCAATTAGCAAGATTGCTTGCAAATCATACATGTAAAAGATATCTTATAAATAAATATGTAGAACCCTGCCCAATGTCTGTAACAGAAGTGTTACCTCTTGTTGAAGATGAGTTTCGAGTCAAGGGGAAAACCTTATTTGAAATGGTAGGATCCAAACTATCTCTTATCGATGTGCGAATATTTTTTAGATGCAGTGGATCAAATATTGTCCCAACCAAAAGGATTGTATCAAAGGATTTTTAGATCGAAAAAAATTTAGTTTACTCTCTGAACTTTAAATCAAACCTATTAATAAGGGTAGACAACATTATAATAAGGAAAATTCACTTAGATTTACAACAATTTAATAAACAATTAATAGTTATAATCATTTATGTTAGTGAAACATTATGAAACTCTCACTATCAAATGTGAGACAAATAATTATCATATTTTTTGTCCAATTAGTTGTATATCTTGGTTATTTGTGGGCGACGTAGTTATTTTCTACAAAATGCACTTGAACTTATGATTTTTGCATAACTCCACTATGCAGTGGCAGAATTAGAAGGAGATATCTTGGCTCAATTGAATGATTATGAAGGATTAAAAAGATTTTGTCTTCAAATAAGAAAAGATAGAAATCTCAGCATTACCATATGGATAGGTACTTGTACTACATAAATAGTCAAAATGGATATGGAAGATATGGCTCCCGAATTAGCTACATTCCTTGGAAATGGAAACAAAAACATTTCTGAAACACAGAAATGCGGATTTTCAAAAACACTTGATTTGCAAACATCATGGAAACGTTTGTACAAATATATAAACAATGCATAATAATAATTTTTAGTCTTGTTGGCCGAAAAAATTATATAGCATTTCAATGCATGCGCTGCAATCAACAGTGTAATAGGGCAGAGTCCTTATTCTATTTGCAAACAAAGCTATCTTTATTCAAAAGAAAAGAAAAACACAAATCTAACATATTCACAAATATACATACTAAATTCTTTTGGGGGTTTTCATATATATTACAAAGGAAGTATGAGGAGGAGAGTGAGTTCAAGAGAATAGAAAAGATTGACTATGAGAAAAGAGAAGAAAGAATGCAAATAAGTGAGTAAACGCATATTTCACTTATGTATTACATTCATTAGCTCAAAATAAAATTACTATCAATTGAGACTTTTATTAGGAAGAGAGTAAAGTAAAAAACACTGTGAATAAATGAACATAAAAACATTCATCCATAACTAAGGCCAAACACAAATCCATGCAACAACCTAGCTTTATTGATTTCTTAGAAAAACACGAAGTTATTTTCCTCTTCTCCTCTTTCCAAAAGTTCTCTTCTTGCAAAAATTACAAAGATTGACAGCCCTTTGAGAGGCATGCAAGCCACCTATTTATACAAAATCCTATCCTTGAAACTTAGGAAACAAATTTTAAAAATAGAATTTGGTTGCACATTTCAAGGAACATGTTGACTAGTTCAATTTGAATACAAAACTGCAAAAGCCTTTGAAAAAAACACAACCCTCAACTTGCAAAAAAGGTCGTGACAGAAAGCATTTATGAGCTGCAAGTCAAGGTGTCTTCTCCAATTCATGTTCTTCATCTCCTTCATCATCCACCATGAGGATTTCTGACTAAATGGCTTGTTGTCGTTTCTCTTCATATTCCTAAAACTTATACAATATATTCTCCAACTTGTTGTGGTCCAGCCTTTCAAAATGTTGATAAGAAATCTCGTCCTCTACTTGTAGATTTATCATTTGTTGAGGAATTTTTTTGAAATTCTTCAAATCTTTGTCCAACCTGTCAAATGAGTCCTGCAAGTGCACAAATCTTGAATCGATTTGTAACTGAATGACGAAGCAGGGTTGGTTTCTTTATCAAGTAACTGTTTGAATATTCCTTGTATATTTTCCATAGGAATTACTTTCCCTTCATTTCCCAAGAATTAGCATGGGAGTTTTTCGATTACCTCGCAGATATCACAAGTAGGGTCAGTTACCAAGATTCTTGATTCCTTAAACTTATGCAAGGATTCTTCTATAGTTTTGATCATGTATCTTGTTAGCCCCAAAACCTCGGCTTGCTCTCCTAAGTCTTCTTTAGTCAAGACTCCTTCATCAACCAAAGTATCCTCACCTGCCCTTGCCAGGGTTCGCAACTGTGGTAGCCAATTTTTAAATTTATCCAACTCTTATTTGTATTCAGCCTCTTTCTTATAGGTATATTGTTTTTCCTCTTCCATTGCGGAGTAGACTTCAATAGCTGAGGCTATCATTTTATTTATTTCTTCCAGCAACTTTTCAAACCATTCTTCAGTGGCTCTCCCCATGTTTCCTATTCTCTCAGCTGCTTGCAGAGTTTTGGTACCCAGAGTATAGTCTTGAACTTGTGGTTGAGTTGGGTTGACTAGTCTCTGTATTACTGATGTAAGCTAGTCCACTTTGTCTTTCAATTGCTCTTTCATTGCTTTATCATGATCAAATTGATCAAAGAACCAATAGTTGTCTACACATCTTTCAAATCTTCATGAGTAGCCTTACCCAAGTGGACATGTGAAACATGTTAATCTGCAGATGTGACTTCATCTTTTGACTTTTTTAGAGGAGGAACGACTTCAGCATACCTCTCACCCTGTTCATCCATAAAAATATGAGAAACCTTTTTGGGTTTCTTTGCAACTCAAGGATGTGGGGGAATAAGAGTACTAAAGTCTATTTCCAATGGTGGAACCGTCTTCTTCCTCTTTTTTACTAATTTGATTAACCATTGAGGTGCTTTGGTATCAATTTCCTCTTGCAATGATGATGATCCTATTTGTGCCTGCGCTTGAACAACAAGAGCTTGATCTACCACAGGTTCCATTCTTTCTTATGTCTACAGAGGAGGTGTGACTTCTACCTCCAAAGCCCTTTGAGTGTCTGACTCTTCTTCTTGAATAATAGGCAAGTTCTCCACCACCTTAAAAGAAGTTTTTGCTATCTCTGGAAGAGATTTTCCTTCTTCAGGAATAGATTCAATGGCCTCTTCGGATATGGCTTGAGGAGGAGCCTCCTGTAGTTTAATAGAAGGGAGAGGAGCTGCTATTGCTGAGGGGGATCCTTTAAGATCCAAAAATGGAGGATTTGTGGTCACAAACTGCAACGTGGTGTTCTTGATCAACCCTTGCAAATGAACCACCTTTTCAGATGACTCACTTAACATAGTTGATATCCCAGGTGTACCTTTCCCACCAGTTGACTTCTTGAGTTTGAACTTCAAAGGTCTCCTTTCGGGTTGAGACGAAGGTTCATCAGTGTCTTCTATTACAACAATATTTGCTGCAATGCCAAAAGGTGCCGCTTGATCTTCTATTTCCTTTTGCTTTATTGGCTTAGGAGGAGGCATATCTCCAACTTTCAAAGGTGGAGCAAGTTTGGCATCTTGCGCATCTACTCCTTCGCTTGCGAGCTAAGCCAAAGTCCTCATAAAGACTCCTTGAGTTCGAGTCTCCAATTATGTTACCTCTACTTGACTCCAATCAACCTTGGGGAGAGGTGCAGTCTTGACATCTTGTGAAAAGTAATTTTCATCTACCACTTCGCCATCATCTTCGATATCCAAATCATCAGGGATATCTACAATATTGTACTTGGTCACTTGGTCCAGCGTAAAGCGAGTATGATCAAGGAGTCTAACCTCCCGTTCATCATCACAATCCATCCAAAAGTCTTCATAATAGGGAATGCGTTTCAATGAAGTCCTCAAAGCTCTCTTTGTCACTCCTCTTATATCAAATGCGGTACAATTGTGAAATGATCAGAGCGTGACAAGCGTTGTATCTAATTCTACATATTTAGCTTTATGCAACGTGGCACAGGTGTAATTACCAATATTCATAGTGAAGTGAATCCCATTAGACTTATGTTTTGAAACTAATAGCTTGTGTGTCTCCACCAATTGCCTCACTAGTTCCATGAGTGCCCATCTATCATTCACAAACTTTGTTATCATATCAGGGGCAAAATCACACATGCATACCTTGATGTAGGAGAAGGTAGGAAACTGTATAAACCAACCATCCCATCTTGAAATCTCTGTGGTAGCAACAACTGAGAAACGCTGATTATAAGGCTCTGCCTTGAACATCTCAATGACGAAATAAATAAAATCATCGTTAACTCGACGAAAATGTTTAGCACTCTCTCATCATCAATTGAGGATAATACTCATATATACAAGAGACAAACTTTAGCCCACTATGTTCAAGTCGTTGTAGAATCTCCTTCACGCAACCACATAAATGAGGTATGACATCACATAGAATTTGTGAGTAGTGATCACCTTACACAATTGTTTGTGAATTGAATTACTCATCAATTTGGCCCAATTGATATATTACTTGTTGGCGTGAATATTTTGGATATATTGAAACATCCATTCATTGTAATCCCTTCCCATAGGATTGCCTCCCACCTTGTTTAAAAAAGTGATAATGTCATTAATTTCAAGCTTGAAATCATGTCTAGCAATCACCTTAGGAACCCTACAATCAAGGGTTTAAGTTTAGCAAACCAATGTTTATTTGAAGATCTAAGACAATCTTCTTTATTTTCTTCATGAAATTGTTGGGCTATCTGGAGTGATTTCCACAAAAACCTTATGGTCTGGAATCTTCAACATCTCCTCAATGTACTTGGGTCCAAGTCTCAAGATGACCCCCTCTCTAGGAGTACGAACTTCCCTTATGTCTCTGTCATAATTACTTGCCATGGTCATGAAATGTTCCAGGCATTGCATAGAGATTGGAAATGCAACAGTTTGAGAAAGGTTGTTGTAAATACTTTGCGTCCAATCATTCTTGAAAGAAGCATTTATTCTCCTCCAAAAGTCCTCCATCACAATGTGCCCCAAGTCTGTGTCGGTGAATTGGTCAATGTATCAATGTTGGAGGGGGGTGACCCCTTGAAATTGATACTTCATTTCACTAGATTTTTTCTTTCCTTTCTTCTTTGGAGTTCTAGACAACTGTTGACTATCACTAGTACGAGAGAGCGGGGAGTAGGGAAGCAGGGTGTGAATGGGAATGAGAAAACGAAAAAAGGAGAGGTGGAGGGACGGAGGCGACAGCAGGGGACTGCAGTGTAGTCAAGTCCCAGTGTTAGGGTTTCAGGGTTGTGGTGTAGTATGGAAACTTCAATGTAGGAAGGACGAACAACTCCAACGTCGGGGTTTTAGGGCTATAGTTCAATCTAGAAACTCCGAGGCAAGAAGGATGAACAACTCTAACGTCGGGGTTTTAGGGCTATAGTGCAAATTGGAAACTCCAATGCAAGAAGAATGAACAACTCCAACATTGGAAGAGAAAAGATGCAAGGCTCCCAAGTGTTAGCGAAAAAATGATGAGGTAAGAGATATCAACAACAATAACAAGTGTATGTGAATAACTTGAAGGAAAAATGAACCACCTACAAGAAAAGTCCCTAAAAACCAACTCCAAACCCTAAAATGTCCCTACCAAGAAGAAACTGGAAGAGATCTTGATAAAAATAATCTCCAAACGCCAAGGAACAATGTAAAACCCTCAAAAGTGATAATGCAAACGTAGGGCTCCAAATCCATTGTTAATTGAGAGGAAAGACTTTATTAAATAGTGAGGGTCGAAAAGACCCCCACACGCGCAAGACTCGGTCCTCATTAATGAGGGTCAAGGTGGGCAAAGATGGTTGTATTGCAACCATTAGGGTCCTAAGATTGCACTACACTATCGAAAACCCGACTCTAATGAAAAAAAAATGACAGTCTTTGACAAACACTCTTCTTTTGGTTTTTTCTGATTTGCACTTGATTTTCAAGAAAAATTGAATGGGGTATCCCAAATTTTATAGGCTAATAAAATTTGGGGGACAACAGTTGGCTCCGACTGGGGACTTGTATCTGACAAATGAAAGGATGAACTCTAGAATCTCTAAGTTTATGCAGCCTTGGCTTGCAAGATCATTGAGTTGGGCCATGGAGTTACTCTAAGTAAAACACCTCACAAGAATGAGAAACAAAAAGAAAGAAAAAAACACAAACAAAAGCAAAAACAAATAGCAAAGGACAAGAAAGCAAAGAACGAGAAAACAAACACAACCAAAATCCTATAATTTAACTAGATACTAAGAGAATCAGTCTCTATTGCTTAAAAAGTTTTAGATACTACCCGTTGTAAGGAAGCAGCAAATGGGTGCCATCCATGTAGGTCGAATAGTATGAGTTGTCGCCACAGAAGTGACAAATTTTAAACGGACCTTTCCACAAGGAATCAAACCTCCCATGTTTACCTTTGGGTTCACACCTTTTACCCCACAAAAGAACAAAATCACCAATCTAAAAATCCTTCTACCTGGCCTTCTTATTAAAAAGTGCTTTCACCTTCTGTTGATGCTCTGTAATCCCGTCAACTACTATGACTCTTTCTTCTTCTAGCTTGTTTAGGTACAAAATCATTTTATCCAAAGAATCTCTAAAGCTTTGATTTTTGACTACAAAATCCTTTTATACAGAATCCTTTCATCTACAAACTTGCGAATAATGGTGACCAGATTCTTGTTGCTTGATCCCGCTTGACCATTACCTTGAGGGTAGTAATCCGAAGCATGAGATAATTAGATTACATAGCCATAACAGAAACCAACGAGTCAGATGAAGAAAAATTATATGCATTATTAGTCACTATCTTTTGAGGAACTCCATACCTAACCAAGATATTCTCTTTAATGAAATTACACACTACTTCGGAAGTAGTTTGCCTAACCGAGATAGCCTCAACCCACTTTGTGAAGTAATATGTTGCAATGAGGACATGGGTGTGACCGGCATTGGAATGAGGATATAACACACCTATAAAATCAAGGCCCCATTGTTGAAATGGTTATTCAATTACTATCGATTTTAGAGCTAAGGCTACGAGCTTTGGCTTTCCTACAAATTGTTGACAAACTTCACATTTAGAAACCCATTCTTGAGCATTCTTGAAGAGAGTGAGCCAATAGTAATTTTTCCTATGAATTTTATGCGTTGTGACTGGCAATGAGAAGTGACCACCACATGCCTTGCTATGAAAAAGCTTCTAATAGCCTCTTCTTCTGTTCTTTCTCAACACATCGTAGGAACATACCATCAATACCTCTTTTGAAAAGAGTATTGTCCCATATGACATACTTTGCAGATCTTAGCTTTATTGTTGTTTTTTCCTTGGCACTTAATCCCTTAGAACATTTCCCATACATAAGAAAATGAGCTACATTTGAGTAACATTTATTTGCAGTACCAACAAATAGAACTATAGGTGCTTTTTATGATGAATCATGCTCTTAAGCTTCGTCAATGGTATCATTTGGCTTATTCTCAGTAATTAGTTGACAAAGACCGCGGCCTCGGACTAGTTTGATAGTTTGATGTCCAGATCAAACTCTTGGACTTTTGCTATCCATCCTCCTCGTTTTGAACCAAGTTCTTGCTATGTTAAGATGAATTTGACTACCGGATCTGGTACCAAAACAACGGTGTGTCAATTCAAAATGTAGTACCTGAACCATTTGATAACTTTTACAACAACATAAGCATGTTTTTCAATGGAAGAATATTTGAGCTCATGTTTTTTCAAACCACAACTCATAAAGGCTATAGGTGACTCAACGTCTTCATAATTCTTCTGCACTAAAAATGTTGAGAGAGTATGATCGGATGCATAGCAGTAGATGATGAAATCCTTGTTAAAATCATGACATGCCAAAGTTGGTGCTCTGGAAATGGAAGTCTTAATTTCATCAAAGGCTTCATTTCCTTCCTTGCTCCATTTAAAATTAACTTTCCCTCTCATTATACTGGCAATATGTCTAGTGAGCTCAACAAGTTAGGTACTAACCTTCTTAAGAAATTCACTTTACTGAAAAAGGATTGAACACCTTGCTTAATTGTAGGAAGGGATAAATTTTGAATGGCTTGAACTCTCTCAGGATCAATTTTAGTCCCTTCTCTTGATACAATATCGCCGAGAAGTTTTCCCTCAGTTACTCCAAATACAAATTTATTTGGTTTCAACGAAATACCGTGGATCCGGCATATCAAAAACTTTCACCAAATGATCATAATGATGCTCACACCTTTTTAAAAAAACCGTGAGGTCGTCTAAGTAAACAACTATGATCTTATTAATAAGATCATGAAAAGCCAAATCCATAGCCCTTTAAAACATGGCTCTGGCATTGATGAGACCAAAAGGCATTCTCCTGTACGTTAAAGTTCGCCAAGGCCTCGTAAAGGTTGTTTTATGATCTTCAACTAAAACCTCAACCTAAGGGTATCCTGAAAACCATCAAACATGGAAAGCATTTCTGATCTTGTAACAACTTGAATTATCAAATCCATAATAGGCAAGGGATAATTATTCTTGAGAGATGCTTGGTATAAATCCCTGAAATCCACACAGCATGAATTTCACCATTCTTTTTCCAGACTGGCACGATATTGGCAACCCATGTAGAGTGATGAATGAGATAGAGAATACGTGCGCTTGGCATCTTTGGTATCTCAACATGAATGGTTGATGCGATTTTGGATAGTAGTTCTTTGCTTCTGATGATAAGGCAGCGTATTTAGCTTTAGCGGAATACTATGTTTCATTTCTTTGGGTTTGAAAGGTTTCAGATCATTGTAACTCTAGGTGAACACAACCTTATATATCTTAAAGAGACTAATAAATCTCTCTCTTTCTTCTTTGGAACAATTTTTCCCAATATTAACATACCTAGGCTCTTCAGAAGTAACAATGTTGACCTACTCATATTTAGAAGAGTCTGACGTCTGAGGCTGTACTTTCCCTTTTATGTATCTATCATGCTTGTCAAACAAATCTTCAAGGGAAACCAATCCTTTCGGGAATTTGCTACCTTTAAGTTGAATTACTTCTTCATGTACATCAATAGTTGGATTTTCATATCTTTCCGTAGCCTTGGTGGAAATGTCATCATTATCTTGACTCTGTCTTGTTGAGCATGTGATTCCCTGTAAGCAGAAGTGTTACCTTCAAAATACAAATTCTTGAAATTGTCTACTTTTTGCAAGAAGGCAATTATTTGCTCGTCTCTATTGAAAACTTGCCAATGATCAACATTATCAAGGACACTTGGCCTAGACACAATTTCAATAGTGTATTTATCATGTTCAATCCCAGGGGGAGGAATCATTAGTGATGCTGAAACAAGTGCATCAGCCTTGGCATTATCTTCTCTTGGAACCGACATAATTGAAAAAGTATCAAAAGCCTCAATATAATCCCAAACTCTACCTATAATGCCCCAAACGTTCATTCTTCACTTGATATTGATTTCTAACTTGCCTTACAATGAGTTCAACATCTCCTTGTGCTTTCAGGTTCCAAATTCTCATTTCTTCAATTGTATGTAATCTATGAAGCAAGGCTTCATGTTCTGCAGTGTTGTTAGTACATTCAAACTACAACTTAAAAGAAAAAGGAAAAACTTCCTTGCTAGGTGAAACAAGAATAACCCCTGCCCCAGAACCCACCATGACCAACTTTCATCAAATTCAAGAAGCTAAACATCATTAGAGTTGCTTTCCACTAATTCTGGCATATCTATCTCTGAATCAGACACCATTATATAATTATCCAGACTTGTGTCTTCATAAAGAATATCAGTCCTTGGGTCTTCAGACTTGCATACAGTAAGCTTAGCTTTTGACTAAGGGTCTAACTTATGCTTAGTGCCATTGACTGAAAATGTGGCATGAGATAGATCCCTTTAAATTTCTCCACCTAACACTCTTTTTTTTAGTAAGAACATTTACACAAAACTATACATCCGAAGATGAAAACCTAACTCTTTGCAAAAACTTATTCCTAACATACCGTATGTGTTGGAATGTTCGCCACCAGAATTGTCATTTTAATCCTTTTCTATGGAAATGAAGTTAGGGCCACTTATGCATCTTTGATCTAGCCGACTAGCAGACTTATTTTGTATCCATGGAGAAACACCGATCAAAGTCCTCGTGCAAGTGAGACCTAAAGCATGAGTGACTTTGGCAGGCATAACATTGCCAGAAGCTCCCGTATCAATAATGCAATTACTCGGCTCATAGCGCTGTAAGAAAAGGGATATGTAGAACGGTTCTTGTTTACTAGAAGGAGAAGTAGACGCATCCATAACATAGGTTGAAGGTTTACTATATGAAGGCGTAACTAGGATCCCTTTGAAGTTAGATTTATTTGTATTACCTAGACCCCCTTTGATGAAATGATACAGACGATTCAATTGATCTAGATTTGATCTTAAATATTTTGTTTGAGACATCTGAATCTTGGACTTATTGACATGATCTGGTATTTCAGATGAGGGAATGTGTAATGAAGATGTGACATCAAAGCTCTCGAGTGTTGAAGCCACCTTATTTTTCAAGTTTGCAATGGTGTTTTGACATTTTGTATTCTGAGTGTGAGATGAAACGGCCGTTTTAGCTTCTGGGTGTTTTGCCTTCGTCTAAAATGGTAGAGGAGAAACTCTAGGGAGTATTGTAGGAGTAGGCGACACTTTAGGAGCACCACTGCTCATAACTTTCTCATTTTGGTTCACCTTATCAACTTCATTTTAGCATCTTCATTTAAGGCCTGAGATCTAGTAACGCCACATAGGACTGACCATTCATATCTTCAACTATATCTTCATAGTCATTTTCTTCACTCATATTCCAGGAAAGCATTACTGGAGTTGCCACCAGGTTCATCAATCCCGTATCCCTGAAACACTAAATCTTTTGTTTCAAGCTCATCTTCATCATAAACATAAATTTCATTTGTCTCCAAACCCGCATTAACTGGGGGAGCATCAATGGCCAACCTCGGTTGAGGAGTAACCTTGGTTGATTATTGTTTGGTACATAATTTCTCCTAGGGATTTCCTATTGTGATGACGTCTATTGTCTTTGAGGTAACTGTTTTTTTAAATCAACAATGTTATTTGATAGTTTTTTGATCAATTGTTCGGTGGATTCATGACTTGAAAATTGTCCTCTAGATTTTGAAGAGTCCCTTCATAACTTGTTAGCCATAATTGTATCGTCTTCAATTTGAGTAGAAAATGTTTGTGTTTGCTATAGGTCAGGAAGTATATTTATTTTCAAGAGGAAACCAACTTTTGGGAGCTAGGCGTTGATGAAGAAACACTTTTGATTTTCTTCTGTAAGCTTAGTTGCTCGTGGAATTTTATTCAATAACCTATTGAGCTTGGCCACAAAGTTGCGCATGGTTTCATGAGCTTTTTTCATTTTAGTAAACTGAGCAAGCGAAGCATACACATCTTCAGCTGGTTTGAAACGAGCTTCAAATTTAGCTTTCATAGTATTCTAGTTGTTAAGGGAACTTGCATCCAGATGATAGAACCAAGCAGCAACTCCAACTGTAAGAATTTCTAAGAACAATCTGACCACTGCATCTTCATGTTCAACCCCTAAAATTCCACACGCAGTAAAGAATGCAGTGATATGTTCATTCAGATGTTGTTTCCCATCATTGGAAAACCTAGGGAAGTTCTTACGTGAGCCTCTTGGTAGTTCATGCAACTGCCCAAGAGCTAGTGGGCCGATGGCATTTCCTCATGGCACAACGATTCTTCAAAAAACAGCTCTTTGAGGTATCGCAGTTCCAGGAAGAACAAGAGCTTGACTCACTAAGGTGCCTCCCTATTGTGGCCTTGCAACCTTCAGAGTTTTAGGTAAACTTATGAACTCCCTAACTCATTTTCTTCTCAGGATTCAACTGAAAACCGAGTCTTTGTTGTAAATAGAAGATGTAATGTCCCCTTTTTCCTAGTCCTCACATTTTCGATGAGATTGGCTTATCATTGACTTTCGTAGGCCAAGACAGGATGATTAGAGGGTCACTTCGGCAGTTACCTGGCCTTTCGAGGGGTTTTCTCTACCACATTTAGTTGTTTCCCATGGGCGTATTGGCGTTTCGACACCTAGAGAGAGTAGCTTTATAACTTTATGTTATAAAGTTACTTTATGAATTATAACTTTATTTTATAATAAAGTTATTTTATTAAAAAAAGAAATTAAAAATAAATAAAAGAAATAAAGTTATTTATTTCTAGAAGTTTCTAGCCCCCACCAAAAGTGGAGACATAAAAAGTATATAAGGAGGTGTTGGGCTCTTTTCTTATCGTCCAAGTTTATGTTTTGATATTGATTTGTGGTTGAGGAGACCTGGGGTTTCTGCAGAATAGCCATTGAGGATGAAAACCCTCTTGGTTGTGTGACTTTGAGGTTGTGAAATATCAACCGAATTGTTACCAGTTGTGGGCTTCACTTTTGAGGCTCAACTTGTGCTTCATTGAGATCATTTGCAGGTTGGAAGAATAAGGGTTTCATTGCAAAATCTGAAGATTTATTACAGCTATGGTATTTGGTTCGATCCTCTCGTTCTAGGTGCAATTTGAAGAATTGGAGAACATTTTCGATACTTTTGGAAGGCCATTTGTTGAAGGAATGCAAGTATTTTCATGGTCTGAAACATTCAGGTCTACAAACAAAGATAGGGGTCGAATTTGCTCTTAGAGGGGTCTAAAATTCATATAAAACACACCAAAGGGGGTGCCTCACCTTGGGAAACATTTCTGGCCACTTTATTGACACTTGGGGCATCATTTAAGCTCACTAATCAGGTCTGAATCAGACTGTAAAAGTCTGAAGCACTGTCAATCAGAGTTGCACATTTGAAGCTAAGAAGCAAAGGGGGACATTGAGGAAGGGTTCCAGCTGTTAGGGATCATTGTAAGGCATTGTTATCTTTCATGTGGCACTATACTAGAGGTCTGATATAAGACTATAAATTCTAAAGCACTTGGTTCCAGATTTGCATTTCAAGCTCCCCACTTATCCAAGAACCAAAGGCACATCTTCTACATTCATCATTGTATCAGGTTCGTTACTATTTGGCAAGTTTCTTATTATTTATACTCGCTGTTATAAGTCTGAAACATTGTATGACAGTCATTTGTAATACTCAGAAAATTAATACAAGTGCCTTGTCAAAGCTCTATTTATCGTTACAATCATTGCTATATTGTTATATTATCTTTGCTTCATTCAAAAACATATGTGGCAATTCAAAACGATCAAACCAAACCAAATAGTGCACCATATCATATCAGATCAGCAATATTCAGATAAGTGTTTGACGAAATTCCTTTGAGCCATAAATCAGAAAAATTGATCAAAGTTCGTCATATTGGTAAGGGGATTTTACAGAAGAAAGGGTCAAAAATCCCTTTAGCTTTGCTAGCTCTAGTGAAACATTTTTCCGCTAGAATGGTAGAACAACTTCACCTCTTGTAGATATTTTTGGGTTGCACGAGTTAGTACAAAGTGTGCCCCATAGTGGACGCCAAAAACTGTTGGCTGAAAAAAACATATAACACTTCAACACACGTGTTGTAGTCAACAGTTAACGGGACAAAACCCCTTTTCTTTTTGCAGGCAAAGCTACATTTATTCAAAAGAAAAGAAAAACACAAAACTAACATATTCACAATTATAAATACTAAATTCTTTTGGAGGTTTTCATATATATTAGAAAGGAAGCATGAGGAAGAAAGTGAATTCAAGAGAATCGAAAAGATTAACTATGAGAAAAGACAAGAATGCAAATGAGTAAATGTAGATTTCACTTATGCATTACATTCATTAGCTCAAAATAAAGTTACTATCAACAAAGACTTTTATTAGGAAGAGAGTAAAGAAAACAACACTGAATAAATGAATATAAAAACATTCATCCATAACTAAGGCCAAGCACAAAGTCCCGAAACAACCTAGCTTTATTAATTTCTTAGAAAAGCACAAAGTTCTTTTCCTCTTCTTCACTTTCCAAAAGTTCTCTTCTTGCAAAAATTACAAAGATTGACAGCCCTTTGAGAGGCATGCAAGCCTCCTATTTATACGAAATCCTATCCCTAAAACCTAGTAAACAAAATCTAAAAATAGAATTTGGTTGCACATTTCAAGGCACATGTTGACTTGTTTAAATTGAATACAAAATTGCAAAAGCCTTTGAACCAAAACAAAGCCCTCAACCTACAAAAAAGGTCGTGACAGAAAGCACTTTTGAGCTACAAGTCAGGTGTCCTCTCCAACACCTATTCTTCATATCCTTCTTCATCATCCATCATGAGGATTTCTGATTGGATGGCTCATTGTCGTTTCTTTTCATATTCCTCAAACTTCTGCAATATGTTCTCCAACTTGACATGGTTCGAACCTTTAGAATGTTGATAAGGAATCTTGGCCTCTACATGCAGAATTATCATTTGTTGAGGAATTCTTTTAAAATTCTTCAAATCTTTGTCCAACCTGTCAAATGAGTTTTGGAAGTGCACAAATCTTTGTATCTATTTGTAACTAAACGACGAAGGAGGGTTGGTTTCTTGATCAAGCAATTGTTTGAATGTTCCTTGAATATCTTCCACGGGAATTACTTCCCCTTCATTCCCAAGAATAAGCATGGGAGTTTTTCAATTACCTCGCAGATATCACTAGGGTCAGCTGCCAAGATTCTTGATTCCTTAAACTTATGCAAGGATTATTCTATAGTTTTGATCATGTATTTTGTTAACCCCAAAAACTTGACTTGCTCTCCTAAGTCTTCTTCAATCAAGACTCCATCAACCAAAGTATCCTCATTTCCCCTCCCAGGGTTTGCAACCATGGTAGCCAATTTTTCAATTTACCCCATTCTTCTTTGTATTCAGCGTGTTTCTTATAGGCGTAGTGTTTTTCCTCCTCCATTGCGGAGTAGACTTCAACAGCCGAGGCTATCATTTTATTTCCTTCTTCCAACAACTTTTCGGACCATTCTTCAGTTGATCTCCCCATGTTTCCAATTCTCTCAGCTACTTGGAGAATTCTAGTATCCAAAGTATAGTCTTGAAGTTGTCGTTGAGTTGGGAAGACCAATCTCTGTATTACTGATGTAAGTTGGTCCACTTTGTCCTTCAATTGGTCTTTCGTTGGTTTATCATGATCAAATCTCTCGATCAAAGAACCAATAGTTGTTTACACATCTTCTTTCAAATCTTCGTGAGTAGCCCTACCCAGGTGGACACGTGAAACCTAGTAATCTGCAGATGTGATTTTGTCCTTTGACTATTCTGGACGTGGAAAAGTGACTTCAGCATACCTCTCACTCTGTTCATCCATAATAATACAAGAAACCTTTTTGGGTTTATTTGTAGCTTGAGGATGTGGAGGAATAGGAGTAATAAAGTCCATATCCAATGATGGAACTATCATCTTCCTCTTTTTTACTATTTTGCTTAGCCATTGGGGTGCTTCGTTATCAATTTCCTCAAACAATGATGATGACCCTATTTGTGCCTGCCCTTGAACAAAAAGAGCATGTTCTACCATAGGGTCCATTCGTTTTTTTGTCTGCGAAGGTGTGACTTCTACCTCCAAAGCCTTTTGAGTGTCTGACTCTTCTTCTTGAATAATAGGCGAGTGATCCACCACTTTAGAAGAAGTTTTTGCCATCTCTGGAAGAGATTTTCCTTCTTCAAGAATATATTCAATGGCCTCTTTGGATATGGCCTAAGGAGGAGCCTCTTACAGTTTAATAGAAGGGAGAGGAGCCACTATTGCTGAGGGTGATCCTTTAGGATCCAAGAATGGAGGATCTGCAGTCACAAACTGCAATGTGGCGTTCTTGATCAACCCTTGCGAATGAATCACCTTTTCAGATGTCTCACTTAACACAGTTGATATCCCAGGTGTACCTTTCCCACCAATTGACTTCTTGAGTTTGAACTTCAAAGGTCTCCTTTTGGGTTGAGGCAAAGGCTCATCAGTCTCTTCTATCACAATGGTATCCGCTGTAGTGCTAGAAGGTGCCACTTGATCTTCTATTTCATTTTGTTTTATTGGCTCACGAGGAGGTATATCTGTAGGTTTCAAAGGTGGAGTATGACATCTTGCACATCTACTCCTTTGCTTGCAAGCCAAGCCAAAGTCCAGCTAAAGACTCCTTGAGTTCGAGTATCCAATGATGTTACCTCTACCTGATTATAGTCAACCCTGGGAAGAGGTATAACCTTGACGCCTTGTGAAAAGTACTTTTCGTCCACCACTTCGCCATTGTATTTTATATCCAAATCATTAGGGATATCCACAATATTGTACTTGGCAACTTGATCTAGCATGAAGCGGGTATGATCAAGGAGTCTAACCTCCCGTTCATCATCACGATCCATCGAAAAGTATTCATAATAGGGAATCTGTTTAAATGAAGCGCTCAAAGCACTCTCTATCACTCCTCTTATATCAAATACGGGATGGTTTGTGAAATGATCAGAGCGTGACATGCACCATATCTAATTCTATAGATTTAGCTCTATGCAACGTGGCACAGGTTTACCTACCAATAGTCAGAGGGAACTGAATCCTAGTAGACTTATGTTTTGAAACCAAGAGTTTGTGTGTCTCCATTAGTTGTTTCACCAATTCCATGAGTGCCAATCTATCATCCACAAACTTTTGTAGCATATAAGGAGCAAACTCACACCTACATACCCTAATATAGGAGGTAGAAACTGTATAAACCAACCACTTCATCTTGAAATCTCTGTGGTAGTAGCAACTGAGAAACATTGATTATAAGGCTTTGTTTTGAACATTTGAATAACAAAATGAAGAAAATCGTCGTTGACTCGACGAAAATGTTTAGTACTCTCATTGTCAATTAAGGATAATACTCACATATACGAGAGGCAGACATTAGCCCTATTGTGGTCAAGTCGTAGAATTTGCTTCGTGCAACCGCATAAATGAGGTATGACATCATATAATATTTTTGGGTAGTGATCACCTCGCACAATTGTTTGTGGATAGAATTGTTGGCAATTTGAGTGTCATGGTGTACAAGGAGAATGTTGTCTATAATATTGTCATTGATGTCAAATGATAAATGTTCTATCAAGCATTAATGACAAAGTTGTTGAGCTAAACAGATCAGTTGTAGAGTCCTCATGGAGATTCTATGTGCACCTTGAATTCCTAGAATAGTCATATGAATGCCTCTGTCAGTTTGTTGAGTATGGCTTAGTACACAGTTTGTTGGTGACTACATTTGCATATATGGCAGCATCTGGAGGAAACAATCACACCAGGCTACTCAAGTCTGTGCCTATTCCTTATGGTCTAAGTTCTAAGTCATGTGGATGGAAGGAGCAAAAGTTATGCAGGTGAAAAGTAGGGCTCCCAAGCAGTTGAACGGTATCTGAACACTTAGTTGATTTTATAAGCTTGGGAATTATTTCGGGAAAGTGCTTGGGAATTATTTCGGGAGAAGTGACTCAGGGAATTTTTTCAAAAATATTGGTGAAGACAATTCTTTCAGAACAATTGTCCCGAAGGAAAGTCCTGAAGGAAATGATCCGATCAAAAGTTGCCGAAGGGTATTTTTGCAAAAAGCCGAAGGGTAAGTAGACCTTTACAAAAAAGTCGAAGGATATGTAGACGCTTGCAAAAATGCCGAAGGGTATTTTGCAAAAGGCCGAAAGGTATGTGGACCTTTACAGAAAAGCCGAAAGGTATGCGGATCGTTCAAAAGATTCTGAAGGGATCTTTTCGAAAAAGTCGAAAGGTACATTTGCAAAATGCTGAAGGATAAGTGACCCAAACCAAGGCTCCGAAAGGTACTTTACGAAATCCCGAAGGGTATGTGCCTCAAACAAACAAGCAAAGAATTGTAGGGCAATTCAAATGTCCCGAAGGGCACTTAGACAAAAAGCCCAGAGAAATTGTCTCGAAATGTCTTAGACAAAAAGCCCGCGGAAATTGTCCCGAAGGGCACCTATACATTCTTTTAGAGAAATTGTCCCAAAGAGCATGTAGACAAAAAGCCCACAACAATTTGCCCGAAGGATATGATCCGAAGGGTATGTGCCACAAACAAGAGCTTCTGAAGGACACTTTCGAAATAAGGGCATAGATGAATTCTTTCGGAGAATTTGTCTAGGGCAAGTGGACGCTTACAAAGTTTCTAAAGGATATTTCGGATGAAGTATAGGATACTCGCAATATTGCCAAAGGATCAAAGCGAGATTAAAGATTGAGAAAGTCTGAAGAGATCGACGAAGGGAACACATCTCAAAGACGCCGAAATAAATGAGATAACGTCAACATGCCGGAGTTTAATGACACAATAGAAAGATTAAAGATCGAGCATATCGAATATAATCGAAAGGAACAAAAGCGATCCGATTATATAAGAAATAGCGAGATGCAAAAAGGAGCTCGATGGTTAGACTTGGCGCGAAGAAAGAAATCAAAGGCCCGCATTTAATATGTTCTCAACGGACAAATGAGGGAATAGACAAAACCTGTGAATGATTACACAGAGCTCGAGATTGATCGATCCAACCGATCAATCCTTGATTAAAGAAACGACGCAATTATGACCTGATTCCAATAGTTGCCAAAAATAGAAAAGAGAGTTGAACATTGCAGTGTGATGCATGATCCGAGACACGAAAAAGCGTATAAGTCAAAGTCGCATTAAATGAGAATCAAGAACTAGAACCGGTTAAGTGCAGTTGAAGTATGAACGCAATTGGAGACATAAAACCCTAAAATTCATTGTATATACACGACATCAAAAACATTGTTGTGTTGTTGCTGCTGTCGTCGCAATTTTGAGAGTGAGTCAAAGGCTGTCAATAAGAGATATATGCAGACAAAGTAAAAAGGTAGAAGAAAAAGGGGGAATGAAGCGTGTCTGAATAAAATATATCCAGACATATGCAGATAGAGTAAAAGGCGGTTGATAAGAGACATATGCAGATAGAGTAAAAAGCAGAGAGAAAAGGGAATGAAGTGTGTTAAAACAGAATATATCCAGACACCAAGAGCATAGGGCCAAGAGAAAGTGAAGACACAGAGAATGTGTAGAGTTTGAGCAGTTACAGACAAGACTTGTAACAGAGTAATAGAGCTGGATTCATTTAGGAATATGTTTTGCATTCTAAATTTGTAGCTTCATAAATCTAATAGGTTGGTGCCATCAGAAAGACTGAGTTGGTGCTTAGTTAGGGAGTGGGTGCTTCAATAGAATGGGTGCTCTTGAATGTAACCAGTGAGGTTTGTCAGAGAGGCATTTAACTGTGAGGCTAGATTAGAACAGTAGATTCTAGCAGCTATTCTCACCGTGGTTTTTCCTTTGGGTTTTCCACGTATAAATATGGTGTATTGTAGTTTTTTGTGTATGTGCTCTCTACATCTATTCTTTGATATGCATATGTTTTGTATCTTCATTAAAAAGTTTAAAGAACAAGTTTTTTAGTTGATCTACTAATTCACCCCCCTCTCAATAGATAATTGTGTTCAACAATTGGTATCAAAGCCTAGGGTTCCTTAGGAAGAAGCTTAATCGGCTCCGATAGATCTTGGTTAGTGAACAAAATGGCCAGTCAAGAAGGATCCTCCTCAAACAAAGCACCTCCCTTTGATGGATCTAACTATGCTTTTTGGAGCATAAGGATGGAAGCATATTTAGGATTTGATGTATGGATGTCTGTAATAAATGGATATACAACTCCTACTGTAGCTCCTACTAATCAAGGTACCAAGAAGGCATATGAAAACAATGCCAAGGCAAAGAATGCTATTCTTTGTGGATTGTCAAACTCAGAGTTTATCCAAGTTATGCACTGTCAGAGTGCAAAAGACATTTGGAACAAGTTAAAAAACATCTATGAAAGAGATGACAAGGTGAAGCAGGCCAAGCTACAAACATACAAAAGGCAGTTTGAGAGTCTTAAGATGAATGAAGAGGAAAAGATTGCCAACTACCTCCTCAGGGTAGATAAGATAGTGAATGCTATTAGAGGACTTGGAGAAACAATAGAAGAGTCAACTATTGTCAAGAAGGTTTTGAGACCCGACCATCAAGATATGACTCCAAAATCTTTGCAATTGAAGCAAGAGATTTGGGCAAGCTCACAATGGACGAGCTACATGGAACATTCACAACCTATGATATGAGAATGAGAGAGACTGACACGTTTAAAAGAGAAGTTGCATTCAAAATAGCAAAGCAGGCAAAAGAAGAAATATCCACGTCTTAATCTAAGGAGACTGATGGAGAAGAAACTAACTTTGTCAGAAAATTAAAGAGAGGATCAGGAAAATACAAAGGCAAGCTACCGTTCAAATGCTTTAACTGTAGAAGGGTAGGACACTTTGTTGCCAAATGTCCTTATAATAAAAAGGAAAATTTTGAGCAAGTAAAGAGCAACAAAAAGGTGAAACCTCACTATGCAAAAAGGAAAAACTTCTTCAAGAGCAAGAAAGGTTTATATACAAAAGAAGACAGTGACTCAGTGAAGGGTGGTGATAGTGATAGTTCGGATGATGATCATGACTGTGCTTTTGTAGCAAAGGGAAAAGAATTCCTATTCATAGCAAAAGAATCCACTCCCATAAATCAAGAACAGGACGAAGATGAAGATTGGAATGAAGAAGAGGAAGGTGAAGTTGATCTAGAAGGTGAGCTAGTTTGTGCTCTAGAAGAGGTTGAGAAACTAAGAAAAGAGAACTCAAAACAGAACAAGCTTGGGCAGAAGGAACTTGACAAAACTAATCAAATGATAGTGACTCTAAAAAATCAACTTGAGGAGGCCAAAAGAATAGAAGTAGTTAAGCTGGAACTACAGACAAAATCCAAAGAATGCATGAAGTTTGAGGTAGAGATAGTAGCTTTGAGGAAAGAACTTGAGAAGACAAAAAGTCAAGTAGACAAAAGTCTAACGTTGACAAAAGGATCAGATATTCTTAATGAATTAATCAGCAGTCAAAAGCCTTCAAATGAAAAATCTGGTCTTGGATATGAGAGGAAATGACTTGTCAACTAGTAAGTTGACCAACCTATATGATAATTTCAAAATAGGAGCAAAAGCAAAGAAAGAGAAGGTCAGCAAAGACACTGTGAATGATCCAAACAAAGATAAAGTGAGAATAAATTCTGGGAAAAGGTCTGAAATCAAAGATGCAGAAGGATATTCTCAAGTGATAGACTTGAAGAAACAAAGGAGTATGAAAGTTAATCATACTGCACCAAAAAACGTTATGTCCAAGTATTATTCATTCTTTTACGGTTATTGTTACAGCTATAATCAATTTGGTCATAGGGCCATTGATTGTAGAGTTGTTCCTACTAAAAGAATTAATTTTGTAAGTAGAAACTCATTTGCTCCTTTGCTAGATTCAAGTTTAATGTGCTACAATTGCAATAATTTTGGTCACATAGCTAAGCATTGTAGGACCAACTTTGCAACGTCAAAAGGACACAATGTAAATAAAGGCAAGTCTCTTAATAAGAACAAAGGTTCACAAGTCACTGATAAAGAAAAGAAAAGGACATATGGGAGACCCAAAAAGATGTGAAAAGTGAAAATTCAATCATTGATTGCTCAAACGGCACTCCACGTCTAAGAACAAAACTTGTGGTGATAGACAGTGGATGCTCAAAGCACATGACTAGTGACAAGAGCAAGTTCACCAAGTTGAGCAAGTGCAAGGAAGGAACAGTCAGCTTGGGAGACAACACAACAGTAAAAACCAAAGGCAAAGGAACCTTGCATATTGATGGTAAGTTTCCTACACATGATGTTTTTTATGTCAAAGGACTGAAGCATAATCTACTAAGTGTCAGCGAAATGTGTGACAATGGATATAAGGTCATATTTGATGCCAAAGGCTGCAAGATAACGAGATTTGGCAAAACAGTTGCAAAAGGGAAAAGGACCGAGAACAATATCTACAATCTTGTTGAGGTAAACAATAATAGTTGCCTCATAAAAAAGGTTGATGAAAGCTGGTTGTGGCATAGGAGAATGCGACATGTCAATTTTGATAATCTGGTCAAAGTAAGTTCGAATAAGTGTAAGACATATGCCCAAGATAACCAAACCCGCAGACACTTAATGCAGAGAATGTCAATTAGGTAAGCAAACAAGGGTCGAGTTTCAAACAAAGGAATATGCGATTACAAAGCCTCTGCAATTAGTCCATATTGATCTTTGCGGTCCTACCAAGACAAAAGGATCAAAAGGAGTTTATTACTTCATGTTATTTGTAGATGATTACTCAAGAATGACATGAGTAACATTTTTGAAGGACAAATCTCAAGCCTTTGAAAGATTTAAGATATTTAGAGTCATGGTTGAAAACAAAATGCGAAGAAAGATCAAATGTTTGAGATCTGATAAAGGTGGAGAATTTACCTCAAATGAGTTCATAGAATATTGTGAGAAACATGGAATTAAAAGGCATTACTCTACTGCAAGAACTCCACATCAAAATGGAGTTGTTGAGAAAAAGAATAGGACTGTTAAGGAGATGGCCAGAACAATGCTGAAAGAGGCCAAACTATCTGATGGATACTGGAGAGAAGCAGTCCAAAAAAGTAGTATACATCCTGAACAGAGTTCAACTGAGGGTGAAAAGTGATAAAAAGTCATATGAACTGTGGTATGGAAAGCCTGCATTAGTTAAGTACTTCAGAGTGTTTAGAAGCAAATGCTACATCAGAAGAAAGGAAAACAAACTAGGCAGCTTTGAGTCAAGATGTGATGAGGGAATTTTTCTTGGTTACTCCACTCATAGCAAAGCCTATGTATGTTATAATAAGAGGCTGCATAAAATAGTTGAGAGCATCAATGTCAAGGTCGAAGAAGGATTTAAACATGTCGAACCTGATGAGGAGATCATAATTGAAGAATTAAGAGCAGAAATGAAGAAGATAGTGAAGAGGAGGAAGAAAAGAGAGAAAAGACACTTGCAAGGTTTGTTCAAAAAGAACATCCCAAGGAGCAGATAATTGACAACAAAAATGAGGGAGTTCAGACTAGGAGAAGAGCTATAATGAAAGAGCAAGTAAGTTTTGCTCTATTTTCAGAAATTGAGCCTAAAACCTTTAGTGAAGCCAGCAAGGATGAAAACTGGTTAAAAGCCATGAAAGAAGAACTGAGTCAAATAGAAAAGAACAAAACATGGGAATTAGTTCCTAAACCTTCAAACAAGAATGTGATAGGAACAAAATGGGTTTACAGAAACAAACTCAATGAAGATTGGTGTGCAAGGGATATGCACAAGTAGAGGGCATAGACTTTGAAGAGACATTTGCTTTAGTGGCTAGACTGGAAGCTATAAGAATGTTTTTGGCATTTTTTGTTCATAAGAAGTTCAAAGTATATCAAATGGATGTAAAGTCAACCTTCTTGAATGGAAACTTAGAAGAGGAAGTTTACATTGAACAACCAGAAAGTTTTCGGTTCGCAGATGAAGAGGATTATGTGTGCAGACTGAATAAGGCACTGTATGGTCTGAAATAGGCACCTAGAGCATGGTATTCAAGATTGGATCAATACCTGCAACAACAAGGTTTCAGTAAAGGATGTGCAGACAACAATTTGTACTTTAAATCAGAAGGTGAGCATATGTTGATTATTGTTGTCTATGTAGATGATATCATCTTTGGAGGTGGCAATAGTAATATGTGCAAAGAATTTACCACAAAAATGCAAAGTGAATTTGAAATGTCTATGCTGGGAGAACTTTCTTTCTTTCTTGGTCTACAAATTGCACAAACCAAAGAAGAGATATTCATATCTCAAACCAAGTATGCAAAGGAGATGCTCAAGAAATTCAGAATGGAAGACAGCGAATCAGTTAGTACTCCCATGATCACTGGATGCAAATTGAGCAAAGAAGATGAGTCCCCTGATGTGAATAATACTATGTACAGATCAATGATAGGCAACATGTTGTACCATACTGCATCAAGCCCAGCATCATGCAAGCTGTATGCATGGTTGCAAGATTTCAAGAAGCTCCCAAGGAGTCACATGTCAATGCTGTGAAAAGAATCTTCAGATACATGTAGAGCACAATTGACTATGGTCTGTGGTACCCTACAAGTGAAGATCTCACTTTGATTGCATATGCAGATGCAGATTGGGCAGGGAGTGTGGATAACAGGAGAAGCACTAGTGGTGGTGCATTCTTCCTTGGAAATAGACTTGTGTCATGGCTGAGCAAAAAGCAAAAATCGGTTACGCTTTCTACAGCAGATCAGCGTATGTAGTAGCAACAACATGTTGCACTCAAGTCTTTTGGATGAAGCAAACTCTCAGAGACAACAGTAGAATACCAAGAACCTATTTCTATCTTTTGTAATAACTCAAGTGCTATAAACATATCTAAGAATCCAGTGATGCACTCTAGAACCAAGCATATATCCATCAAATAGCATTTTCTAAAAGAAAAAGTTGTAGATCAAGAGGTCAAAATTGAGTATGTGCCAACAAAGGACCAAATTGCAGATATATTTACCAAGCCTCTTCCCAAGGAGCAATTTGAGTATCTAAGAGAGAAGCTGGGAGTAGTGGCTCCCACACCACATCACTAGCTTTTAGTGATAGGGCATGAATCCAAGGGGAGTATTGAAGGAACATTATTAACTCCTGGATTAAGAGAAAAGGCAATGTGATGAGAAAGCTGCAGTCCCTTTGCTATTTGATGATAAAGGAGGTGACAAAGGTGTGTTGGCTCCAGATCACTATGGCTATCTATATAGAGATATGTAGATTATTGATTGGTCTTTTAGACCAATGCTATATACATGATCATTTGGAGAATCATGGAGTCAGGGGAGCTAGATCTGAAAGTGTTCGAGGAAGAGTTTGGGCAAATGTGTCATTGCCAAAGGGGGAGTTTCTATCAACAATGCTCTTACTAGCTAGGTCCAAGGATCATAACAGCCAAACAGTAAAGGAGCAGCCTGTTTCCATGTTATGGCAAGGACTCTTTGTCATTAATGTTAAAGGAGGAGAAAGCAGAATGATGAAGGAATGAAGAAGGGTAGTCATTCTGAGGATGTTTTGCCATCAATGACAAAGGGGGAGATTGTTGGCAATTTGAGTGTCATGGTGTACAAGGAGATTGTTGTCTGTAATATTGTCATTGATGTCAAATGATAAATGTTCTATCAAGCATTAATGACAAAGGTGTTGAGCTGAACAGATCAGTTGTAGAGTCCTCATGGAGATTGTATGTGCACCTTGAATTCCTAGAATAGTCATATGAATGCCTCTATCAGTTTGTTGAGTATGGCTTAGTACACAGTTTGTTGGTGATTATATTTGCATATATGGCAGCATATGGAGGAAACAATCACACCAAGCTACTCAGATCTGTGCCTATTCCTTATGGTCCAAGTTCTAAGTCATGTGGATGGAAGGAGCAAAAGTTATGCAGGTGCAAAGTAGGGCTCCCAAGCAGTTGAACGGTATCTGAACACTCAGTCGATTTTACAAGCTTGGGAATTCTTTCGAGAAAGTGCTTGGGAATTCTTTCGGGAGAATTGACTGGAGGAATTCTTTCGGAAATATTGGTGAAGACAATTCTTTTGGAACAATTGTCTTGAAGGAAATGATCCAATCAAAAGTTGTTGAAGGGAATTTTTGCAAAAAGCCGAAGGGTAAGTGGACCTTTACAAAAAAATCAAAGGATATGTAGACGCTTGCAAAAATGCCGAAGGGTATTTTGCAAAAGGCCTAAGGGTATGTGGACCTTTACAAAAAAGCCGAAAGGTATGTGGATCATTCAAAAGCTTCCAAAGGGATCTTTTCAAAAAAGCCAAAGGGTACATTTGCAAAGTGCCGAAGGGTATGTGGATCTTTACAAAATGCCAAAGGATAAGTGACCCGAACCAAGGCTCCGAAAGGTACTTTACGAAATCCCGAAGGGTATGTGTCCTAAACAAACGAGCAAAGAATGTAGGGCAATTCAAATGTCCCAAAGGGCACTTAGACAAAAAGCCTGGAGAAATTGTCCCAAAATGTCTTAGACAAAAAGCCCATGAAAATTGTCTCGAAGGGCACTTAGACATTCTTTTGGGGAAATTGTCCTGAAGAACACAGACAAAAAGCCCGCAACAATTTGTCCGAAGGATATGATCCGAAGCGTATGTGCTACAAACAAGAGCTTCCGAAGAACACTTTCGAAAGAAGGGCATAGATGAATTCTTTCAGAGAATTTGTCTAGGGCAAGTGGACGCTTACAAAGTTTCCAAAAGATATTTAAGATGAAGTATAGGACACTCACAATATTGCTGAAGGATCAAGGCGATATTAAAGATTGAGCAAGTCTGAAGAGATCGACGAAGGGGAAGCATCTCAAAGACGTCGAAAGAAATGAGATAACGTCAACATGCTAGATTTGAACGACACAATAGAAAGATTAAAGATCGAGCATATCGAATATAATCAAAAGGAGCGAAAGCGATCCGATTATATAGAAAATAGCGAGATGCAAAAAGGAGCTCGATGGTTAGACTTGGCGTGAAGAAAGAAATCAAAGGCCCGCATTTAATATGTTCTCAACAGACAAATGAAGGAACAGACAAAATCTGTGAATGATTACACAGAGCTCGAGATTGATCGATCCAACCAATCAATCCTCGATTAAGGAAACGACGCAGTTATGATCTGATTCCAGCAATTGCTGAAAATAGAGAAGAGAGTTGAACATTGCAGTGTGATGCATGATCCGAAATACGGGAAAACGTATAAGTCAAAGTCGCATTAAATGAGAATCAAGAACTGAAACTGGTTAAGTGCAGTTGAAGTATGAATGCAATTGGAGACATGAAACCCTAAAATTCATTGTATATACATGACATCAAAAACATTGCTGTGTTGCTGCTGCTGCCGTCGCAATTTTGAGAGTGAGTCAAAGGCTATCAATAAGAGATATATGCAGATAGAGTATAAAGGCAGAAAAAAGGGGGAATGAAGCGTGTCTGAATAGAATATATCCAGACATATGCAGATAGAGTAAAACACTATCGATAAGAGACATATGCAGATAGATTAAAAGGCAAAGAGAAAAGGGAATGAAGTGTGTTAAAACAGAATATATCCAGACACCAAGAGCATAAGGCAGAGAGAAAGTGAAGACACACAGAGAATGTGCAGAGTTTGAGCAGTTACAGACAAGACTTGTAACAGAGTAATAAAGTTGGATTCATTTAGGAATATGTTTTGCATTCTGAAGTTGTAGATTCATAAATTTGATAGGTTGGTGCCGTCAGAAAGACTGAGTTGGTGCTCAGTTAGGGAGTGGGTGCTCTTGAATGTAACCAGTGAGGTTTGCCAGTGAGACATTTAACTGTGAGGCTAGATTAGAATAATAGATTCTAGCAGCTATTCTCATCGTGGTTTTTTCCCTTGGGTTTTCCACATATAAATCTGATGTATTGTGGTTTTGTGTGTGTGCTCTCTACATTTGTTCTTCAATATGCATATGTTTTGTATCCTCATTAAAAAGGTTAAAGAACAAGTTTTTTAGCTGATCTACTGATTCACCTCCCCTCTCAATAGATAGTTGTGTTCAACAAAAATCACTGATCAATTTGGCCCAATTCATATATTGCTTGTTGGTATAAATAATCTAGATATATTGAAACATCCATTCATTATAATCCCTTACCGCAGGATTGCCTCCCACCCTATTTAGAAGAATGATAATGTCATCAATTTCAAGCTTGACATCATGTCTGGCAATCACCTCAGGAACCCTAGACACCGAGGGTTTGGGTTTAGCAAGCCAATATTTGTTTAAAGATTTGAGACAATCGTCTTTATTTCCTTTGGGAAATTGCTGGGCTATTTTAGGAGTGATTTCCACAAAAACCTAATGGTCTAGAATCTACAACATCTCCTCAATGTACTCAGGTCCAAGTATCAAGATGACTCCTCTGGGAGTACGAACTTCCCTTTTGTCTCTGTCATATTACTTGCCATGGTCATGACAAGCTCTGAGCATTGCATAGAGATTGAAAACGCAACAACTTGAGGAAGGTCGTTGTCGTAAATACTTTGCATCCAATCATTCTTGAAAGAAGTGTTTATTCTCCCCGAGAAATCCTCCATGTCAATATGTCCCAAGTTTGTGTTAGTGACTTGGTCAATGTTAGAATCAATGTTGGAGGGTGGGGTGACCCCTTGAAATTGATAATTGATTTCACTAGATTTTTCCTTTCCTTTCTTCTTTGGAGTTCCATACATTTGCTCATTGTCACTTGTACAAGAGAGCGGGGAGCAAGGAAGCGAGGTGTGAATGGGAACGAGAAAATGAAAAAAAGAGAGGCGGAGGGAGGGGAGGTGGAAGTAGGGGACTCTAGTGCAATCAGGAAGTTGTGGTGTCGGGGTTTCAAGACTGCAGCACAGTATGGAAACTTTGATGCAAGAAGGACGAACAACTCCAGCGTCGAGGTTTTAGGGCTACCGTGCAGTCTAGAAACTTCAATGTAGGAAGGACGAACTCCAATGTTGGAAGAGCAAAGATGCAAGGCTCCAAAGTGTTAGCAAAAAATCAACGAGGTAATAGATATTGTAATGTCCCGTTTGGGATAGAATTAAAAAATATTTGGGTTTCCCAACAAACCCTAACAATAAATGCAATTTTCTAATTTCATTTATTTCAAACCCTAACCATAAAAGAAATCAAAATTCTGGAAATATGCATTTAGGTCACAATTTGCAATATTTTCCCATCAAATATTCACCAAATAATTCATATTTAAGACAGCCTACTAAAATACCTTCAAATTTGATTTTTATTATCAATTCAATGGCTGGAAAATATAGTAAAAATATTAGCTAAATATGCATGTCCTTAAATGGCAAATTAGGCTTTGTTTAGCCCTACAAATTGCAATCCCAAACCCCAAGGGGGAGTTGCTGCCCTAACAATGAGTCTTTTGCCTTCTTCCACCTCATTGCCCTTCTAGGGTTTCAAACCTGCTCACGGCCCTTGAGATCAGCTGCATCTTTCTTCAAACTATCCTTTGCCACGCCAACCCTGTAATAGTGTTCAAAACACCTCAAATTGTCCAATGATGCTCGATACAGCCTCTTAATTAAAGCTGCCAGCGGTTAGATAAGGGTTTTCATCCTTACTACAACCAAACCAATGAGAGTTTTCGTCCTCGATTGGATGAATTTCAGTAAATTGTGCCAAACACTTTTGAATTTCAATTATAAAAAAAATAACATCCTCCTCTTCAAATGAACCTCTCTCTTTTTATAAACTTTCCCACTCAAACCCCAAAATAGCTCCTAAAAGCTGACTTACATCACAATAGGAAATCCTTTATGAAAGATCAAATTAGAAAAGGAGTTGCCGAAATATTCACTTTTGACAACTAAAGCATACTATTACTTTTATTTAAAGTATTTAAAAATACTTCTTATTTTAATAATAATATTACTTTGTTTTTTAGAAAATGAGACATTACAGTCCGTCCTTCCAAAATTTGTTTGCCCTCAAGCAAATGCAAGACTATTTGCTATTATCTATGAAATTCCTGCATCCCACTTCAATCTTGGGAATTTGCAACCCAAAACACTTGCTTTATGAACATAGCCTTGAACTTGAATGGGTTCCATCTTATTATTGTGGGCTGAATACAAACTCAGCTGCCCCCACTCATGCTTGTCACATGCCATGATCATTGTACTTTCCTTGGATATATGCAAACTATGCACTCTTTGAGTCATAAGAGTCTCTTTATCAACATTCATATGGGTTGTTCCTAAACCTACACATAGAATAAACGTGTCAATGAAAACCAAAGTTCTCCACCCCCATTCGTCAACCGTTTTTCCATGCCTTATGGGCATGTTGTTCAATTCTTCTTTATTGCTTGCAACTTCATCAATATCCATCTTCATGTAATGGACTCCCAAGGGTCCACTCTTGCTGCCCCAACCATTAGTATTGCTGTAGCTTTGTCTTTCCTTCCTCACAATTAGCATTGTGATGGCTGGACCTTCCTCCATGGCAACTATAAACCATCCTTTATTGGTGATGGTCGGGACTCCCTCCCATTTTGTGGCTAGAAACATGCTTGTGTTTGTCAAGAAAGGTGTAAACGGACTGTCTATGCTACATATAGTGGCAATAAGCATATGATGGCGGCCATCATGCTCAATTTTTTCTTTATTGCTGCAACTTCATCAATATCCATCTTCATGTAATGGACTCCCAAGGGTCCACTCTTGCTGCCCCAACCATTAGTATTGCTGTAGCTTTGTCTTTCCTTCCTCACAATTAGCATTGTGATGGCTGGACCTTCCTCCATTGCAACTATAAACCATCCTTTACTGGTGATGGTCGGGACTCCCTCCCATTTTGTGGCTAGAAACATGCTTGTGTTTGTCAAGAAAGGTGTAAAAGGACTGTCTATGCTACATATAGTGGCAATAAGCATATGATGGCGGCCATCATGCTCAATTTTTTCTTCCATATTCAGAATTGTAGGTGATTTATGGGCTGGTAACAACCCTACAATGACTGAAATTAACTCCACAACTAAAACAAACAAAAAAATATTCACGTATGCAAATGGGATCGCATGTACAACTGCATACCGGGTGTTGAGTTAGCTGGGAATGTGCATAACAGCAGCTCTATAGCCCGAAATCGTGAGATATTTTAGTATGAACTCATTCTCTTTGAGTTCTCCTTTGTACCAAGCCACTGAAATTATTTTTATGGTTGTCATACAAATGTAAAAGTGGCTAGTACTGATGTGGGCAGCATTCAAAAAAATGGTACAGCAGCTGCCAATCATGGTGTTCTTCACCAAACTCAGCCACATGCATGATTTAAGGATGTGCCACAGCCCTCCTTTGACTGAACCTTCAACTTTATGCCTAAAATTTGATTTCCACTCAGTTTTTTAGGGATGGCAGCCAATGTTCAACAAGGATCTTGAGTAGTGATTTTTTACTATTGCATTGGGGCATCCATCATACTCCCTAGGGATCCTCATGGGCCTCCCTTCAAGCCAATTGCAGGTGTTACAAAATTTCTTTACCAAAGCAAACATTGAACATCTTTGAAATCTTACCCTTCTTGTATTCCCATGGAGCACCTAAATCCCAAACTTTCATGTGCACACAATAGGGAACTGAAATGAAAGAATCCATACGGCCTTTGCCACTCAAAGCTCTCTTCATTCTATCATTGTTTTCATATTGCTGCTCATGATGACCACAGCCTTGCCATGATGTACAAAAAATCATCAAACTTGACATATGGTCATTCTTTGTCATATGCTGCCCATGGTGACCCACACTTCCCCAATGGCATAGTAGGAAGCAACAAATTCACAATACTTTCATACCTTTGTTGGGTAGAGATTCTCAGCTCTTCTTCTATATTGGATACCTCAGAAATTCCTTCAAGTGCCTTAATATATGCTGCCTTGTCTATCTTTTCCATGTTCTTTGGAAGGATATTTATGTATGACAAACTCAGTTGCGACCTCCTCTATCTTTTCCATGTCCATTGAAGGACATTATATACAGCAATCTCCGTTGCAACCTTCTCTTCCTTGTACCTCTTCAACTCAAGTGCCCTTGGCATGCTTCCATGCTCTTGCCCCTCATCTTCTTTTTTTATATCAGACTTGCCTCTAACTTCAAATGGCTTTGTCTTCTTGGCTGCAACCTTCTTCCTCATCTTAATTTTGTCTTTGGCTTCAAACCAATTGATTTCTATTGCCCTTGCATATTCTTCTTGACCCCTTTCCTTTGTCAACATGTTCCTAATCAAGGCGATGATGTGTACCTCTGAATCATCCTTCCAAATGGTCCCAAACACAACTGCCAAGTTTCTTCTTAAATGTTGTTTGCTGAGGACAAACTCAGCATTGGGCTGAATGCTTATACTCAGAAAAGATGCTGGGAAGATATTATTGAAAGCCACCCTGTGTAGCATTTGAAAGTCAGCATGCAAATCATGATGTTTACCAAGGTATGAAGTTATTTGCAAGCTCTTCTTCCCAAAGCAACTTGTTGTGCATGAAGATTGCTCTTTGCCATAAACTCCACCCATCCTTTTGGTCGTGATCACTTGAGGGGTCTCAATGGTCATGACTTGAAGCACAACGTCTTTGCCATCATCCTCGAGCTTCAACTCCATATTTCCCTTATACTTATTCGAAATCAATTCTGATTTTTCCCTTATCCCAATGAAAGGAACAGCTGCAAATACATTGAAAACAGAATTGTTACCCTTTGTAGATCTCAGAATATTACTGGGATCCCACACCTTTTGGCAACAATAATTATAAACTTAAAACAGGGGTCCACATTCCCCACATTGTAAATTGTATGCCTTAATTTATCACCCCTTTTAGCATGCTTCTTATGAAGACAACAAATACAAAATGGCATAGTGTGAAACAATAAATCTAATATGTTACCAATCTTTTCATACCTTGGACTGCAATCAAAGAGTTTACCTCCTTTGACTGAGGTGGAAGTTTTATATAGATTTGTACTCATATTATTAATCTTGTCAAGTGCCTTCCCATGGCTTTTCTGAAAATCAGTCTCATATGCTTTTTGAATTGATGCACACTTTTGTAGCATGGACTCATTCCCAGATGGTTTGATGAGAGTGTGCTAAATAAGGACAACTTCCTCACTTATGCATTCAACAAGTGACGTGTTTTCCTTCTTGACTTCCTCTTTATTCTGCTTGTGCATGCAATAATTAGAAGTCAATAAAATATCATTTTCTTCCCTTGACTCATACCTTTTATGGATTGTTCCTTCTCAATTTCTTGCAAATCTGATTGTTGTTCTTTCTTTGGCTCATGCTCCATGATTTCTTCCTCATGGGTTGGGATATTTCTCCCACCTTCCCTTGGTATGGTGGATGCCTCTATGAACTATTCCCTAACACCTTTTACATTTGAATTCTCTTGTTTTCTAATTCCTTCATTGGAATCCTCATGAGGGTTTGACCCTCCATCTTTCCCCTTAAAAATTACCTGCAGCTCAATCTTTTCTTCCTTGGCTTCCTCATTCCTTTGCTCCTTTGTAGGGTTTTCAAATTCACACCTTGTCTTTTACGTTTTCATTTTTGGAGGTCTAGGGCCTAACCCTACAAACTTCATCCATGCTTTGGGATCCATTGCCTTTAGTTCCCTCTAAGATTCTTGCGTAGCTTGCAACATCTCTTCCATGACTTCCAATGTTGTCTTCATCTTTTTGTCACTACCCTGCATGAAGAAGAGTCTGCAAACAATTCGCTACCCACAGCTGGCCAAAAAATGGCTCTGCTACCACTGCAATGTCCAGTTTGGAACATAATTAGAAAGATTTGGGTTTCCCAACAAACCCTAACAATAAATGCAATTTTTTTATTTTATTTATTTCAAACCCCAACCATAAAAGAAATCAAAATTCTAGAAATACGCATTTAGGTCACAATTTGCAATATTTTGCCATCAAATATTCACCATATAATTCATAAATAATACAGCGTACTGAAATACCTTCAAATCTGATTTTTATTATCAATTCAATGACTGAAAAATATAGTAAAAATACTAACTAAATTTGCATGCCCTTAAATAACAAATTAGACTTTGTTTAGCCCTACAAATTGTAGTCCCAAACCCCAAGCCGAGGTTGCTGCCCTAACAATGAGTCTTTTGCCTTCTTCCACCACTTTACTGCCCTTCTAGGGTTTCAAACCAGCTCATTGCCCTTTAGATCAGCTGCGTCCTTCAAACTATCCTTTGCCACGCCAAACCTGTAATGGTGTTCAAAACACCTCAAACTATCCAATAATGATCGATACATCCTATAAATTAAGGCTGTCAGTTGTTAGATAAGGGTTTTTGTCCTTACTACAACCAAACCAATGAGGGTTTCCATCCTTGATTGGATGAAGTTCAGCAAATCGTGCCTGTTGGGTGAATATTTTGTCGGCCAGCTAACTGGTGACCAAAATAGTTCCTATCACCACAGCATAGGGAGATTGGTCGTCCAATGTTGCAGGTTTACCACATCCAAAGGGGACAAATCTCTCCTCTCATCAAGGGGAGGTTCCCTATTAAATATGCGGAGGCTATATACTATATATATAAGCAGAAAGTAAGACACGGGTGGAATGAACCATCCATCTCTCTTTTTTCAGAGATGATGCTAACAAACAGAGGAGAAATCCTGGGTGATTGGTGAAGGCACTTTTCTTCCTTCAGAAGTAACATTTAGCCAAGAGCCAGATCCCTTCCTGGATAGTAAAAATCCTGGTGAAATGACAGAAGGCACTTCTCTTCTTTCAGAAGTGCTTGTTCTTGCAAACAACAGGAATCTTTCTGGTAAGTAACTGGTAACCAAAAGTGTAGAGTAACCAGCAGCCTGAGATGTAGCGCAAAGTCTCTACCTCGACTGCCCAAGATTGAAATACGAAGAACAATGGGGGCACAAAGTCGTCCCAAGGTCCTTTACACAGAAACATAAAGTAAACACACACTGAAGGCAACTATAACAGCACAAAGTCTGAAAATAGCTGGTTTTAGGACACCTTCCTAGTTACTTCCGCTAGTTCTGCTTGTTAGATCAAATAAACAAGAATGCTCCTAGGAAACAGACATAAGAACAATTTCCTAAAATAGCACAAGCTATAATAGCACAAAGTTTGCAAGTCATTTGCTTTCTCATTCAAATAAAATAATATGAACTACAATCTGAGCTCAAAGTCTTAGTATTCGCCTTTCAATTTGGGCATAGTTTTGTTTCTGTATACGGGAAGATCTCCCTTGTAACAAATGATAGATTACAATATATAGCGCTCCAAGAAAGACTTGGGCGCTTGTTTTCATGAAAAAGGCCCATGCTACAGTCAACATCTTCAATGCGCCTTCAGTTCTGTCTGGAGGGACCATGTTGGGAACAGTGCATTGCCTTAACTATGGCGTGTCCATTCATCTAATGTCTCTTCCTTGGTATGGACTGTCTAGTCCTTTCTCTAATGTCTGCGCAGCTGTCCAATTCGCCATTACTTCATGGAAGAAAAATAGGCTTGCGTCCTTGATTTGGTGCGCTCAGAAGTCTACTTGATCCACTGTTTCACCTACTAGAAATAACTCTTTTGAATATATTTCTGGTCCTTTGGTCTCGCTCCTCTCTTCACTGCTTAAGCGCTTCTTTGCTCTCTGGTTGAACCATCGCTTTAATTGAACTTGCCTTTGGAATCGTCCATGTTGCTTCTTTGTCCTTTATAGCCCTTCTTGTCTAAGTCTTTGGGGGTTCCTTTTTGCGTCTTTGACAAGTGGCGAATTCCGCTGTTATGAAACTCATTAGAAACTTATGGAAAATGGGATCCATGACACATCTTGCCCGAGCAACTTCAAAAGGGGAACGCGGATGCAAACACTTGTCATGTTCCGCTAAGTCATAACTGGACACGTGACGTATTCCGCTTAACTTACAGAAGCTTTACAAACCTTTTGAGAGTCCTGCGGAAGATGACACATGGCGGCTTCCGCTCTGCTTTATAATGAACACGTGGCGGCTTCTGCTGCACTTTGTCTTTTTCCATCGGGCGCTTTTCCACGGGCTTTTCTCTTTAGTTGGGCTTTTCCTTTGCTTTCTTTGGGCTCTCTTCCCGAGTGAATTCCTTCAGCCTTCTTCACTTAATCATTTCCAATGGACAAAAAGTCCGAAAGAATTGTTCCTTTTGGGCCTTTGAACAAATCCAAAGGAATTTTGTCTTTTCTTTGACCTTCGAACCAATGTTGCCTGACCTCCGCAAGGGCACTTGCCTCTTTGACTTTGAGGCAGCCCCTTGAACCTATCGATTGAACCAACTTTGGTTCAACAGTTCAATGGTTCAATCGGTTCATTCTTCGTTATTTGGCTAAGTCTTTTTGATCTTTTGCACCAAGCGCGTTGAACCAATTGGTCATTGAACCCGTTGAACTCGCCTAAGTGTTGAGAGCTTGCTTCTTTCCTGCAGAGTCCGTAGAAATCAACATGCGAAGCTCGTAGAACTTGGCCTGTAGAGTCCATAGATTTTCTTCCTGCAGAGTCCGTAGATTCAAGCCTACAGAGTCCGTAGATTTCTGGAAAAGCTTTGAAAAATGAAGAACCTGAATGCTCAGAACAATTTTTTGAAAAGGGGAGAGATGATTTTGGTCCGATGAACCAAAATAGTTCATAGGTTGTCCCAAAAATGTCACTCATTTTTGGGGACAACAGCTGGCTCCAATTGGGGAACTTCTTTCAGTTGAAAACTTGGAATATCTGAGGGGAGTAGAAACCAAAACCTCCAGTGCCTTGAAGTATGTCATTGGGCTATGGAGTCATGCTACCCAAAAAGAAAGGCTCCAAAAAATGAAAACGAAAACGAAAAATACAAAACAGAACCAAAGACTATACAAATGTACATATGTATAGGTGAACTTATCTAACACTTCAAGAATTGAAGTGATTCAGACACTGCCCATTGTGAGACAATGAAAATGGCGTTCCGTCTTGATAAACCAGCAGAAAACCATTTTGTCCCCAGAATCGATGACGGGCGAATGAAACTCTCCACTAGGAATCACATTTTCTGTGAACTCCTTTTGGCTCTCTTATTGCTCCATGGCAAGATGTAGTCTTCTCTCTGAAAACCGTAACTCCTTGCTCTCTCTGCGAAGAGGTCCTTTTGCTGACTTTGGAGTACAGCAGTATGGTCCACTACCATAGCTTGTTGTTCTGCTGGTTCAGTCCAGCACATGTTTTGATTGTCAGCATCAAACTCCTGACAAACCATCAGCTCAGCATCTCCTTTGGTGTGAAGGAGTTTGATATCTTCATCCTGAGCAGTCTTCAATCCAAGCAACAGAGATTCGCATCCAGATGTGTTGGTGTTGCCGAACTGCAACTTGCATGAAGGAAAAATATCTCTTTGAGGAGATATCAACACAGTCCCAGCTCCAACATTAGTGGAAGAATTGCTGCCATCGGATTCCAGGATCCAAGCATCATCAGAAGCTGATCTTCTATCAGATTTCTCTTCATTGGAGATGGAAGATCCTTCTTGATTTGTACTGCGCCCTACCAATTCTTCTGATGTCTTGTTTGGATCAAATCCTGGATTGCCAGCTACAGGACTTTCATCAGCTGAGACATGAGCATCCTCTGTGGTCAAGAAGTAATTACCCCTGCCTAACGGCTCAAACAGAATTTGAGCTGTAGGGGCCAACATTTGGGTGACCACAAATTTTGCCTCAGACAGGTCCATACCTGGTTCTCCACCAATGTTTAATTGCTTAGGATTGGCTTGCAGGGATTCAAACTCAGTCATTTGAATTTTAGATTTCTTGACATGATCAATCATGTCAAATGACTGGAATGGACTTGGAAGAGAGGATGGGAGTTCATCCTTTTGGTTTTTGGGAGGGGGAGGACTGGTCTACAAATTTGAAGTAAACGGTGCAGAGATGTTTGATGTACTTACTTTTTTGGAAATCACCGGGTCCTTTGACTGGAAAGGAAGAGGGGTTCTCTATTCAGCAATTGAGATTGCAGGCTGAGCTCGCTCCTCTGTTCTTTCTTTATCAGCTTGCTGGGCTGACTGATTCTCGGATCGGGTGAATACTGCGTATGATCCTTCGACTGTTTCACTTTCACTTCTGAGTTCATCCTGGTAATTCAGGGAACCAATGTGGGAGTCGCCAGCTGATTCTTCTAGATCCTCCCTGAAGAGATGAGCACCATTTTCTTGCTCAAACTCAGGTTGAAAAGAGGAAACATGTTCTGTTTTCAGATATCCAACTGCTGAATTGGTTGGAGATGCTTCAAGGGCAAGGTTCCTCTATGGAGGAGGAAGACGATTTGGTTGCCCTTGACTTCTGGGAGCGTTGCCTTGATATGGTTGATTGGGGAATGTCCTCTTTCGTACATCTCTATATAGAGGAGCAGAAGACATACCTTGTGCCATTTGCCTTTTCAAAGCTAGCAGTTTATTTGCCAGCTTTTACACCATTGGGTCAGTGGTGGCTATGGGTGAGTATTCAGAAGATGAAGAGGGTTTGCCTCTGTTATGATCTCTCCTTATCTTTCCTGCCAAGATAAGGTCATCTTCTAGCTCAGTAGCCAAGTCCTGAGCAGCCTCAAGGTCTATCTGTCTAGCCCGTCTCAACATAAAACTCACTTCAGGCAGCTATGAGTTGATGAAGAAGCATTTGAGATTCTGAGGTGTCGGCTGGGCGACCATGAGAATCCTGTGCCTTAGCTTGTTGAACCTTGCAATAAAATCCCTCATAGGCTCATGAGGTTCCTTCTTCATCTGAGTGAGCTGGGCCAGCAAAGCATGTGCATCCTCTGCAGACTTGAACCTAGCTTCAAACTTGGCTTTGAGTGTATTCCAGTCAATCACTGATCCAGCTTGCAGATGGTAGAACCAGTCTGCAGCAGCGCCTTGTAGTGTCTCCACGAATAGCCTAACCGCTATGTCTTCAAATTCCACCCCTATTACACCGTAGGCTATGCTGAAAGCTACAATGTGTTCATCAGGATGAACCTTCCCATCACCAAAGAATTTGGAGAAATTTTTTCTTGAATTGCGTGGAAGTTCATGCAGAGGTGGAGTCAAGTTGAGTGGGCTAAAAGAGTTACCCCAGGGGCCTCGAACTGCCATGATTGAATTATGACAAACAGGGATAAAAAATCTAGGTGGAGTGGCCAGATTGCAGAACAAAAATGGAAAAGAACTGACCCTGCTTCAGCTTGAGGCTTGAGGCTTCAGACTGCGCACTCTTTTCTAGTAGCTCTGGTTTTGCAGACTAAATAAAATAATGGAGATGGAGGAAGATGGTAAGGCTATAATGATAATGGGTAAGACATGGAACGGAGTCGCTAGAGTTTGTATAATGGATAAGGGAAGGAACTGCTTCAATCTGAAACTTGAGACTTCAGACTGCACATTCATATCCCCAGCGGAGTCGCCAAAAACTGTTGGGTGAATATTTTGTCGGCCAGCTAACTGGTGACCAAAATAGTTCCTATCACCACAGCATAGGGAGATTGGTCGTCCAATGTTGCAGGTTTACCACATCCAAAGGGGACAAATCTCTCCTCTCATCAAGGAGAGGTTCCCTATTAAATATGCGGAGGCTATATACCATATATATAAGCAGAAAGTAAGACACGGGTGGAATGAACCATCCATCTCTCTTTTTTCAGAGATGATGCTAACAAACAGAGGAGAAATCCTGAGTGATTGGTGAAGGCACTTCTCTTCTTTTAGAAGTAACATTCAGCCAAGAGCCAGATCCCTTCCTGGATAGTAGAAATCCTGGTGAAATGACAGAAGACACTTCTCTTCTTTCAGAAGTGCTTGTTCTTGCAAACAACAGGAATCTTTCTGGTAGGTAACTGGTAACCAAAAGTGCAGAGTAACCAGCAGCCTGAGATGTAGCGCAAAGTCTCCACCTCGATTGCCCAAGAGTGAAATACAAAGAACAATGGGGGCACAAAGTCATCCCAAGGTCGTTTACACGGAAACAGAAAGTAAACACACACTGAAGGCAACTATGACAGCGCAAAATCTGAAAGTAGCTAGTTTCAAGACACCATCCTGATTACTTCCGCTAGTTCTGCTTGTTAGATCACATAAACAAGAATGCTCCTAGGAAACAGACATAAGAACAATTTTCTAAAATAGCACAAGCTATAACAGCACAAACTCTGCAAGTCGCTTTCTCATTTAAATAAAATAATATGAACTACAATTTGAGCTCAAAGTCTCAGTATTCGCCTTTCAATTTGGGCAAAGTTTTGCTTCTGTATATGGGAAGATCTCCCTTGTAACAAATGAGAGATTACAATATATAGCGCTCCAAGAAAGACTTGGGCACTTGTTTTCATGAAAAAGGCTCATGCTGCAGTCAACGTCTTCAATGCGCCTTCAGTTTTGTCTGGAGGGACCATGCTGGGAACAACGCATTGCCTCAACTATGGCGTGTCCATTCATCTAATGTTTCTTCCTTGGTATGGAGTGTCTGGTCCTTTCTCTGATGTTTGCGCATATGTCCAATTCGCCATTACTTCATGGAAGAAAAACAGGCTTGCGTCCTTGATTTGGTGCACTCAGAAGTCTACTTGATCCACTGTTTCACCTACTAGAAATAACTCTTTTGAAGATATTTCTAGTCCTTTGGTCTCGCTCCTCTCTTCACTGCTTAAGCGCTTCTTTGCTCTCTGGTTGAACCATCGCTTTAATTGAACTTGCCTTTGGAATCGTCCATGTTGCTTCTTTGTCCTTTATAGCCCTTCTTGTCTAAGTCTTTGGGGGTTCCTTTCTGCGTCTTTGACAAGTGGCAAGTTCTGCTGTTATGAAACTCATTAGAAACTTACGAAAAATGGGATCCACGACACGTCTTGCCCGAGCAACTTCAAAAGGGGAATGCGGATGCAAACACTTGTCACGTTCTGCTGAGTCATAACAGGACACGTGACATATTCCGCTTAACTTACAGAAGCTTTAGAAACCTTTTGAGAGTCCTGCGGAAGATGACACGTGGTGGCTTCCGCTCTGCTTTATAATGGACACGTGGCGGCTTCCGCTGCACTGTCTTTTTCCATCTGGCGCTTTTTCGCGGGCTTTTCTCTTTAGTCGGGCTTTTCCTTTGCTTTCTTCGGGCTCTCTTCCTGAGTGAATTCCTTCGGCCTTCTTCACTTAATCATTTCCATTGGACAAAAAGTCCGAAAGAATTGTTCCTTTTGGGCCTTTGAACAAATCCAAAGGAATTATGTCTTTTCTTTGCCCTTCGAACCAATGTTGCCTACCCTCCTCAAGGGCATTTGCCTCTTTGGCTTTGAGGCAGCCCCTTGAACCTACCAATTGAACCAACTTTGGTTCAACGGTTCAACGGTTCAATGGTTCAATCGGTTCATTCTTCGTTATTTGGCTAAGTCTTTTTGATCTTTTGCACCAAGCGCGTTGAACCAATTGGTCGTTGAACTCGCCTAAGTGTTGAGAGCTTGCTTCTTTCTTGTAGAGTCCATAGAAATCAACATGCGAAGCTCGTAGAACTTGGCCTGTAGAGTCCGTAGATTTTCTTCCTGCAGAGTCCGTAGATTCAAGCCTGCAGAGTCCGTAGATTTCTGGAAAAGCTTTGAAAAATGAAGAATCCGAATGCTCAGAACAATTTTTTGAAAAGGGGAGAGATGATTTTGGTTCGATGAACCAAAATAGTTCATAGGTTGTCCCAAAAATGTCACTCATTTTTGGGGACAACAGTGCCAAAAACTTGTGAATTTCAATTATAAAAAAATAACATCCTCTTCAAATGAACCCCAAAATAGCTCCCAACTAAGGGCTGACTTACATCACAATAAAAAGTCCCCCTTCTATATGAAAGATTAGATTAGAAAAGGAGTTGCCGACATATTCACTTTTGGCAACTAAAGCATACTATTACTTTTATTAAAAGTATTTAAAAATACTTTTTTTTTAATAATAATATTACTTTCTTTTTTAGAAAAGGGGAAATTACAAATATCAACGACAATAGCAAGTGGATGTGAATCACTTGAAGGAAAATTGTACTGTCTACAAGAAAAACTCCTAAACACCAACTCCAAACCCTAAATGTCCCTACCGCAAAGAAAGTAGAAGAATCTTGATAAAAATAATCTCCAAACACTAAGGAATGATGTAAAACCTCAAAAATGAAGAAATGCAAAAGTAGAGCTCCAAATTCGTTGTCATGAATGAGCCAAATTGAGAGGAAAGACCTCCACACGCATAGGACTCGGATCTCATTAATGAGGGTCGAGGCGAGGGAAGATGGTTGTATTGCAGCGGTCGAGCTCTGATGGCTACACTACAGTCTTGGAAAGCCAACTCTAATGAAAACAAAAAATGACAGTCTTTGATAGACACTTCTTTTGGCTTTTTCTAATTTGCACTTGATTTTCAGGAAAATTTGAAAGGGGTTCCCCAAATTTCACAGGTTGATGAAATTTGAGGGACAAGTCTATAAAAAATAAAACACTTAAAAATATGTAGTATTCATTCATTTGTTACTTCAAAACAAAATGTAAATTTAAATCTAGAATAAATCATCTATATTGTCCTCAAAATCATGAACGCCACTCCCACTAGCTCCATTCTCCATCCCTTGTGTAAAACTTCCTTGATTATCATCATCAACGCCAAGTAGTAAAAGTTGGGCAAGAGTAGTTGCGGAAGCATCAAAGTCTATAGTCTTTGGATGCATATCCCAAAGGTTGTTAGGGCCTCAAATATAGTCCTCAAACTTGTGAGAACATACACAGAGTTAGCAAGTTTTAAAAACAACAAACAAAGCTTGAAAGAATAAATTTTTAAAGCTTTATGCAAAAAAATTTAATTTCTAAACCTGTTTTCGTTTCTTCAGATCGTGTTATGCAAAAGTTAGAATGGGACTTACATAAAAATAAAAAATAAAAACCCTATTATTCTAATCTGTTTTTTATTACCTAAACGGTGTGAGGTGAGAGCATACGCAGATTTAGGATGTTTAAAAACAGCAAAAAAAAAAACTATAAAAATATAATTTTTTAAAAACTTTACGTAAAAAAATTAAATTTCTAACAGCTAACACTTCTTGTTTCTCTAAAGTGCATTACCTGCAAGAGAAGAGCATACACATAAGTTAGGCTTAGATAAAGAAAACTAAACCCTAGGATGTTTTTAAAAAAATATTATATTAATAAAAAAAAGAAAATAAATAAAAAAGAATAAGAATAGAATGAAATAATAAATTTTCAAAACATTTAAATAATTTGAGTTTATAATTATACATATATAATAGAGAAATGTAATTTTTTTCCATAAATACTAAATTTAAGAATGAAATGAGAAATAAATGAGAAAAATCCGTTTAAAATCGCGTGAGCCCAAGCCAAATGAGGTGGTGAGGGAGGACAGGAAACCTGCCCCCTCTTACGCCAAAGATATGGAGATCAGTGGTACCTCAATGACCCCAAGATCCAGTATTAGGGGTCGTAGTGGGGCTTCTACTAGTAGCACCGGTGCATGTAATTCAGGTAATACAGGTGTTGGTGATTCAAGCTCTGGTGGTTCAAATTCCGAAATATTGTGTGTTTTGGTAGGCCAGACTAGTGAAGACCCACTATAGGCTCGTAGATCAGCCTCGAGTTAATAGTTTTTCCTTGGAGATGGTACCTCCGTGGATACCTATATGTCTCAGTTACAGCCTTACTTTTCTTGGGTCCAATGGCATGGAGATTTGAGTTTGGATGGAGAGTTGAGAAACAAGAGGAAGGTGGTTTCATCACCTTCTTGTGCGGACAAGTCTGAAGGGGATCTTAGTGCCAAGTTGCGATCAAAATTGTATAAGGACGCAATGATTCACTCCCCTGAGCATCGTGTTTTGGGATGGAATGGATTAGAGAAGGAAAACTGTTTCAGAAGCCTAGGATTTCATCCTCTATTGGAATGAAGTTGTCCTTCCTATCTTGATACATTCAAAGGATGACGATTCCCAGTCGCAAGCAGTTTGTGCATGGTGTTTTGCACTGTTTCAAACCTAATGTGGTTTTTCTTCGAGACGTTAAGTGAGCTGGAATTGAACTTCGTAGTAGGATGAATTATTGTCGGAATGGCCCCTTTTAGGCTTCACAACATTTTCAAGGGAGTTGAGGGGTAGTGATCACCCTTTCTTCTTACTTGCATAACTTTGTGGTTACCTCTGGTTTAGATCCTAAGGATCATTGTTTCTAGATCACTTTGTTGGTGTAGGACCATGTGATAGGTTTAGGTGTTGTTTATGCTCCTCGTCTCAACGATGAGCATAGCAGACTTTGGGATTGGATGGCTTCGTCTCTCCCAATTGCAAAATGGATAGTTGGTGGGGATTTTAATATGGTTGAATGGGATGGAGACAAATGTGGAGGATTGGGGCCTGTTGTCAATGGATTTGAGAAACATGCTCAGTGTCAATGTAAAGCCTCTCTCCATGGGCTAGATTATGGTAGTTGGTTCACCTGGTCCAACTTTCCTAAAGGTAGACATAGGGTTCAAGCTCGGTTGGATAGCTTCTATGGCCCTCAAGAGGATTTGACTTTCCCAGGCCAACATCGTTTTGTACGGGTGCTTATGGATTTAACAGGTTTGAACCACCTTCTGATTTAGATGATGATTTCATTTGGCCACTAGGCTGAATGGCCGCCTTGTTCAAATTAAATGTTTCTCGTTTGGAGTCGGAGGACTTTCATGCTCTAGTTCAAAGAGTTTGGAACCTTTCTCCTTGGCTAGTTGGTGATCAAGGGTGTATCCTTTGGTGGGAGGTTGTTGTCTATCACAGTCAAGTTTATGAGAGGTTGGGGTAGGATGATAGCTTGGAGATGGAGAAAGGATTTTTGGGAAGCTCGGTAGTGTCTCCAGAAGGCCTGCACCGTGCTTGAAGGGGATCTACATAATCTGACTCTTCAAGAAGAGGTTGCGAAGCAAGAGACGATTGTTCACTGAGGTGAGGATTATATTGCCAAGCTCAAGTTCACTCCCGTCTTCAGTGGATCTAGGAGGGAGATGAGAGTTTGAAGATCTTTTTTGACTTCCTCAAAAGGAAGGTAGCTACGGAAAGAGTTCTTGGATTACGTTGGGATGATGGTTCTCTTAATGAAGATCCTTCAAATATAATAAGTATGTTTAGCTTGTATTTACATAATATTTTCACTCCCTATACCCTGACAGATCAAGAGGTGTCTAAGAGAGATGCTTGTTGTAGAGTGGTCCCTCGCAAGGTCTTTGGTTGGGATAGGGATAGATTGGAAGGAGATCTCTCAAAAGAGCTTCACTCTTCTTTATGATCCATGCAAATTGGCAAGTCTCCAGGTATGGATGGTCTTCCTTGTGAGCTCTACAAGACCATGTGGGACGTTATTGGTGATTATTTTTGTGCTATGGCCTCTGAGGTGTTCACTTCAGGACATCTTTATGATTTTATCAATTAAGGGTTGATCAAGCTTATCCAAAAGAACACTCCCAAAGACACAATTGGGCATTGGTGGCCTAATACTATTGCTTATAAAATTAAAGCCAAGGCCTAACCTATCAGGTTTTTGTTCAGTTTCTAGATATGTGGTGTGTCAAGAGTAGACTAGTTTTGTACAGGGGAGGTTTATTCTAAACACTATGGTTTCTATCTAGGAGGCTATGGAGTGGGGCTAAAGAGACCAGTCAACAATCCCTTATTCTGAAAATTGATTTTGATAAAGGCTTATGATAGGATTGATTGGTCCGTTGTCTAGGAGATGTTGATTTGTTTGGGTTTTGGACCTCATTGTGTTGCCATGGTGTCCACTCTCTTCACTAAAGCCTCGGCATTTTTTTCAGTTAATAATGTTTTGTCTCCATGGGTTTTTTTGCATCGTTCCATCTATCAAGGGTGTCCCTTGGCCCCTTATATTTATGTCCTAATAGCAGATACTCTAGGTTACTTGTTAGAGGCCCCTCGTCTCATAAGACAGACTCATGGCATCCTGCTTGCAGATGGTTCAAATATGGTTAACAATCACTTTGGTGTTGACTCTTTTCTTTCTATCAGAGCAAAACAGGACTCAATTGATGGTGCACTTGCTTGTTTGGTCACATTTTGCTATGCTTCTAGAGGAGTGGTCAGTGATCACAAAATGGACTTCTGACTTTTTGGAATGGATGCTCCTCTAGACTAGATCCTTGCATCCTGGTCTTATATTCATCCCAGAGTCATTGTGCATTACTTCAGTATCCCCTTTGTTGTCAACTTGTTGCAAGTTTCTATGTGGGATTGATGTCTTTAGAGGCTTCAAAGTAAGTTGCATGTTTGGCACCATAAGGACCTCCCATTTGCAGGCAAGTTAACCGTCATCATTCATATTCTCCAAGCCTCTCATATATACTATGTCTCTTGTTGGCTTCCCAGTTGGACCCAGTTTCGATAACTTGAGCAAATTTTGAGGGATTATTTATGGTCTAAGTTTGGTGGGGAATAGGGCCTTCCTGTGGTTCCTTGGGATCTTTTCCCCATTCCCAAGGACAAGGGGGACTGGAGCTTATTGATGTTGCCACCTAGGTCAGCATCCTTTCAACCAACTGGGTGGTGCAGTGTCTTGAGGGTACTATGCCTTGGCAAATCTTATTTCGGCACTGGTTGTTCACCACTCAACATGCTGGTAAAATTCATGGAGTTTTTGGTTTGTGTGATATCCTTTCGTCACCTCATCAATTCCAACGGTCGGATCCCTCATCTTTAGGAGCATCTGGTCAACTTGGAAAGGTATGGCTAGTTTGATTCATTGGCATTGGGAGGGTAGAGAGTAGGAAGAGATTTAGCATGCCTTCCTATGTTGACCTGGAGGGAACAAGGCTCTTGTGTTTTGGAGCTACCTCACTATTTGACTCGAAGATTGAGCAAGAAGAGTATCTTTGTCTGGGGTGACTTGTGGAACTACATTGCTCGCTCTTGGAAGGAGAGGAGTGCTCTTGCGCAAGAATTTGGACTCCTTGCCTCTGATCATCCCTTAATCATGGAGTTGAGAGAATTTATTCCAGAATTAGATCTTTTTAAAATGAATATCGAGATCCTTGGTCCGTTATGAAGGGATTGGACGTGGTTTTTGTTGTCCGCTTTTCCAATATGACTCCTGTCGGATGTATTCGATATTACATCAAAGACATTCGTTATCACCATTCCTTAATGCATGTTGACTCTCCTCGAACACAAAGAATAGATGGATGTGTCATCTTCACAATGTGTGGTCGATTCAGTTTCCTATGTGCTAAGAGTTTTTGCCTGGTTGGTTGTATATCAGGGGGTCCCCTCTAAGGCCAGGTTGGCCAAGAGTGGACTTTTTGATGACCTTTGTCCTGCTTACCACTGCTCAAAGACTGTGAAGCATATCTTCTGGGAGTGTCGATTTGATAGACAGTGTTGGAGACACCTTGAGGCTCAACGTTCAAAGTTCTTTCAAAGAAGACTTCACTAGCACTCTGCTTTGTTTGGAGATCCAACGTTTACAGGTATATGGCACTACCTGTGGATCTTGGCCTTATGTAATCTCTGGAAATTAAGGTGTAAGAACATCTTTGCTCATAAAGATACCCCTTTGTCTACCTTTTCGTCTATGTGGAGAGATGAGGTACGCCATCAGCATCTTGCGAAAGGACACATGTTGATCAAAGATGCTTGTGCTTTGGACCCCATATTGAATTCTGATTTTATCTCTACCCTTGTTGCTTTTAGGATGAAATATGATTCTCACTATATATACCCATCCATTATTTGATTTGTTCTCTGTAAATATTTTTGTATATATATGTTGTATCTTTTAATATTAAAAAAAAATAGCAATGGTTTCCTGCAAACTCCTCCATGCAATGGCTGCCTACAATCTCCTCCTTGCAAAGGCGGTCTCTAAACTACTACTCCTTGCAATGGCGGCCTTCAAACTCTGCCTTGTAATGGCTGCCTCCAAACTCCTCATTGCAATAGTTGCTTACTAAATTTCTCCTTGCTCTTGTTTACAATAGCAAAAGATGAGTGTGTGTATTTTAACTTTGCCTTGAGTGTCTTTATATAAATTTTAGGTAGAAGATTAGGGTTTATATTTTATTGTTTTACCTTCCTTTTTTTTGGCTTGACTGTTTTTTGGCCCATGAAAATGCCTGGAAACACTTGGGCATGTGCCAGAAACGTCCAAGATGTTTCCAACACTTGTTTAGACATATCCGGTACGCTTTCAAGATGTTTCTAGGGCATTTCTAAACTGGAAACTTTTTGAGGCTTGGTATGAGGAGGGTGGGGCGGTTTGTGGGGATTCAGTGCAACATAACAAATTACAATGGGAAATAGGAATCCCAATTTTAATGGCAAGGGTGGATGGACCAGATTATGCTTTTACTCAAGGAGAAGATATTGTTTTAGTTGTGATGGAACATCGTTGTCAAAACCATAATTCTCCGTTCATGAACAAAAAGAAATTATACAAAATTTATTCGCTATTAATTCTAGAAAAGAAGATGAATTGGTTGAATATGTAAATCATCTTTCCTTAGTTCTTTCTAGATCTTTTCCATCCAATGTGGCTTCTCAACTCAATCTAGAATTAAAACGCCAATCCATCAAGTATCAAGTTGGTTACTTGCTCAAAGATATACTAATATTCCATCATTAGGTGATGGAGTTTATGTTTGTGGTGTTAACCCTTTTTTGAGTCGAATAGCCACAACTTTGATAAGACGCAAAAAATGTGAACTGATCAAATCTCCTTTTCCTATCGGTCCGGACAGAACGCATGATTGGATTGAAAAGATTTGTCCTGTATTTGGTGTTGAGACCCATGGTCTGGAGGAAAGGGAAGAACGAAAATGGGAAAGTTAAAAAATTTATCTTGATTTGGTATGTGGGAAATCTATCTTTTTCATGGGAGATAATCTACTAGAAGTGTCTCTACCAAGATTCTTAATCAGATGTGGAATGATCATTCATGAAATTGGTATTCCATATATGGATAACTGATACCAAGATGCTGAATTTTCACTTTTACAAGAGACATGTATAAATATGTGTGTATCAATACCATGAATTATAGAGAAACTGGATAATTTGAATCAAATACAATGTGTATGTGAATTAATACCTGACTTAGCTATCACTAGAATGGCTCATGCTAACCCGCTAGAGGCAAGAGGAATTAGTACTAAATGGTTGGTTGAATTTACCTTTTCCTAGATTCATGGGGTTGCCAACGCAAGAGATGTACTTGAATTGGTTACCCAACCCCTATGACAACATAAAAAATTATAAGACTTGGATCGGACCACCTTAGTGAAAAAAAACAAGTCTGAAATGTCCCAGTAACTCTCAATCGAATTATTTGAGATAATTCCATCTATCTAATTTAATTTAGTTTCTTGAATATACATTCATATATAATGTATGAATAGATTTTGTTTGTGAGATAAGAATAAAAAATTGAGATCAAGTCTGTTATTTTGAATGAAATTTGATTCTTTCTATGGGAGATAGAAGAAATTATTTTTTTAATCATTTCACAATCTCACGTACTTTTATGGAAGATATAATAATGATATCTATAATGATAATGTCCACCATAGATGGATGTAAAAACAATAATTATATATAATTAAATATAGCAAGATATCAAATTAGAGATGGAAATCATAGTAGAGAATTAAAAAAATGTTCCCCTAAAATAGGATTTAAATCTATGACTAATTGGTTAACAGCCCCCTGCTCTACCACTGAGCTAATGAGGAACAATGAAGGTTTAAACCTCATATATCTTCAATACTCGGTTCTCTAAACTGCCCTGTGACAAGTGATGATTGGAAAATTATATGCAAAGGTTTAATCAAGACTTGTGGAACACCCCTGCCTTCCTATGTATATTCTAGGCCATATTATAAAAAGTCATCATAGCAATCCCTTTGTTTCTTCGAAAAGCTTATGGGACAAGGGGTAATGGTAGTCAACCATCACCAACGAGATAATTCATCTTGACACAAACAAAAATTGTTTACAAAGAGATCATTTTGTTTTTTTCCACATTAACATTTGTTCCTTCGGGTTCGAAAGGATTCGAACCTTCGCAATAACAGGACCAAAATTTGTTGCCTTACCATTTCGCCATGCCCCATTCTTATCTGATGCTAATAAATGTTTGTATTTAATAGTATTTTGTATACATCTTGTTGCCATAAAAACAAAAACTGTTTACAACTAAACATAGATAGAGATCTGTTATGATATTAACATTAATATTTGTACCTTCTAGTTCAAAAGGATTTGAATCTTTGCAATAACAAGACCAAAACCTGCCACCTTACCATTTGGCCACACCTCATTCTTATTTGATACTAATCAATTTGTGTTTAAAATTGTTTCTAATTAAACATAGATGGTCAATCATCTAAACATAGAAAAATGCATAACGATATGTAGATAGAGGATAATTCCTCTTGATACAGAAAAAAACTCTATCCCCCTGTTTATATTGGCATACATATACATATAAATATACATAAACATATACATATACAATATCCTTATAATTTAATGACTAAGATTATATAGATTCCATGATGATGTAAATTAGCAGAGATTTATGGAACCATCAATCACTCCTAATACTATGACTTTAAACAATTGTGATATTATTTTAACATGATATCATCATGGTTAACTTAGTCCGATGGTAATATCTGGTTACTATTTATGGGTTCTTGACTACATTGCGGATGGGTCCTGACCAAATATACTTCTTGAGGTCTCTACTCATACAAGAAAACCATATTGATAGTAAAAATATAATTATTTCCACGGCAAATAAAAAATTCTTGGCAAGTTATTTTGTAGGTCAAGTTCTAATCTTCTCATCCATTTACCTTTGTACTCTATATTGATGCAAACCTCATGCCATGGCCCTAATGTTTACAACATTCATGTTTTACATTTTTATTCAAATGCTATTTTCTAATTTATTTGTCCCATCAATCAAGGATTTGTTTCCTTGGATCAACAATCCAGGAATAGAAATTATTATTGGAGTAATTCTACAATTTCTGAATCCTGTCCTTTTCTGCAAGTCTATTTATACCAGACTGGTAAACCTCATGTTATTCTGGTATAGTGGGATCCTTTTGTTTCTGCTAAGTATTGTTGTCGGATGGTTAAGCAGACAACTTCTATTCATAAAAGTGACAAGTCTTTTGTTCACGTGTGGAACGTGATTCACCCTTGAGATTGGTACCAATAAAATAGCATATTGTTGTAACTTTCCAGATTATTTTCTTAGTTACTTTGTAATCTGTGTTATGGTAGAACCTTAACCATTTTTATTACTAAATGGCTTGACAAGAGGGCCTTGATTTGAGGTCCTCTAGAGGAGAAATAAGATGAAAATACAAAGCAAGTGGACATTAATAAAAAAACTGGAAAGAAAAAGAAAGAGAAAAAAAAAACTGTTTTGAATATATAAGACACATTCAAATTCAGCATTATCCAAAATATTGTCTAAATGGTGGCCCACAATATAATTTGATTATCACCGATTCAGTCAGCCGTTATGGTATGTAGGTGTTGCGGATTTAATTATTCACAGCCCTATGAAGAGCAAAGTCGCTCAGTATTTTTTCAATATTTGTCTCAATGATGGGAGCTAAAGAATTTCTTTCACAACTCTACCCAATGTCTTTACTTGCGTAAATGGTTAAATGAGGAAGTCAAAGTTCTTTCACAAATCAGGATCCTCTTTATATTTTTGATAGATGGATAGTTAACAAAAAAGAGAAAATTACTTAGGCAAAGAGCTTGAAGACTGTGTTAAAGTTCTAAGCAATGGATTTCATGTTGGAAATGTGATGGAAAAAAGAAAGATTTTCAAGAACCAAAAGCGGACCAGATTTACATGATCCTTTACTAAGCAAGCCATTCCCTTGGGTGATGAATCAATTTTTATCACCATGGATGTTACCTCCAGAAGACGAGTCTGGCTCTACCAAGGGATTTGAAAAAAATCAAAAATGGAAGAATGATCATTCTATCCAAGGGATTTTGACTACATTCTTTCATTCAATTGGAACACAAGAATAGTCATTCGAGCTAAAATTGATAAATCGAAAATTATTATCAAATGGTGACTCGATAAAATTCGTATATTATTGTTAATAATGTGATATTTAAATAAATGTCAAAAATATTTGACAACACCTATCCAAAAGATTCGTTGGAATATATATTGAAAATATTGGCCCCAACGAATTAAGATATTGAAACAATAATCGCTTTTGTGATAAAAAATATATATACTATGTGTTGCAGATTTTCCTCCAAACCCTGCGAAAAAAATGGGAATTGCTTCTAGGTGTCCTTCCTACGAAACATGCTTTGCTTTGTGAGCGATTTTTTAATGAAATTGACAGAACTCCCATCTTCTCTGATATCTATGGATGTCAAAGATATTCCTAAATAGATTTATATGGAACATTTGTTTTTTGACGATAAAAACAGTCAGTCTAAAGATATTACTGAAAAAGATGATCTTTTTTTCCTTTATGAGAAATTCACAACATTCATGGATATTTTCATTTTTAATGATCATGAACCTTGAATTCGAGATTTCAGTAAAATTAGTGTGCCTACATAGCTTAGCATACACAAATGTCGGGCATATGCGATAGTATGAATATCAAGTATTCCCTTGAGACTAATCCAAAAAAAACTCAAAATATGCTAACTATAAAACTTTTGCAGAAGAATGGCAAAAAAAGTAAAGGGAATAACATAATAGAAAAGGAATTATACACTTTGACTTCTTAAAATGGTTCAATGAAGAAGTTAAAGAAGTTGAAAGAGCGGAAGAAGAAGATAAAGAAGATGATGATGACCCAATGTCAAAAGATATACATGTGTTTAGTTATCCACACAAGGGAGATTTTTTGTCAACTCCAAGTCAAAGGAGCCCTATGTTTTCAAAGACGTAAAGTTTCATTGTTGAACTATTGGACAATGAAATCACAATCGAGTCTCTTTGAGAAACTAAAAGAGATGACTAAAACAAGATGTCACAAACCCAAACCTAAAGAGTGAACAAAGATTTCTTTTTCAAAATCACAAAATCCTCCAAAACAACGAAAAGTAAAATAAAAATATCATTGTGGAGGACAAGAAGGAATCGATTAGGAAGTCCTTCATTATGTAAGAACTGTTATATTATTTACTCACTCAAATCTTAGAAAACGATAATATTTACCTCATTGATAATAGCCAAAAATATTGGTCATGGTTTATTAGTCAGGTCCCCAAATGGGAGCAGGAATGGGAAAACTTGAGTAAAGAAATGCATATGAAATGCAATTATGATGGGTATGAATTGACAAACCTAGACATACCTACCAACTGATTGAAAGCCTATGAAAGAAGGGATTCAAATCAAAATTCCATGTCTTTCGCTTCAGCCCTTGGTATGCATCTAATCTCCAATCTTATGATAACGTAGGCAAAACTAGTTTCTTAACCATTTACGAAACATAAACTGGATTACCTTTCGACAATCCAACAAAAGTGCCTTCTTTTTGGAAACCTATTGGTCAATGGAGTTGGTAATCCATTGTCCAACAAATAAATTATATTTATCCAATGAATAAAACCTATTGGCCAATGGATAGCACTATTTCACTCTAAAATAACAAAAGTAGGGATGAACAAATCTGAACTTAGACCAGATATTATAAGTACAAAAAACTTTAAATGAATGATTGAATCCATTAACTAATTCAGACTATAGGCATACGCCTAATGTGAAACTTTCTATAGAAGAGGTATAGGATCCATTGGACCCATTTCTAATTGAAGTCAAACCAAATGTGGATATGGAATATCTAGATGACTAGACAACCACAATGACTGATCAAATCACCCAGATAAATAAAGAATATATGTTGAACTTATAGATCTGCAAAAACTTGCAAGCCGATTTTTTTTAAAAAATGTATCAACCTTCTTCTGACATAAGATTCGGATTAAAAAAGGAATTGGCTCAAGTCAAAATTTGGCCTTTTATTTTCCGAAAGAAAAGCATTTGATTTATTAGTATATTGCCATATTTTATGAATATTTTTTTTGTAAGAATGAAACTAAATTTTATTGATCTGAAACTAGGCATTAATCATCTCATCAAGTCAAATTTACACTTTTTAATTCAATTAAGGAGGAATATTGCAGCAATTAGAAGAATATTCAATACGAATAAAAATAGAACTAGAAGAATATTCATTTCGAATAGAAATAGAATTATGAACCCAATTACCAAAGAAATTCAAGATTTAAAAAAAACTCAAAAGCATATGTATTTCACAAGATGTCTCAACAAATAAGGGCCATGAAATTTTATACGTTTCAACACACAATCCATAAGATTTTGCATTGAGCTCATGCAAACAAACATTCATGACATTAATAACCTAAAAAATTGCCCCATTATAAGCCAGTGTGTTGAATAATGCTATGTAATGTCCCCATTTTCAAATCACTTATGAGCACATATTGAAGACCTTTAGTCTACTTTCCCCATAGACTAAATAATTCATTTTGGGGTTTTATTTTATTAATAAATTGTAATTGTCTGAATAGTGATTTTAATCATTTACTCATATAAGACAATTTTAGTTGATTAATAAAATATTTTATAAAAGTGCTTTTTACCACTAAGATATTTAATAGAAATAATTATTGGATTATTGCTTAAAAACAATTTTAATTACTATTTATTATTTAGACAATTAATTTAATATTATTTTTGGTAAAAAAGAATGTCAGCTTGTAAGTAATCAAGGCAAAGAGGAGATATTCTAAAAGTCAACAAGGAGAGTTAAAAAGAAGTATTTGGCATTCCCAAGGTGGTTTGCCTCCCTTTGAAGGGTACAAGTACATGGTGGAGTTCTCCTTGAAGGATACGCTGAAAATTGATATTGACTCTTCATGCTTGAAAAAAATATTTAGATGTCTGCCCAATAATTGTTTGTAAGTTTTGGAGCTGATTATTCGACAAAACGGTGTCTTTTGATGCCACCTTTGAAAAGGTGGATTTGATAATTGCCCTAGACTGGGGCGACTTGCTTGGTGACTTGTTTGTGGGGATTTCATGGACAATTTAAGGTCCAATTGACCTGGTTTTATTGCTGAAATTTTTTGATGAATATTGTTGAAATGTGGCGTTGACTTTCTATGTGATTTGACAAAGTTTTCAAGATCTTTTCGAGTGGATAAATAAATAATAAATTTTAATTTATTTATTTATATTTTTTAGCAGATTTTATGAGAGTTTGACTTCATAAATTGTGGATTTGTGGCTAATATTTATTGTGTGAATTTTTCCAAGTGCGATGACTTGATTGGGATTGAGGGTTTGATGTTTGAAGGGGTATAAAACCCTAGTTGAAGAGTAAATATTAATTCTGATTTTTATATGCAATGTTGACCTAGGGTGACTAGGTTCGTGGTATTTGATCACTTTGAAGGCCCAAAAAGGGCGTTGAATTTGTGTTGCTATTTTTAATAATTCATTCATGATTTTTGGCAAGGGTTTGAGTGAGAATTGGTAAATATTTAGCTGTTGTTTTATACATAAATCAGATATTTTTCAGCGAGGTTAACTCTGATTTTCATCCACATCCAAGGGGTAAAAAGGTACAAAATTTCTATTTTCAGTTTGTGGCTTATTTTGGATCATTTTGAGGTGATATTTGCTTAAGGTAATTGTTGGAAATTACCTATCTATTTATTTTACAGTGGCGCCTAGGGTTTGCAAGCAAATTGCATGTTTTTTAGGCATCTCTTTGAGCTAGGGTTTGCTAATTTTGCTAATTTCAGAATTCAGAATTTTTTGGATTTTGTGGATTTTAGGGGAAACCCTTATTTGGTCATTTGGCCCAAAAAGGGGACATTGCATGCTCAATGATACAAGTTTTGCTACATCTGCAGACAAATTATTTGTGAAAACAAACCACAATTGTTAAAAATTGTGCACTTTACCCTGTTTATATGACTGATGCGGAATTCCTTAAATTTACTTATCAGATTCTTTGCCTCCATATTTAGCGCAACAATGTTTTGACTTTTCACTTTCCATAAATCTTGGACCTGTAACAATTTATTTCATCAAATGTTAGTGAGAAAGCAGTCTAAGTATGAAACTAGACAAACTATGTCCTAATAAAAGAGCGATCTCTATTGAAATTAGTAATTGTTATATTTTAAACTAGTTTCCCGTATTCAACTAGTCCAAAAAACCAAACTCCAGCTAAAATGACTATTACATGATTCACAATATATGGATTGTATATTTCAATTCAAAAATATATGTATTGAAGAGGACAACTCACAAGAAGGAACAAAGTGAGAAGAACTGGCAACATGCAATGTAAAGTTCAAACATCAAAATAATCCAGAAAGCTATATTCATAAAACAGGAATGAGTGTTCAATGGGATGAATTCAAATGGAAAATTGTCGAGGATTTCATGGTGGAGACCTGTGTTCAAATCCCAAGGAGACATGTTACATAAAGGACTGCAATGGGATCATAAATGAATATATCATCCACCTTTTCTAGCCAATGAAAAGAATTGAGATGTTGGTTCAGAACAGATGTATGAAATAGCCGTGTTAGAATCACCATGTGCTATCCATTGCTCTCTGAATCGCTGCCACAACTATAACTCTTCATTTTTCCTAGTGATTGCAAGATTATGAATCAAGGATTGATATAGTGAAGATATGGATGGAGTAAAAACCATTGTCTCGGATTTGTTTTTGGACCATGTCAAGCTCCTTTTTGACAATTTTGACCTGCTGGAAAACATTCCCAAGAATGCTTCTAATCCATATCTTTAATTTTGTTTTGAGATGTTTGAGTTTTTCCATGAATTTATATATCTTGTCCCTAGATATGACTATCTTCCCTCCACCATCAGACAATATTTTCACTGATATTGAGATGTGTTGATCACATTTTCTCAAATCTGAAATATGTTCCTTTATAGGGGTTCCAACTGTTGAGGAGATGTGAGAGAGATTGACCAGTGGTCTAAAAGGGTGGAGTCCCCCACCTTTTATGTGAGAGGTGTTTGTGCCATTACCCACTAATTTGAGACAAAAATGTTGTCAATTTGTTTTGCGATATAATGAACACCCTTATGCTCATTGCTCCATGAGTGAATTGCCCGTGCAAATTCAAGGTCCACCATTGAAGTGCTTATTCCTAGTTTATTCAGGATTTCAGCAGTCTTGTTATTAAAGCTTGTCCCTCCTTTATTATCCTCATGATTTTGCAGTGTTCAAATCCCCCATTAGTATAAGCTTCTAAACACTAGTGGTTGTGATCCAATTCATGAGTTGCTCTAATAATGAGATTATTCTGTTGCCACTGGGGGCAATACAAATATTGACAACCCAAACTGAAATTGGAATTATATAGACTGAAAAGTAACAAAACCAACCCCAAATGTAAGATTGCGTTAAATCCAATACATACCTCAAAGAATCCTAGTGGATTATTGTAGTGTGGTTGTAAAACTGAGGGTGTGTTTGCTTCCCCATATACCTTTGAATTTGGGAGCTCTGAAGGTCCTAGACCTACAAATTTATTGGAGAACCATATCTATTCTTTCAGAGCTTTTTTTTTTGGGTAAAATATGACATTTATTACGGATGCTCAAACACCTTATATTCCACCCACATTAAATGGCATTATTGAGGGTGTAATATTCCTTTCTGAATAATATATCAACTCTAAAGTTTTTTGTGATTCATTTTCAATACTGGATATCAAACAAATACTAAAAATCCCACATACAATATTCATATTGAAAACCTAATAGAAACTTCACTAAAACCCTTCCTATATTGAGATGAAAGCATACTTGAGATGAAATTCTGATAATGAAACAATCTAAACCATAATATAATACTATAATAAAATCCTTACATTTATTTTGTATCACAACACCGAAAGACAAAACTCTTGAATAAACCTCCGTAAAATAATTTACAAGCAGCAATGAGCAACAAATGAAGCTTGAAGTAAGGTTACATCTGGAAGTAAAGGCCACAACAACCACTCTGATTTGCACAAATTAGACCAGCTGGTCACATAAACCCCAACTATACATGAAACCCCAGTTGTACATGAAACCCCAATGCAACAGTCTAGGGTTGTTTTTTGTCTGGTATGGCAGCAACAAGGTCCAAAGCAATAAATGCAAGTTCCAGATCAGGTACGACAGATTCCCAAGGATGCAAAACAGTGATAAAAAACTCCAAACCCTCACAAAAAAATTGAAACTTGATAATAATCTTCAATCACACAAAATCTAGAATTTGACCCTGATTTGCAAGCACAATTATGATTCCTAGATGGGATCACCTCAACAAGTTAGAGGGTTTTCGTCCTCAAACCTAAATCCGAATGGTGAGGGTTTTCATCCTCACAATCCATTCCAACTATAAGGGTTTTCATCTTTATGTTGAAAAACCGATGAACTAGATGACTCAATCAATTGAGAAATATTGATAATAAAAATTGAATGATTTACAATGAAGACTCTCATTATATAGACTCAATTGTCACTTTTAGGGTTAGGGTTATACATTTAGGTTTAAGGTTTTACTTTTCACTTTTACCCTTTTCTTTTATTTCCACTTTTCCCTTTTCTCACCCTTTTCTTTTATTTCTAATAATAATAAAGTAATATTAAGTTGTCACCCTTTTCTAATAAAAAGTAAGTCACTTAGACAATTTAAAATATTAACTTTATTATTTTTTACTTTATTTGAAAAACAGGGCATGATAGAAGGTAGCATTGTCATCCTAGAGAGACTCTAAGCTGGTAGGCACATTGATGCTCATGGTTGACATTTTTGTTTCTATTGTGCTAAAAAGAGGAGGATTTCCTTCCCTGAGATCCCTTATCCATTGAGTAGTTAAATTTCCATGATTGACCTTTCAGATTCATCTGATATGCGAGCAATAGTTTTTCCTCCATCCACTATGCCATCAAGAGATGGTTTCCATTTTTTTCTAGTAACAAGCAGGTTAGCTTTTGTCATGTCCCCCATTTGGACATGAAGCTTTTGATAACCCTTAGACTATTTGTTCTTTGTTTCTAAGGGCTAAGGGAAGTTAAAAGAAGCAGAAACATGTTCTAATTTTAAAATTCAAAAAGTTGTTTTATTTTCTAACTTCCACTTAAGTTGTGGTCTTTTGAGGGTCATGGGCACCCAAGACCTTAAGTGAGGGTTATAATTTGAGTAATCTTTCTTTAAAAGTTGGGTTTCCCTACAAAAGTGCAACGCCTCTCTTGGAGGGAAGATTATTAAAAGTGATGGAGAGTTCATTTTAAAGGTTAGACTATGTTATGATATTGAATTTTCAAGTTGGGGCATGAAAAGCTTTGTTTGTTCACTTTGAAGACGAAAACCTTCATGGCGTTGGAATTGAGGACAGAAAACCTCATTCTTTTTTATGCAACTTCACCAAGGAGCTGCCATTGAGCTGAATTATTCTTCCAAGAGTATTTTGAACACCGTTTTGTCATTTTCAGGTGTAGTGATTTGGATTGAGGGTTGAGCGTAGGGTTTGGAGGCCCAAACAAGGGTGGTGACTTGCTTGTGGAGGTTGGCGACTTGTTTTGGAGGGGTTTTGCTAGTGTTTGAGAGCCATTTCTTGTCCTAGTAATATTCTGTAATTTTTTATATAATATTCCAACCTTGGGCGATTTAGAAAAAGGACCTAATTGAGGGTTTATGGTCAAAAAGTGATTCTAAATATACTCTGGAATTTTCCCATATTTTATAAATATTTAATATGATAAGCTCAGCTTGTTTGTGAAAGGAAAACATCATAAAAAGGGTATTTTCTTGCATCTGTATTATTCTATTATTTTTGAAGACCTATTGAAGGTGAAATACTATAGAAATTGATATCAAAAGGGCTGCCATATATCATATTGAATTTCTGAACCTACACACCTAGGGTTTGAAGGGCCACTTTGTATTTTGGAATGGCTAATCTTTGTTGAAAGGGTTTGTATTTGGTTTGAAGGGTTTAGCATATTTTAATGCTAATTTTGGAGTATATTCGAAGCAAGGGTTTGCTGCTGTAAAAATCAGATTTTCTTCTTTTTGCTAGGGTTTCACAAAAAAATCAAAATTCAAGAAATGTCCCTAATTGGGGACATTACAGCTTTGGGTTCCCAAAACCTTAAGTGGTTTTGGATTAGATCAGATGGAGTGAGTGGATATATTTTCTTGGGTGTATCAAGAGTGAGGCTTTGAAGAGCTCGCTTTTGAGGAAAATGTAATTGGTTGAATTTTAACCTTTTTGCTTCTTGTTGTGGTGTGCAGGATCTGGTGACTTGCTTTGAGTTGAATGGTTAAAGAGTGCAATTCTTTGACCCTTCTATGTATCTCCTTCCCTAGTTTCTACAAAGGCCAGAAATGGATAGGATTGTAGTATAGGATCTGTTTTTTCAGGTGACCCTCTTCCATTCCTTGCATAGGATTTGTGGAATATGTATTTTATATTCAAGTATCAATTGTGTTGAACGGAAAGGGTCGGTGTTTGATGAATTCTCTCCGTTTGTTTTTGATCTTGTTGCCATCCATAGTTTTAAAACTCGCAATTTATTTGCTAGATTCACAAGCACTCACAACCCAAAGTGCCTCGGTGTGTAACTTGGAAGGAAAGTTCTTGGCAAGTACCAACTGAGTTTTTCCCCAAAAAACTCAAGACCACTCGTGAGTTTATGGTGAAAAAATCACCAGTCGACAAAATGTTGTTTTTCAATTTGTTTTCCTTACCATGGATTTGAAGGATAATTGAACAATTGACACAAATAAGAATGAAAGTGTTGGGGGAACTATTCACACAAATCAATAGAAGGAACAACCTTCTTAAACAAACAACACATCCCTCAAGTTATGCATCATCAGGAGGTTAAGACAGTTGTAACGAATTGTAGTCCCAAAGACAACTAGGTATTTGGATGTAATTAAAACCATTTCATTTTTCGCCTGCAATAATATTATAATGTGCATTGTACCCTTTTTTGGTCTAAAACTAAAAAAAATATACCTACGCATTCTCCAAATTCATTTCTTGTGCTTTTTAACAGTATTTTGCATGTTATTTAAGTTTTTTTATGAGTTTATATATTTTTTAATTTGCCAAGTTTTTGGCCAAGTCCAAAGTCCAAGTCAAAATTTTGAGTTGTCACGTGTTTTCCAAGTCTAAGTTTTAAAACTAGTGAGAGCTTTTTTGAAACTTGCTTGGTAGACGGGTGGGCCTTGTGATTGAGAATTGGAACTTCCTACACTTCCTACGAGGAAAAAACTCGGGCTAGATGTCCATGCTCATGACAAATCCTACCCCTGAATGGGATATTTTTATAGTCAATGGGTTCCTCCCAGTTGATTCCTCCCACGTCTAAGATCAGCCTATCTGGAAGGGGTTTGTCGAGATATAGATTTACACAGATGCGTGCATTGTTGAAGACCCCTCAGTTCTTTGTGATATCGGAGGTCACAATGTATTCATCAATTGCATTGTTATTCTTTCTGAGCAACATATTTTTTGAATTTTCCAATATTCATTAGGTTGAAGAGGCAGTCTTACCTGAATAGAAACTGTGGGGAGGGCAGGGGACCATGGGGGAGGGCGGGAGCGATATCTTTTGTAGGATCAAACGCGGGAGCATGGTGTGCCATGAAAAGACCGGATTTCCTAAGGAACTATGGGCCTCCCTAAAAGATCCCATCTCTTTCTTGTTTCATAGAGAAAACTGCCATAAAATATCCTTTGGGCATCATAATTATTTCCATCAATCCAATGGGTTTCCATCTTTCTTGAACAAAGATCTGGAGGGTCTTCAGTCCAAGAAAAGCGACCATAGAACTACACATCAAAACTCTTTCTTTTAGGTGCCATATCCCACTCTCTATTTCATCCAAGGTAACATATACTTTAGGGGGTTTTCAAGCCTAAGATAAATGCTCTTTCTTTTAGGTAGCATATTCTGCTCTTCCATTTCTTCAATGGTAAGAGATTCTTTAGGGCAGTTTCAAACCTGAGATAGCAGCCAGTTTCCTGTTTTGTGGGGAGATTTGGTGCAGTAATAATAGTTTTCCTTCATCAACACAAGTGTTGAGCCTCTCTGATCAAGACACTAGAAAAACGTAGAGATTTCCCCTGGAGTCTTTGAAAAACAATAATTCCTCTCTCTAATCTTATGGTAGAGAAAACATCTGGGAAGCTGAGTTATTGTCCACCTTATGAAGGGTGCAAATCCTTATGGTCCTCGCCTCTCAAGAGATGTGATAGTCTGTGTCAATACAGAGCCAATATAATGTGAATGTGAATTACTGTCCACCTTTCTAGTCATCTCTTAAGGAATGTTATAGTCTGTCTCAATACAGACCCAATATGGTTGCAACCTCTTTTGGCCAGGAGAAAATCTAAGACTCTGTACTTGGTGTTAATACATCAAGAAAATAGTAAGGCCTCCAAAAACCTGTAGAAAATATTCGGCATAAAATGTAAGCCTATGGCTGAAAGGCTGGAAAGCAGAAGAAATTCAAGTCATCTGAATATACTGACAATAAATATCCTCTGTATTCAACTTATTTCTCTTCCCTTTCAAAAGGAGAAACTGAGAAGAAGCATCCAAGGAGTACCTACAAAGAATAGCATTTTCAGACTAGCTTCATTTTCTATGTAGAATCAGCCAGAAACAATTATTTTGGGTTTTTGTTGATCATAAGCAATGAATAAACAAAATAGATTCATCTTTAACTATTATTTCTGGAGTATCCCTTTCATCTTAACATAATATGATCATTAACAAGAGCCTCGGTAGTCCATATTCTGTCATTTATGGGGAATTAATTGCTTGCTTGGCAACATGCTCATCAAATAGTGCAAGAAAAATGAATATTCAAAACTATCTCTAACTGAAATGCTAGTCTTATTATTGGGAACAGAATTTATTCTACATATTTTGTAGGATATAGTTACCATGCGCACAAGGTTGATTCCAACAAGACGACTGAATTTTTTATTGCCAATCTCAAAACATTATTTGGAATGTGCTTTTACTGATTGTACATTGTAATGTTTTTGAGAGAGTAGATTAAGATAGTGAATTGAACAATGGTGGCATAGAAAAACCATGAGTACAAAAGAGCACACAAATCCCATTAATTTTCATAGGTATCATCAACGTAACACTTCATTTCTAGTTAATCTAGATGCTTATTATGAAAATGTTTCACAAAGATCCCCAGTAAACAGTAATTGTGCAAGACATCCATAGACAAGCTTGTAACGTACAATTATTGCCATGTAATTGAGAGCATTGAATGCAGATGCTAATAATAAAAAGGATCGGATATTATTTGCTCAGCATGATATATAACAATTATCTAGTAGAATCCAAGTGCCCTTGTCAATATGTCAAAGTTTATCTACATCATCTGTGTTTCCACATATGCTCTGACAGGACAGTGGGGAAGACATGTCCAGTTACTGGCAGACAATAAATTGTTTATAGGAAGGAAAAACATCGTACTTAGACAAAAGGTGTCTGTGTGCTAGTGAGAGAGAGAAAATAGAGAGATACCTGCATGCAAACAAGTTTTGAGTCACCCTGCACATGAATTCTTTGAATTCCCTTACTAAGAGCTACTTTTAGTCCTAGAATAACTGCACGATATTCAGCAACATTATTTGTTGCTATTCCCACACCTTCTTTCAATTTACATACCTGTTTATCAAGCATGCATATCCAATCAAAAACTTCACTTTTGTGACAAATAAACTAATAAGTGAATATCCCAATCAAATTCATGTTGCAAAAACATGAAAAAAATCTACTAACAACATAACTACTAGTAAGTTTCACATTTTTATACCACTGAGCCATCTTGGTTTCGCAACACAGCTCCAGCTCCTGCTTTCCCAGGGTTTCCTTTGGATGCACCATCAAAATCTAGCCGATAAAAAACCTGACAAATTGAGTGTTTTTAAAATCATATAAAATAGATGACTAACGTACCCTTGAAAGAATCTATACCTTTAAAAGATTCCTGCATATTGTTTAGTTATAAAATGAAAAATTCAAAAGGTGTCAATAATCATGCATGTGAATCTATTTAACCAGTAGTCTTTCTAATTCTATTTACTGACATAGATGAACAATACAAGCACAACCACAGTAAAACAAACATACATTTAAAAGAATAAAGGAATATGACGAACAGAATTGATTGCAATGCAAATAAATGATATTCCATTAATTGTTTTGCTCAAATTGTAAAGCAGTTCCCTAATCCTTCCTTGGAAGGCACAATCTGGCAATACAAGGGATCTGCTTAATGCAAGATACTCAATATGACAGCCTAGAGATCCAATACAGGCTCAACATCCAATACAGGCAATACTGGCACTGTAATATCATGGACAAACCAAAACACTACTTTTCAACACTCTAGAACCTTTGATGAATATGACGACACTATAGAACATATATCATACACACTCTGGCTCTCACCCTTCTCAACAGACAGGATCTCCAGTTACGTATACACATCAAATCACTGGCTTACGAAGATCTACTCTTCCACCAACAATGACAGTTCCTACTTAGATTCTGTTAAGAAATTTAACTTCATTTATTGGATGCAAAATGCCATATTTTATTTATGTCCTATCCCTTATTTGAAAAATCGTTCATCCATTCATTATTAATTTCTGAAACCAATCTTATCAGAATGCTACTTTCATGTATTCAATCTTTCCACATAAGCTTCTAATTTTCACAAACCCAGAAACATCCATAGCCATAAACATTAAACTGCAAGCTCTGCTTTTGTTACTGCCCCCAAAATACATAACTCGTTAAGAAGCTAGCTGCATCTTCAATTAATGGAATAAATCCTCGACCCCGAGACTCATAAGCAGCATCAAATTGAGGCAACAAATAAGCAAAAATTTCATGAATACGCCCAAGAAGATCAGTAGGATCATTGAAGACACTAATAGAGATAGCAGATATAATTTGTACACAGTCTCTGCTTTTGTTACTGCCCCCAAAAAAACATAACTCGTTAAGCAGCTGCATGCACCTTAAAATAATAGAACAAACCCTCAACCCAAGTCCCATATTCAAAATCAAATTGAGGCAGTGACTACATAGAAATTACGTGACTAGGCCCAGGAAAACTCATTGAAGACACTGACAGAGAAATAGCAGATGTAATGTGTATGGAGGCCAACCTAACCTCTGGCCCATAAAATAAACCTCAAAGCCCACCCAAGTGCCTCCAACAATGAATGACAAGATGAATATAAAAGGCTAAAAAGATAACCATAATGGACAGCCAGAAGCACAAGGTATGAAGCTGAGTTATAAAGTTGTATGATGTCAGCCATGAATATTGATTACCCTTAGAAGGTTGATTTAAAAACGTGTAAATGAACAATCATCAAACTCACATAAACACCATTGTTACAACACTGCTACTCAACTTGCAAAACTTGTAATTTAGCGAGTATCAGGTCAGGGATGACAAATTCAATGAAGAACCTACACATAATTGCCAATATGAAAGTTATAAAGTATCAAGAGCCTTCAACTATTAAACTCAATTTGGAGTCAAAAGGAAACCCGTAAGTGATAAACATGGGTGATGATTGGGTCCCAATATTGAAGGTTGCAGCTTTCAAGATCTTTTTGGATTACTTAAATGTATTTGCATGGACCTAAAATTATTTGAAGAGGGTGTCACCCAACATGTGTGTTCTCAGAATTCCTTTGGTCCTAGGCGCCCAACAAGTACAAAGAAGACCATAGAGAATGAACTCCACTTGTGCCGAACAAGTGAAAGCAGAGATAGAGAAAATACTCGATGTCAGGACAATTTGAAGGACCCTGGCAAAGATTTGTGTTTGCATTGACTTTGGAAGTTTGAACATGTTATCATTAAGAACCCATTCTTGATTCTTGTGGTGGCAAGACATAAGATTTGATATTTTTTTGATGGCTTCTCTGGAAACATTCAAAACATTCAAATTAGCATCATAGTAGAAGACCACATTTGTGGTCAAGTGATCAAGAACTAGATATATGAATACAACAAATTACCATTCAAACAGCGCAACTTCCCTACGACCTTCCAACAAATCATCTTACACATATTCAAGAAGTTGATAAGGAACTTTAAAGTATTTTGCATTTGATTGGTCCATTTACAATCCCGAGGAATCACACCTAATGAATTTGGCTAAGTTCATGCGACAATACAAAGAGGCCAAGTAGGCCCATAACCCCAAGAAGTGTTCCTTTATGGTTTTGCATGGAAAGTTGTCGGATCATATTGTCTATGAGCTGGATTGAAGGCATATATAGACAATATTCATGTAGTGGTGCAGATGGAAGTCCTAGGACGTCAGTGTAGACCACATTTTGTACTAAGAGTTGTCATGAATAAATAAATGATTAATTAAGTTGCAATACATGCGAGTTGAGAGTTGTGTGTTGAGAGTGCTAATTTAATTGTATTATATGGGTTGTTCCAATGGCGTGTGTTTTTACCCAACCATTGCACTTGTCCTCCTAGGACTCTCAGAGTCCTATATATTATATTGTGCATATGGATCATCATGACTATGACATGAGAGTGCTGTTGTGAGTAATGTACACCATTATGTGATCAATAGAGGACTTATTTCCTATTTCTTGTGTTCAGTGTATTTACTATTATCAATACAACAGTATTTATGTGTTATTCATGTAGGTTGGATTGTGTGTGCGGTGATTTTTTACCAATCTTTCACAAGGCCCTGCATAGACTAGATCTTGTGCAACAAATAGAATATTTACAACGTCGACATATCATCTAAGTCAAAAGACTTAGATGCTCACCTGAGGTGCAGCAAGAGAACAACAAGAACCTCATTATGAGAACAAAGCAAAAAGACATAACCAAGTGCATCATCATCATAAAGGAAACATATAACACAAAACATCTAAGCATACAACACACACATCCACATAAAACAACACTTAGTCAAATAATTCATCTTCATTATCATATCCACATTCTTAGTACAAAGCATACATTACATTCATCGTCATCAAAGGGTGATCTTCACTCATGTACATCATACAATGAATTCACTCATGAATCATTCAACCCTATCTCCCTTCCTTCACTCGCTCTACCTCAACATCTACAAATGTATAACATGTCTGGGATGTCTCAAATGAGAGGTCGATGACCTTATTATAGTATTCCTGGACCCCTTCGACCCCTGCCAACTATTGTTGATTCAACACTACCTGACCTCTTTGACCAACTGGAATAACACGTCCATCCTACTCGACATATTCCTTTGCTTTATACAACATATGCTTCTCAACCTGGCTCAATCCTATGCAATCCACATTCTCCTTGTTTGGATGCTAGGCATCTGTCAACTTCTCCTCAATTGTGCTTCATTCCCTTTTGTGTTTCTTGTCCAATGTGTGTCTATTTCAACCCACACAATGCATGTCAACTATGCCTTCTTAACTTGTGCATCATTCCCTTTCCTGCTTGCTTTCTATTAATGCACATTGCAAGTATCTAAGTGACTCTTGCACGTCTCACTCACACATTACAAGTTTTAGACAATCTTTGCATGATTTCCTTGTGTGCATAACTAGAGGTCAATAGTGTGTAACTTTTTCTACCTACATTCAATGCTATCAAGTACTTCCGAAATTATGTGGGGTGTTATCAGATATTTATCAAGAATTCTTTGCAAGTTTCATGTCCCTTATGTGTTGACTATGAAAGAACTAGTGTTTAAGTGGACAAAGAAGCAGTGAAAGGCCATTGATGTGTTAAATGTGTTGTTGATTAGTGCACACATGATCTATAAAACCACTTCCAATAGAGATAGGTTACAATTGAATTAGATCTTCATGCAACTACTCTAAATATGATAATTGAAAGTATTGTAAACATGTTAGAAATTACATGAAATGAATGCCAACCAAAACATGAAAGGAAAGCAATACCATAAAGCACCCCTGCAATTAACATGGTATTTACCTTGGAGAAACTAAGTGTGGGAAAACTCTAACTTGGAATTAGAGCCTTATGGCTTCTTTTGATCTCAAGAAGCAGTATACAATTAAGCTATGGATCTCGATGAGAAAGAACAGGTGCAATTCCACTATGGAATGGCTATTTATTCATCCTACTCTACTCGGCAACCTATGCTCTTCAATACCTCACCATCCTGAACTGATTTGCATAAATTGAATGCCTCAACACGAAGACACAAGATGGTAGATATGCAAAACAATTCATGACCATTTGTAATGTCCCCTTGTGTTTAGAGCAGTTGACGACCCTAAGCCTATATTCTTTTTGTTTCCCATAGGCTAAGGGAAGGAAGGAACAAGGGAAACTTTGGTTCTCTTTTTCAAGTTATAAAAGATAATTTTAATAAATCTTTTCTAATTGTGACTTAAAATGGGACTTTTGGAGCATGGGTTAACTTAACCCTTAATGAAGATAAGGCATGAACTTTTTAAAAGTATTCTAATTTTCCCTCCAAGTGGAGCACCCCTTTTGGGAAGGGTTTTGTTGAAAAAGAAGGGTATAAAATGGGAAATGAGGAACAAGAATAGGCTAAGAGTCCCTTTCCTTCCTCTACCCTTAGCCATTGGGAACAAGAATAGGCTAAGAGTCCCACAAGGGTCTAGATCAAAAAAGGAGACATTACAATCCTCCCCACCCTAAATTGTTTGTCCTCAAGCAATTGCAATATCCAAAGAGGTGTCCCAACATACCTTATGATGTAACGATCACTTGTGATTCCATCCCAAGGAAAAGAATCCTTAATTGGCTCCTTCATTCTGTTGTACATGCACTTTGGGGATGCCCCTAAGTGCTAGAAGTGTCCTCATAGGCTTCCAAAGGCTCCATATGCTCCCAATCAATCACCCTTTCCAATACCAAGTGATGAATGAGCAAACTCCCTTCCCTAATACTTTCCAAATGGGTTAGATGTGACCAAACAATGTTACGTAGATCATGAGGAAACCAAACTACCTCGCCGTCCCACGTGCAAAACCCTCTCATGTGCTGGACCATGACCCACTAAATTTGCAAAAAGAAATCACCACTGTACCTTCCAAGAGGTGAGGCCTCCAAAACATTTGTCACCATGTATGGGCATCTGAGTGTGAAATACATACTCAACAAAAGGTTGATCCTTGTCACTCATCTCAAGCATGCATAGGATCTTATTCAAACTCATCAATAGCTCCCAAACATTCCCACAAGAAGGCTGTACATTCCCGTTGTGAATGTTTCTTACATCACCTTCCCAAGGTGCCAACATAAGTATATTTCCAAAATATTGTATGAGCTGGGCCAAATCAGTTTTTCCTTTATGGTAACATGGTTGTATATGCAAATACATTACTGATTTTTCATGTGGACAAACATGGAAATAAATATACCCATACTCTTTTTGACCCAAGAGCTGAACATGTCATAAAATTCAAAAAAAATTCCTTCCATACATGGCTGTGTTTGACCTCTTAAATCTGATTTTTCTAGGTGACAAAGTTCAGAATTAAGATATGCATTCATCCATCCTCCAATGAGCTGAAGCATGCCCCGGTTTTGCAATTTTGTGACCACACTTGGTGGCTGGAATTGCTCACTTGACTCAGAAATTTCTAAGTAACAAAATTCAAGTTTTAAACTAATTTTTCCTGCTCCTATCCTTGGCTGCCATATGCAAAACTAACTGACTTTTATGCCCAAAAATATCGTGAATGTGCCAATTTACTTACAGAATTCTTTGGTGAGGGCGACGATCAATTTTTATTGAAATTTGTAACTTGTGAACAACTACTCACAACTTGGGCTTGTTCCAACCTCAATAGGGGCCTCATGCCTTTCTTAACACCCTCCTTATTACCTTTGCAACATGGGATAGGGTGCTACCCGAGACAACTTTATGGCTTTCCTTGGAAAAAAAATTCCTTGTCTTTTCTTCCCAAACAAACATGATCAAAATCGGATTTAACCAAACTTACCAATGGCCTTGTGGAAAATGCTTTCCTTGAAACAAAGGGCTGATCATGATGTCTTATGACAGCTCTATCTTCAATTCTTCTTTGCCTTTTCCTCATGCTCATGAAGTAACCTCTCACCATACTATTGGATGGAGATGAAGGAGGTCCCTTATCACTCAACCCATGCAAAATGACCTCATTCCTAAGGCTGCTCATGATTTGGGTTCTTGCCCAAACTATGGTAGTCCTCAAGTCTTCATCCAAGTCTCCATTTTCAACTCCTCCAAAAGGTTGCCCATATATGGAGGCCAACTTATTCCTAGCATTGCTCTTTGCAAGGGATCCCAAAATTAAGCCTACACATGAAACAAACAAGTTAGGAAAAACATTGGTGTTTAATAACACCCTTTTGATCCCATTGTCACTTTCTAGGATCATGAGGTACATCATTCCTTGTGGCTTTGGTCTTTCTTCTTTATCCATTTCAAACAATTGATTGTCCTTTGCATTCCACAACAAGTTGGAATCTTGATCTTCTCCCATATCCATTTTGATTGTGTGCAAGTCCATCATTGTGTTCTTTTCCTTCAAACATTCCCTCATCTCATTGTACATCGATCCATCAAGAAGCCCCTTTGTGCCATCCAACCTTGACAAGGCTTGCACCCCTTTATTATTTGCAATTAGAAATTGTTCCTTCCAAGCCCTTTCATCAAATCTAAAGTCATGCAACAATTTTAAACAATTATTAGATACCAAACAAAAATCATTATTCAACTCATACCTTTCTATGAATATCTTGGTTTCCTTGGCTTCTTCAAAATCATCGTTTTGAATACCAAAGTTTGGGGTACTTGGCTGCCCCAAAGCACCTAGCATTTTCTCATTTTCATCCATCATTTGCAACCCTCTTTGCTGCTCCAAAAACTCAGATATTTGGTCCTCACAATTTCCCACTCTAGGCTGCCCCAAAGTGTCATCTTTTTGTAGCTCACCTTCGTCTTTCAAATCTGATTTTTTTGTTTCTTTGGCTCCTTTATAGGAACCTTCATGAAGGGCTGTCCCTTCATTCTTTACTTCCAACTCCCCATGTAGTTCAATGAACTTTACTATGTCCCTTCTTGTTAGGACATATGCTTCCTTCACAAGACATAACAACAAGTGTTTCTTCCAAGGTCACTCTTGCAATCTGAATTTTGACAAGGAAATTGATGCATGAAAAGGAGCAATACAAAAACTTTTTTTCTTGGCACACCTTTTTATTATGATGTCCTTTTCGTTTTAATGCATTCACTCTCCATTTTCAATTTGTTTTTCCTTAGATGCCTGCCCTCCTATGCTTTCTTCTTGTGCCTTTGACTCTCCTAAATTTTTTGCTCTTAGCTTCAGCTGATTGCTTGTTTTGTTAGGTTCATTAGTGGCCTCTTTTTGATGCTCTATCATTAAGTAATCTCCATTAGATGGCTGCCTTTCAAAATCAGCTTCTTTGGTTAATGATTTCTTCAATTTTTCTGAATTAATTCCCTGTTGTTCATACCTCATAGAGGGACTTTGTTTGACTGATTTTTGAACATTGGCAAGCTCATGAAGTGGCTGCCCCTTGTACAATTGGAAATCCAATTCTGACATTTGTTTCAATGGCTACCTTTCTTTTGATTGAAGTATTTCATCATGTGGCTTTGTCATTATAGGCTTGATTAGTTCCTCTTTTCTTTCAAACTTCTCGATTATCTCCTTCAACAAATCATTGTGTGTTCCCATCAATCTAGGCTTTTGTGTTATTTTTTCTTGAAACCACCACTTATGGGCAGCCCCTTTCAAATGTTGGATGACAAAAATTAGAGCTTCCTTTTCACCTATAGGCCTCAAATCAAGGTACTCAATAACCTTGTCCACCCATGCCCTAACCGAAGTGTTAGGATCCCCATCAAAGGTAGGGAGTGCAATCTCCCCCAAATCATCCCGAATAACCTTTTGGCTGTTTTGTCTCCTCCTGGACCCTGCTCTACCATGCTTCCATGCTACAAACTCGTTGAAACTCATTAACTTTCTAAGTTGAGGTTTACATGTCAAGTACTCATCATAGTACTCCATCAAATCCCAATGTACATAGAGTTGTTCCTTCATTTCAAGGGGTTGGTCCCCTTTAATGCCCTTCACCGTTTGAAGGAAAGTAGCCATAGTTCCCATCATCCGATCTTGGGCTTGAATAAGCCTCTCCAACCTAGCCCTGTGCATGTCACTATTTGACATATACCTCTTCATTCCATAGTTGGCTAAGAAATTGGCTCTGATACTTGTTGTCAACCTAGAGTTGCGCCCTGAATCAAAGACGTGCATGAAATGGCCAGTCCTCTATCCAGCTGAAACAATGGGATCTTCTCACGAGGGTGGGTGCCTCAATGGTGAGAAGAACCTCCAGAGAAGGCTGGTTCCTGTATGATGTATCAATGAGGATTTCTACTCTATGTTGCGGACTACCATGGAAAAGGGAGAAGGAAACTTTAAGGAGAAATCCTACCTAATGACGGTGATACACCAAATGATTGATCCACTCAACTTGGAACCTTGAACACTGAACAAACAAGGGAAAAGGAAGACCTTCGATTTCAATCAATCACTTATGCATAAATATTTCATGAAGAGGTTCGATCCAATGACCAAAACATGAGGGAAAACGATGGAGAGAGGTCTGATACAAGACACTTTGTAGCCACCTAACATCCACTTACAGCTTTAGCAAAAAACATAAAGAACACTTGACATGACCTGCATAAGGATAATCTAGCAACTAGGTATGAATCAAAATTTGAGAGGGGAGAGAAATCTACCACTTATGCAAATCGCTGAATGAATATACACTATGTCAATGCTTGAAATTTGAAAGTACAATCCTTCTATTGATTGAAAAGGTTACACAACTCACCAATGGCAGAGTCTGGTCTAGCCAAGAGAGGGATTCATTCTTTTTTTAATCAAGGCTGAAAGCTATTTTATAGATAATTACAAAAAGCCAAAGATTGGCGTTGGAAAAATTGAAGAGAAGGATTTACTTCGGTTAACTCAAGGCTGACTTGGCTTTTCAATTAAATATATTTTCTTTTTTGTCTTTGCATGAAGCTTCTTGCGCTTGAGGAAGTGAACTTGTCTTTGTTCTGAACCGCCCACCTCTATTTGCATGGAGATCCACACCAATGTTAATTTTAGAACTCTACGTGAGCTGCTTGATGCCGAGTTGGAACGTTTGAAAGCTGAGTTAACTGTTTGGTAAGCTAAGTTGGACGAAGAGATCATTCTCCTTTGCATGGGAAACTCCTGGTAGATACGGCGTTTAACAATTAGTCAACTCTAAGTTTGGAATAGTCGACTCGAAATTCGAATTTGGAACTCTGATTGACGCTGAGTTAGACCTTCGGATGCATAAGTTGATCCGGAGATGAGTAGGACTTCATTAACCAGTCAACTGAGACATTGAACGATTGATCAAAAATAGCCCCTGCTTGCATGTATTTTACCCTATTCTGGTATGTGCCTGTTCATGTCTATTTCCGGCGGGATTCTATATTCGGATGTATTTGTCTATATTTCTGCCGTTTGGCCTTTTCTTAACTTCCCGTCGCTTAATCTGAGGTCAATCTCCCGTGATTTTAATTTTTTCGGAATTCCGGCTTTACCTTTGTTTCAACGGTTGCTTCCCGCGGTCAAAATTTGACGTCTTGCGAGACGTCACCCTTAGTCTTCTTATTTCCTTCGAAACTCTCTTCTCTGCAATTTCCTTCGGACTTCTTTTCATCTCCATGGATTTCCTGCGGCTTTCTTTCCTTCGGGTTTCTTGACAAAGACTTTCCCAAAGGGAAACAGACCCTTCGGGCTTTCTGTATGTCCCTTCGGCAAATGGAGAACTCTTCGTACTTTACATTGGCCTCTCGGTAAAATTGGAAAAGGTCCTTCCTGCCCTTCGGGATTATGAAATGTGATTTTTCCGAAGGGTTTTGGCTTTTCCTTGCTTCTTTAGGTGGACTTTTGGATTCTCCAAAGTATTCCTTTGTCTTAGGCTCTTTGTTGATTTGTTATTTCCTTGGCTTTGCCTTCTTTGATGAACCATTCCTTCGGACAAAAGTCCGAAGGAATTCATCCCTTTGTAGCAAAAGGCCCTTACCAAAAAATCAATGTATTCCTTCTTCCTTGGCTAGAGACGTGAAATTTCTAAATAGCAAGAGACAATCTGACTTGTGGAAGAATTGTCAACAATACCACTGTAATGTCCCCAAATTGATACGGCAACCAAAAAAAAGGGTTTTCCAACAAACCCTAGCCAAACCAAGTACCAAACTGAAATCTAAAAATAAATAACCAGCCAAACCCTAGCTGGAAAAATGTATGATATTCAATCTAAGAGCATCCAAATAAATCCACAAGAAGCAAAAAAATATTTAGAGAATTGAGTACTTTTTTGGGCGTCCAATAATATGACAATTTGTTGAAAATACCTCACAAAAATATTTTGATTTTTTTTTGAAGGTACAACTGTACTTTCCAGCCCTTAAATGCCTCGAAAAACTTCCCAAGAGGGTCACCACAACCAAGAAAAATAGGATAAATAAATCTGCAATTTATTCATTGATTTTCTCTTACCGAAACACCTCCCAAAGCACGCCAAACAAGTCGCTCAAGTGCCCAAAAATTGTAGAAATAATTTTTGAATGTTCTAGGACATTGAATGACTCTAAAACCCTGCAAAACCCCTCCAACACAAATCGCCCAAAATAGAAAATTGCAATCAGTATTTCCTAGAAAATTTGCTGCCCACAATAATTAATTTTTCCTATAAACAAGCTGCAACTTCAAATATTCATAACTCCCTCAATACTTGGAATTATGATGCAAATAAGAGCTCAAACTGACCACAAAATTAGTGACTTTCAAATAAAAATAATATCAAAATTTCCCTTCCATGGGAAGGCCACCAAAACTTGCCTTGAAATTCTAAAAACCCTAGTTTTCAAAATTTTCCTCTACAAAACCTAAGTTTACTCAAATTTCCAGAACGAGGTGGTGTTTCAAAACACCTTTGTAAATCCACTTGCATGAACACATGTAACAATCCTTGCCCAATCTACCCTTAATTGTCTCAATTTGCTGCCGTGTAATTTTTTCAAACACTTTGTAAGCAAAGTGTTTCTTGCTGGTTTTTGTCACAGTTTGATGATTTGTTTGAATGACGATGGATTAAAGCTTCAAGTGTTTATAGAACAATGCAAGAATGACTATGCTAAGTTCAAGATGCAAGAATGACTTCTTTTTTATTCTTTTTTATGCAATTAGATGAATTCACAAAGCAAACTAATCACCTACAGCCAATGGACATTTAGTCGAACATTTGGCATGCAACCTACTATCTCAATTCAAATGCTCAAAAGATAACTATAAATGACCAGCAACTTGTGATTCTTATTTGTATTGATGATTTGATACAATGCTCCACTAGACTAGCCAAGACTCTTGGCATAAACAAGAATTACAATTATATGGTATGCTGGTATGAAAGATGCACACCTACAACTGCAAATATAAACTATACTAAAGGATGAATTGTATGCAATGAACCCTGGTTGGATTGAGGCGCCCTTGAGAATAGATGGAGCAAGCAATTTCCAAGTGAAAGGATGATCTCCCAAGCCAAATCGAATTTTCCAAGTTAGCTGCCCCTGTTTTGGTCTAATCTCAAATTTAAAATAATATGCAATGAATATGCGTTGTCTCAAGCATATAATATCATCTCCATGCTCCAAGGAAGTGGGCGCACCAAGCCAAGCAAAGAATCAATGCAAATTGGAACCCCCATAAGCAAAAACGTCCCTCTTAATGGCGTCCTTCCTTGACTGTAAATATCTGATTTTTAAATCAGATTTCTCTACAATGCAATCTTCTCTCTTAACCAAAGAAAATCGATGCCAAGCTATATAGAAACCAACACCAAAATATAGCTATGCAACCTCCACAAATTCACCAAATCAGTTTCTCCAAAATTGGCCAATGGCCACAAATTTTGCTCTAATTGAGATGACTGAAATATCACCTCCAAAATGCAACCCTTCAAGAGATATTTCACTCCCTCAGTTATGCTATCAATGGGAGTTATCGTTCCCAAAGACAAATTGATTCACTGCAGAAAACTCTAAGCTCCACTAGCATACCACAACAAAGACAACATCAAATCTAGATGATTCATACTGGCAGCCCTCACCTCCCTTTATACTTTTTTTTTCTTTCCTTCATTTGGGAAGCTTCTAGAAACATCATAATATTTTATTATTATTTTTCCCTTTTAATATATTATATTTGTACTTTAATATAAAATAATGAATTATAACATGAAGTATAAATATAACATCATCTTGTAACATGAGGTTTCTAAAAGTAGAAACATTCTAATAAATCATTAGAAAACCTCCTGAATATGTCGAAACTTCCCCAAAGAAACCAAATGCCATTTGGGTAACTGCGGAGAAGACCCTCTAACCATGCCGTATTAGCCTACGAGGGCCACTGATAGGCTAATCATGCCGAAAGTACACTGTCTAGCTAGAAGGGGACATTACAGTCTGCCCCTCCTGAAATTGCTTGTCCCCAAGCAATCTCAAATCTGGATGATGTAGAATCTCCTCACTCTCCCAAGTAGCATCCTCAACTAGCAAGTCCCTAAGTATTCCCTGATGACCCGTCTCCACAAAGTTCTCTCTTGAACATCCAAGATGGCCTCGGGCACCAATATCAATTTGCCCTCATCATCTAGGGGTGGCAAAGTCATGGAAGGAACCACACGATGTCTTAACGCCTTCTTGAAGCGTGACACATGGAAGACATTGTGTACTCTGTTGTCCGCTGGCAACTCCAACTCATAAGCCACCTCACCCACTCTCCTAATAATCCTGAATGGCCCATAGTATCGTGGCTTAAGCTTCTCGGCTCCGCTTTTCTTAAGAGAAGACTGTCTGTGTGGTTGTAGCATCAAATACACCATATCACCAACCTCAAACGAGCATTCAACTCGCTTCTAATCTGCATACTGCTTTTGTTGGTTCCGGGCCTTCTGTATGTTTTCCCGCAATGCTCTCATAATGTCCTGGTTCTCCTGCAATAGATCACCAGCACTAGGCACTAGGCTATCTCCAAATATCAAATCTAGAAAGCTCGACGCATCATACCCATACAGCACCATGAATGGTGTCATCTGAATGGAGAGATGGTAAGTGGTATTGTAACAATACTCGCATAAATATAACCACTTAACCCAACCCTTCTGCTGCCCTGCTATGTAGTTCCTGAGGTAGCCTTCCACCCATTCATTCACAATCTCCGTCTGTCCATTGGTCTACGAATGGTAACTAGTACTCGGAGTGAGTTCTGTTCCACACAGTCTGAATAGCTTCTGCCAAAACTGACTCATAAACCAGTTGTCTCTGTCACTGACTATGCTCCAAGGTAACCCATGCAACCTAAATACCTCATGGAAGAACAATTCTGCCACCTGCGTAGCTGAGTAAGTAGCTGAGATCGAAAGGAAGTGAGCATATTTAGTCAAACGATCCACAACCACATATATGCAATCTCGTCCCTGAGCTCTGGGTAATCTAGTAATGAAATCCATAGATAAGCATTCCACTTCCTATCAAGAATCAGAAGTGGCTGAAGTAAACCTGTTGGATATGTGTGATCCTGTTTATTTTGCTGATAAACAAGACACTCTCTGACATATCGTAGAACATCTGATTTGAGGTCCTTCCAAGTGAACCTCTCCCGAATCTGCCTATAAGTCTTGAAATACCCGGGATGACCTACCATGGATGTATCATGAAAGGTCCTCAAAATAATGTTCTTCATCTCCAATCCTAGGGTCAATTAAATCCTTTGTAAATGATTAAATCATTCACAACTGTATATCTGGCATCCTGTACTAACCCCTCAATAATTCCTACAGCCCAACTGTCCTTGGCATACTCTACCACTATCAAGTGTCGCCAATCATCTGCTATCCCAGTCATAGAACTCAAGTGTGGACGTCGAGATAAAGCATCAGCAACCACCTTCTGTCTCCTTGACAAAGATGTCAAAATCATATGATTGCAGCTTGCTGACCCATTTCTGTTGCCGATCATTAAGATCTCTCTGTCCAAGGCAATGCCTCAAACTGTTATGGTCTGCTTTCACCACAAACTTGCTGCCTACCAAATACTGTCTGAATTTGGCCAATGCATGCATGATGGCCAACATCTCCTTGTCATATATGTTGTACCCTCTCTCTGGACCGTGAAGCTTCCGACTCTCAAAAGCAATTGGATGTTGTCCTACATAAGGACTGCACCTATCCCCTCCCCTGATGCATCACACCGTAACTCAAAGGGTTTGGAGAAATCCGGCAATGCAAGAACTAGGCAAGAAGTCATAATTAATTTGAACATTTCAAAACAATCCCGTGCCTCATTAGTCCAAACAAATGTTCCTTTCTTCGTCAAATCAGTGAGTGGTGCCGCATGCCGTGAATATCCATTAACAAACCTGCGGTAGAAACCACACAATCCCAAAAATCCTCTAAGCTGAGTAAGGTTCTCTAGAGTAGACCATTCAACAATCACCTTGATCCTCTCTGGGTCCATACATACCCCCTCAGCACTGATGATGTGCCCAAGATACAATAATTCTGTCATTCCCAAGTCACACTTGGATTCCTTGGCATACAAGGATTCACCTCCAAGAATACCCAAAACCACATGAAGATGTGCAATGTGATGCTCCCATGTTCTGCTGTATACCAAGATATCATCAAAAAATACCAACACATACCTCTTTAACTGCGAGTGGAAGACCTTGTTCATCGTAGACTGAAATGTCGCCAGAGCATTGGTTAGCCGAAATGGCATAACCACGAACTTGAAATGTCCACAATGGCACCTGAAAGCCATCTTCTCTATGTCCTGCTCCCTGACACAAATTTGATGATACCCCGACCTCAAGTCAATTTTGGAGAAGTAGTAGGCACCATGTAACTCATCTATCAACTCATCAATTCTAGGGATGGGGTAACAATTCTTGATTGTTCTTTTATTCAGGGGCCTATAATCAATACACATCCGGAATGTACCATCATTTTTCTTGACCAAGACTACTGATGATGCAAAAGGTGACTTGGTCTAATGTGTCCCATGGCTAGCAACTCCTTAATAGTTTTCTCTATTTCATCCTTCAACCTTTTGGGGTGCCTATATGGGGTGACCATCACGGGCTTAGCGCCCTCCTCCAACTCAATGATATGCTCAATCCCTCTGTCTGGTGGTCTTCCTGGTGGAATATCACTGAATACCTAAGTGTGCTTAATTCTTAACTCTTGGATGTCTGGATGGTAAACTGGCTTCTCCTGCTCACCCTGTGTAGGCATCAATACACACTCAGTTGCCCACTCAACCATATCATGCCTCATAAGTCTTTCCATCCTCCTAAAAGAAATCATCCTGAAACTGGAATCTCAAATAGCCTTGAGGACATGAGTTTTTCCATCTACCTGGAATGTCATTTCCATCTCTCTGAGATCCAGGGTGAATTTCCCTATGTCATGTAACCATCTCATGCCAAGTACCATATCTGTATCACCCATATTCACCACATAGAATTCGGTCTTGAACTCATAGTTGTTCAAACGCATAGGCAAATCTAATATCCTCCTTTCGCACTTGAGGGTATAACCATCTGCCACCTTAACTCTTATTCCCTCAAATTCCTCTGTCCTGATTCCATGCCTCTCAACCAATCGGGCATCAATAAAATTATGAGTTGCCCCTATGTCAAGAAGAGTGATTATCTTTTGCCGTGCTAGAACTCCACGCATTCTAAATGATCCCTCCTACTGGATGCTAGTGATGTGCGCATCACGTTGCCTCGCTTCCCCTTCATGCTCTCCTCTTTCATGCTTATCTTCCTCATGCTCTGTCCCTGAATCCTCAGGATCAAATTGCTGATCTGATTTCTCCGACTCAGAGTCCTCATAATATGCCCACATCACTCTATTAGCTTTTCCTTTAGGTCTTAAGAGACAATCATGGTTTGCATCACAGGGCCCCTTGCATTAGAAACATAACTTCTTGCGCAAATCATTAAGTGTATCCCTATCTAGAGGTGCTGATGATTTGCCCTTAAAATCTGGTTTGTTCTTCTTTTTAGAGAAAGATTTATTGTCTCGATATGAAGATCCCTTTGATGAGTACTTTCTTTGCGGGGCTTCAAGTTCCATGCTCCTAGCCTTCTTCATTGCCTCCTTAAAGTGTGGGAGGATCAAATGCTTTAATCCATCCTCGCATAGGCTCCAATAACCCCTCAATGAATAGCACCACCAATCATCTCTCTGAGATGTTGGGCACCATTACTGGTAGTTTCTGGAAGTCTCCAATATAGCTTTCCGAACTACCAACTTGCTTGAGCTGGGCCAAATCCCTGAAGTATGATTCTGGATCTTTCCTATCGAAACGCTCAATCAGTCTATCCACAAACTCCTGGTAAGATGTGATCTGACTGTGTTGCAATGTAACTAGTCCATGATACCACCATTCGTGTGTTGCTCCCTCCAGATGCAAAGTGGCATATTTGATAGCTTCTTCTGTCATGGGTCGAAGAGCCAAGAAGGTATCCAACTTATGAATCCATGACTATGTCGTAGTCTTGTCACTGCCATCAAACATGGGTATTGTAAGCTTATTAGTAGCGTGCTTGAGTTCCTTATTCTGATTCCTAGGTCTTCTCTCCTGCTGAGACCTATAGTAATCCATTCTTGACTGTACAAACCAATCAAAATGCATAAGTTCTTGTGCTTCAGGTGTCAATTGTTGCCATTCATCATGGGCAGCCATGTATGCGTCAGCATAGGTTGGATTCTCAACCTCTTCAATATTCTCCTCAACTAGTTTATTTCTTAGGAATGTGGGTTGAGGAGGCCTATCTGTAGTGCGGGAGGGTGCCCTCTGCACTCTTCGAGACCTAGCTACACTCCTATCATCTTCCTGAACCTGAGGCTGTATTCTAGATAAATTCAACTGCTGCAAAGTAATTGCCAACTACTGTAAGGCCCCAGCTACCTGTTGTTGACCAACTCGTAAGTCTCTCAGAGTGTCTCACTTCTCTGTCACCATTTCTATCATTGTCTCTTCTCTCATCTCTATGTGGACCCACATTTGCTCTATCACCCATTTGAGCCAAAAGTACCTCGTAAATGGATTTTCTTCTTGCCAACTCCCTTCTTGTTCTGCTCTACTGCGGGTATAGTACCTATGATGACCTCTCATGTGATATTTTAACCCTCCAGGATGGCAGGATCAGGGCTTTGATACCAGTGTAACAATCATTGCCTAATCTGCCCTTAATTGTCTCAATTTGGTGCCTTGTAATTTTTTCAAACACTTTGTAAGCAAAGTGCTTCTTGCTGGTTTTTGTCACAGTTTGATGATTTGTTTGAATGATGATGGATTAAAGCTTCAAGTGTTTATAGAACAATGCAAGAATGACAATGCTAAGTTCTAGATGCAGGAATGACTTCTTTTTTGTTCTTTTCTATGCAATTAGATGAATTCACAAAGCAAACTAATCACCTACAGCCAATAGATATTCAGTCGAATAGTTGGCATGCAACCTACTATCTCAATTCAAATGCTCAAAAGATAACTATAAATGACCAGCAACTTGTGATTCTTATTTGTATTGATGATTTGATACAATGCTCCACTAGACTAGCCAAGACTCTTGGCATAAACAAGAATTACAATTATATGGTATGCTGGGATGAAAGATGCACAACTACAGCTGCAAATATAAACTATACTAAAGGATGAATTGTATGCAATGAACCCTCGTTGGATTGAGGCGCCCTTGAGAATAGATGAAGGAACAAGCAATTTCCAAGTGAAAGGATGATCTCCCAAGCCAAATTGAATTTTCCAAGCCAGCTGCCCCTATTTTGGTCTAATCTCAAATTTAAAATAATATGCAATGAATATGCGTTGTCTCAAGCATCTAATATTATCTCCATGCTCCAAGGAAGTGGGCGCACCAAGCCAAGCAAAGAATCGATGCAAATTGGAACCCCCACAAGCAAAAACGTCCCTCCTAATGGCGTCCTTGACTGTAAATATCTAATTTTTATATCAGATTTTTCTACAATGCAATTTGCTCTCTTAACCAAGAAAAATCGATGCCAAGCTATATAGAAACAAACACCAAAAGATAGCTATGCAACCTCCACGAATTCACCAAATCGATTTCTCCAAAATTGGCCAATGGCCACAAATTTTGCTCCAATTGAGATGACTGAAATATCACCTCCAAAATGCAACCCTTCAAGAGATATTTCACTCCCTCAGTTATGCTATCAATGAGAGTTATCGTTCTCAAAGACAAATTGATTCACTGCAGAAAACTCTAGGCTCCACCAGCAAATCACAACAAAGACAACATCAAATCTGGATGATTCATAATGGTAGCCCACACCTCCCTCTATATTTTTTTTCTTTCCTTCATGTGGGAAGCTTCTAGAAACATCATAATATTTTATTATTATTTTTCCCTTTTAATATATTATATTTGTACTTTAATATAAAATAATAAATTATAACATAAAGTACAAATATAACATCATCTTGTAACATGAGGTTTCTAAAAATAGAAACATTCTAATAAATCATTAGAAAAAATCCAAAATATGTCAAAACTTCTCCAAAAAAACCGTCATTTGGGTAACTACAGAGAAGACCCTCTAACCATGTCGCATTAGCCTACGAGGGCCTATCACATGCCAAAAGTACAATGTCTAGCTAGAAGGGAACATTACAACACGTGCAATTTGAAGCTCACTTAAAACCCTTGAATAGAGTTGCCCAAATAGAAGGAATGGAGGTTTTCATCCCCAAACCTAAGACACTTCTTGAAAGTTTTCGTCCTCAAGAGGTGGAAACCAAGCTTGACATGTTTTATCACAAATTCAATATCCAATAATGCATAATATTCAAATGAATCCTTACTTGCCTTTATATGCCACTCCTCTAAGTGTAGTGCCCAAAATTGGAGGGAAGAGTTACCTTTCTTTTTCAAATATTAAAATATTTTCATTATTTCACTTTAAGCCTTAAGTGTCTAAGACCTATAAATCCCACCACTTAAGTGAAATAGAACATAAAGTGTTTTTTCATAACTCAACTCAAATTAGAAATATAAAGTACCTTTTCTATTATTAACTCCTCACAAGTGGCCCACAATGCTCCCTTTCCTTCCTCTACCCTTAGCCATTGGAAAGAAGAATAGGCTAAGGGTCTTATGAGGGTCTAGATCAAAAATGGGGACATTATAGATTTGAAAAAAAAATTTGGGCTGTAATTATTCTAGAATTGTTGGCAATTATTTAATGGTAAAATATTGCAATCTGTGCTCTAGTTTCATATTTTTAGAATTCTGAATTTTTTGTTAGGGCTTGATATAAAAAATTGTTATTGTTGTGTTAGGGTTTGTGGTTAATTTCCAGATTTGTATGGTATGCCCTAAAGGGGATATTATAGTGGTATCAAAGCCAAATTCTTGGCTAGTTCTAGAGTGTTTTGTTGGCTTAATGCCAAGCAGTGATAGGGAAGTGAGGTACTATGAAAGGAAAAAGAAAAGGGGTCCAAAAAATTAGGAAGGAGATCAAGGGCAACCAAAGCAAGACTTGGAACAGCCAAGGCATAGTGACATGGGTGACTCACATAGGGCTATGTTTGAGAAATTTTCTCAAACACAAGAGCGGTTGACGGGGATGATGGTTGAATTCATCCAAACCATGAAGGATATGAGTGGACACATGCCACAAAATGGTGAAGGTAACAATTTAGATACAAACAACCTTCTCCATCCAACAAGGATGATGGTTGGATCTACACAAAAGCCTAATCAGCCCAACTTCATTCGAAAAGAGTAAGTAATTTCAGTAAGGGAGGAGCAACCTTCTCTATAGGGTGTTGTGGCTGCAAACTATGAGTGTATGACTTTTTCACCAGAAATCAAAGGGGAGATGAGCTTTGCAGATTTCGTGGGATTGAAGAAAGGCAAGGGCAGTTTAAGGGCTGGTCATAAACCAAAAAACAGCCAAGGAAATCTTCAATATGCTTTGGGAAAGCTTACACTTTCCACTTTTGATGGATCTACCAAAAGATCAACTAGGACATGGATACAAAAGGTAGACACATAGCTTACACTTCGGCCTACGATGGAATATGGGGCCATAAAATTTGTTACTTTGCACTTGGAGGGAGCTGTCTATGAGTGGTGGTACCACAGTTTGGTGACACAAGGGCACTACTTCATAAACACCTATGAGGAATTCAGTAGAAGGATAATTGAAAGATTTGATATGGCTGATCCAGAACTTCATTTCAGAGAATTGGCTCAGCTGAAACAAAAGATTTCCATGGAGGAGTATGTGGTTGATTTTCAGAGGGTTTCAGTTGTAGTAACGGGTGTTTTAGAAAAAGGACATAGTTTTGTTCATGGAGGGGTTCGCTGACCCACTTAGGGGTTTAGTCAAGGCTTTCAACCCTCTTACACTTCAAGAGGCCATTCAAAAGGCTTTTGACCTTGAATCTACAACTCCTAGGGGAAAAATTATGCCTTTTGGACAGCAGAAAGTTAATACTTTTGGGACCTTTGTACAGCAGATGACACACTTTTGAGCAGCCTAGGACAACAATTTTGGAGCAACCAAAATCAGTCCCCTTTGGACAGCAAAGGGAGCCTTATCAACAAGGGTTTGGACAATATAAAGAGTTGCCAAAGATGAACAAGGGGGAAAATCAAGAAATGAATTAAGAAGAAAAAAATTGTGCTTCCTTGCAAAGATCCTTGGATGTTGGGTCATTGTTGCAATGGCAAAGGGCAAGTTCATTACATTGAGGTAGTGTCGGATGGGGACGACGATGATGAAGAAGGGGCAGCCCCTAAAGGGGCAGCCCCTAACAAAGAGGAGCAAGAAAGGAAAGAAGAAGATGACCACGTGGATGTAACTCTTGCCACATTGTCTAGTGTTCCTAGATATCATCATTTTAGAGTGAGAGGAGTATTGCAAGGTAAGAAGGTAACGGTACTAACTGATAGTGGGGCAACCCACAACTTCATTGATACAGCTTTGGTATCTAGATTGGGATTACAAGTTGAAGATTTCAAGGGCTTCAATGTAACAATAACAGGTAGCTCCACCATTCCATGCACAAAGAAAATTCAGCAGCTGAGTATCACTCTGAGAGGGCATAAGATGATTGATGATTTCTATGTGGTTGGTATTGGTGAGATTGACATGGTCCTTGGGATGCAATGGCTATATTCTTTAGGAGAATTCACCCAAACTTACCAAACCATGGATCTGAAATTCAAACTAGCCAGTAAAGAAGTAGGGTTGCGTGGTATGACCAATGGAGCTCCTATGGTAGTGACAGCAAAAAGGATGGAAAGATCTTTCCATAGAGGTACGTTGCTTGGTCAACAAAGTATTTTGTTAGTGATACAAATCAAAAATTGGAGCAGCAACAACATCATAAGTATATTTAGCCCACCTTTGATAAGCATGCCAAGGTTTGCAGTAGTATTCCACATGAACTACTACCAGATAAAGGTTTTCAACATATCATTGAAGATGATACATGGGAAGGAAGAGCTATGTTGCAACATCCTAACTTGCGATTGCTTGAAGACAAGCGATTTCCAGAGGGCATGACTATAATGTCCCCTTTTTGGGTTTAGAGCAATTGAAGATGTTGAGTATTGTTATTGATGTCAAAGGTGTATCTTGTGAAGGTTGATGTCAAAGGTGATTAAGAACAGTTGGCAGTGTGTGATGTGACAAGTCATGGAAGAATGTTGTTATGAGATAAAGAGAAAGAGAGAATTTGAAGGCAACTAATGTCTTATGTCCGCATGGAAGGTACAGATCATTGATGTCAAGTGCACAGGAAGCCTAGTCATGACATGAAGAGGTAGGTGCATGGTGAAATGAATGAACACAGGTATGTGAAGGATGTTTGGCACTGTTTGAGCATGAGAGCAAGGTATAAAAGCATTCATGAGAGTTTATGGGTGAGCCTACAAGGGTAAGACCTTCAATCTAAGTCTGCACCTATACCACTTTTAGACCCTGACTAGCATAATGTGGTATGGAGATCAGATTTCAAGGCAAGTATGCGCATGTGAGAATAGACAAAGGTGAGATAAGTTGTTTTAGGCATGATCACAGAGTTTGAGGCCAAGATTTGAAAGGAAAGTGCATGAATCACTGTTTTAGGCCTTCTCAAGCTCACAGAATGAGGTCTCAAACCCGAGAAGCACTTTTAGACGTTCGTTGGTATGTGTAATCTCTGCATGAGAATCTACGTTGTTAAGGAGAGATGGGGAAGGGTCCTAACTAAGATCTCCAGGCATTAGTTTTGGATTCAAGTGGCAGTCCTTTATAAATAATCGTTAACACCAAAATATGTGTTAAACCTCCCTAAAACCCTAATAAGGACCCAATATGAAAGACTTTGTTCAAAACAGCTCAGGATGGATTCAAATGCCTAAACAAGCTATTGGAGCATGTAGCCAACTCTCCCAGGTACTTCCAAGTGGTGGTGGTTAGTCAGATGAGAGAGGAAATGCACAGATACAGAGTTATTTGTCAAGAAATTGTTGTAGCTCTCAAAAGTTGTATTGGTCAAGAAGAGCAAATGGATGGAAGAAGCCAGAGACTCATTTTACATGTCTATAATGATTTTTGGATAGGTTTTATCCTTCAAGTGTTCTAATTTGGTCATTCAACTAAGCCAGTCACAAACAGACCTAATGGTGTGAATAGTGTAAAACCCAGGCAGAGATGAAGAGATAGATTTGAAGGTTTGTGCATGATAGATTGATGCAACAAAGTGCATGAAGAAGTTATTTATGACTTGTAAGTCATGTTCATGCTTTGAAGAAGCTTTGGAGGTCAGTGTTTGTAATGAAAAAGTTGCTCACAAAATGGCATGTCTCGTTCAAATAGGACTGTGAGATATAAGGTCAAGAAATTGGTCTGTAAGACCAATATTTGCCATTAGACCATATGACTTTTCTATTTGAGGATGTTTTGGAGATCTCATAGGACCGTTTGTATGCATCAGAATTCATGACAAGTGTCTACACAAGCGCTAGAGGTCTAATTCATCATGGTTGGTTTTTGAGGTGAATTGGCAATTTTGAGTAAGCAAGTTGAAGAGATGTTCTTGAGCCTTTATCTCGAGTGAAGGTGTTCCATGCATTTGATGATGACCCTGAGGTCATGGAGAATCTATTTACATGTTTCATTTGTTATAGTTGAGTATCATAAGGCTGTTTAAGCTTCATTATTACAAGACAGACTTTTGAGGTCACAGGCCTAATATGGCAGTTTGTCCTAAAGGAGCTTTCATGGTATGAACAAAGGATATAGGTCTAATCAAGCATAGAGGAGGTCATTAGAGTTCATTGGCTAAGTGATTGACTGGTTTTTTATTGTTGGAGAAGGCCATTTGGGCCCAAGAAGATCAAGTTTTTGGATTTAAGAGAGCAAACCTAATGCAATAAGGTCTCCATGAGACCTAAAGGAGGAGTAAGGCCTAATTGATTTGTGGCAGACCATAAGGGGTTCAATTTGTAATTGAACCATGTTCATAAAATGCTCCAAGACCTATTGTGTGGCCGACCTAAGAGGTTGAAGGTGTGTGGCTGACCAAGTGGTGTGTGACCATGAGACTAGTATATATACAAGGCGATTTAGACCTAATTAATATATATGAAAAACTGGGGAATAAAATATTGCATAGTTGAGCAGAAGAAAGTCTTGAAATGAGTTATAGACCATAACATAAGAGCAGAGGTGTGAATTCATGAGGTGGCTGAGTTGGTGTTGAGTCACTTAAGGAGTTGGTGCTTCCTTGCAAGTAGGTGCTTGTTAAAGCATAGTCAAGTGGGTGCTTGACTTTATTGGGGTTGGTGCTCCAAGTTGAGTTGATGCTCAACAAAATTTAATCTTTTGTTTCATAGGACACTAATCCATTTTACAGAGATCATAGTGGGTTTTTTCCCCTTGAGGTTTTCCCACTCATTTGATTTATCTTCTCTTAATGGTTCTTAATGCTTTGCTAGATCACCATGTTGCTTTCATAGTTCATGAATGATTGAGTATAATTGTAAGAAAGTTTTTAAACACTAACTCACTGCCGTCCCCCCGCACCCCTCTTAGTAATTGTGCATCCAACAGAAGACCCTTAGCCTATTTTATTTTTGTTTCCCATAGGCTAAGGGAAAAAAAGAAGGGAAATTTTAGTTCTCTTTTTCAAGTTATAAAAAAATACTTTTGATATATCTTTTCTAATTGTGACTTAAAAAGGGACTTTTGAAGCACGGGTTAACTTAACCCTTAATGAAGATAAGGCATGAATTTTTTATAGGTATTATAATTTTCCCTCCAAGTGGAGCGCCCCTTTTGAGAAGGGTTTTGTTAAAAAAAAGGCATATAAAATAAGAAAGGATGATCATTTGAGAAGGTCACCATGTTTGGTAAATTGAATTTTGAGTTTGAGCACGGAACGCTTCGCTTATCTCCATTGAAGATGAAAGCCTTCATTGGAAACCTAAAGTTAAAGATGGAAACCCTTAATCTCATTTGGGCAACTTCATTTCAGAGGTTGCAACGAACATAATTGATCAGTTTGGGATTCCTAGGGCATCATCTTGTGGAGTGGAGCAGTTGACCGGGTTCTAAGATTGAAGTGTGGTTGTTGGAGACCCTCTTAGAGGGTGGTGAATCACTTTGAAGGGTTTGATCAATTTGGGATTCCTAGGGCATCATCTTGTGGAGTGCAGCAATTGACCGGGTTCTAAGAGTGAAGTGTGGCTGTTGGAGACCCTCTTGGAGGGTGGTGAATCACTTTGAAGGGTTGTTTGAAGTCAGCGAACCATTTGGAGGCCTTTCCAAGGGTGGTCACCACCCACCTTAGGAGGAAAATTTGCATGCTACTGGAGCAAATTATTGATATTTTCATATTTGTCATCAAATAGTAAGCTAGAATTTATTCATGAATTTTTAGACTTATATGTGCATGCAAAAATCAGATTTGAAGAGATTTTGTGGACTGTAATTATTCTAAAAATTCTGGCAATTATTTTATGGTAAAATATTGCAATTTGTGTCCTAGTTTCATATTTCTAGAATTCTGAATTTTTTGTTAGGGTCTGATATAAAAAAATCAGAAATTACTATTGTTGTGTTAGGGTTTGTGGTTAATTTCCAGATTTACATAATATGCCCTAAAGGGGATATTACACCATCAAGTGGAAATGTTTGGGTGAATTACTCCTTGCTCCATGAGCTCTTGGAGTTTCCAAATAACTTTGTCACTCGCTAAATCGGATTGTCTCTATATACCCATATTAGGCAAAATGGATTCAAGAAGCAATTGCATTTCATGTTTCAACTTCTCTCGTAGGAAGCATACCTTTGGGCTGCTGAAATACCTCTTGGAAGTCCTTGATGATCGATTTCAATTGCTCTTCTTATTTATTTGAACGTAATAACTTGGAAGTTTCCACTTCTTTTGGTTTCCCATCTTCGAATGTTTTTAGCACAAGTAGTGCAAATTTCTTGCTTTCTTGGATTGGTCTCTTGGCTTGGGTAGCTTAAACAAGTAAAATATTTTCCTTACTGGTGCAAAAATGAATAACATCAAGATTATCATCTTTCACCAAACTCCATTAATTCTCTCTTATATTTTTTATTAAGGATAATTATAATTATGTATAAAACAATTTACAACAAAAAAATCAGCTTCAGAGGTCTTCCAAAGTGAAAAGAAGAGGCTTCAGGGGCTTAGCCATGTATAAACATATGATGTAGATAAGATAAATATATTAATGTCCAACTAGTGACCACAAAAGTAGGTCAAAGGGACTGCATATTATAGAAATGTGTCAGGAAAAAGTGGGAAACCAAAAAGTTCTCTGAAAACAAGAAAAACAATGCTAAAAGAAATAGTATAAAACATGGCAAAGATTGACCACGCTCAGAACCAAACCACCAAAGGACCCAACCACGCTCAGATCCAACGAAGGGAGCAAAAGAAATGATTAATCTCCAAGAATCTGTAAATGCCAGGAGCACGAGGATGATCCCTAAGAAAGAAGAACCAGGAGGGAACCCATCAAGAGTTCGATCCAACTCTCCTAGCATCCAAGGCCAATGAGAAGAAGCTCCAAATAGAAGTCTGACCTGAAGAAGGGGAGGTATGATCCCTGGTCTGTCCTCCAATCCTCTGCCTAGAAGGAAAAGTCCTCTGTGAAGGTCTGGTGGGTCTAGTTTGCATCCTAATGTCGAGTCTGAAGTGAATATGCTAATGAAAACTCGGGGAACTTTGAATAGTGTGTATGGGCCTCACTGATCTGGAATGTGGGGCTGTACTAATGTCAATCTGTCACTTAGTGCCTCTCCTCGAAGGTAGCACTGTGAAAAAGGAAGTAATCCGCTAAGTGGAGACTGGTCTAGTGAGTCTCTGAAAAAAATGATCGCGAAGCTTAAGAGCTTCTGTATATATAAAGCCAAACATCTTTGGTCCTCATATCTGAAGAAGTCAGAAAGAGTTTGTCTTCCTAAATAGGCAATAAAACCTCCCTCTGATCTCATAGTAAATGGGACAACGAAAGATAAGAAATATTATATAACTTGTGCATATTCACCAAATAGAAACATACTTAGTCTAGTATTGTTAAGAAGGAGCAATAGTATTTCCAAAAACATTATAGATTCTATTGACAGCAAAAAGGAGAATGGAGGACTTATTCTGCAGATCTACTATGATTCCGATGTTAAGCTTGAATAGTAGGGTGGCATTCATTCCTCCTTTCCTTGGTAGACATTTGAGAACTCCAATTTGGGGAAACATGAGTTAATGAAGGGCATAATAGAGCACTGCTCCACGTTTCCCCTCCTTTGTTGACCTCCATGGTGGTGTGTGCACTGATCTGATTTTCTGATGGACTCTCTGTTGTTCGTTGTACAACATTTATTATGCAAGCCTCTAGCAGTTCCTTTCAGAAGTAATTATTTGTTCTATGGCTTTGGTGCGACTCTGGAGCTTGTTGAATTTATGAGTTAGAAAGTCAAAGCAGTCTTTCTGCTAGGTAACCACCTCTTGAAGGGCAATAATACATTCTTTCTGTTACTGCAAACTTGATATCATATTAGCAGAATTTCTTTCAAATAATTAAGATGTCAGTTCCTATGTCTTCAATTTTTCCATCCGTGCTTTCAATGCTCTGGGTTATGTTTTGCAAGGATTTGGTGATGGAAAAATCTCTCTAGCTTCAGCATGGCATTTTTTGTTTGGCATAGAAGCAAGATGAGCTTGGGATTCAATGGTGTTGTCAATCTCAAATGGAAGGAAACCAGAAGGGTTTCTAGAATTGATGAGGATTGGGGTTGTCCATAACAGAGCTGAGACTAGTGCTGCCCTCAAAAAAAATTAGGCAAACATAGGGGTTCCGTTCCCATTGGAAGATTAAGATTGGTCCTAAGACTAATTCCTAAAAACCTATGCGTCCCTTCCAAGTAGAATTCAACCACAAACTTGACTCTAGTGGTCCAGTTGGCCCTAGGAGGGAGAGGGGGTCAAGCAGACATAGGTGGCCTAAAGGCAGAGGAGGTGTGAGAGATACCTTTAACCATAGGGTTAATTCTGAGCACTGAACCATCTTTTTGGGACTTCTTGTTGGCCATAAGCAGCATTCTGTTCTTTCATCAATATTCATATTTTCAAGCTCCTCATTGTCTATAGGAATCCGTTGATTTCCTAAAGAGTTATGCAGCACATTGTTTTCTTTGTTCTGCACAATATAATCCACAATTTCCTTCTGATTTTTCATGCTCGCCTCTTACAGATTTTTTTCATAATTCTGGTGCTGCATCTGTTGGTAATGGCCATCAATATGGTGTTTACATGTTTGGGTGAAAAGACCTTTTGAAATGATGACAAATTGTCATGTCCCCCTTTTTTATCTAGCCACACATGAAGACCCTTAGCCTTTAGATTGTTCCCATGGGCTAAGGGAAAAGAAAGAAAAAGGAACGTTGGGAACCCTTTTAAAAGCAATTAGCAAAAAGGTACCTTATGTTCTAATGTTCACTTAAGTTGTGTTCTTTTAAGAGTTATGGGTGCCCAAGCACTTAAGTGGGAGTTATAAGGATTACTCATTTTAATATTTTAAAAAAGGCTTCCCTCCAAGTTGGACGCCCCTTTTTGGGGAATGATTATAAAAGCGAGGGGATCATTTGAAGGGCATGTCATATTCGGATAATTGATTTGGAGCTTGAGCATGTAACGCTTGGCTGATCTATTGTAATAACAAAAACGCTTCAATAGATGTTGGAACAAGGATAAAAACCCTTGGACTAACTAGGGCATCCTCCATTCAGGGAATTGCATTGTTCTTCATTGGTCTATGGAGCAATTGAGCATCATCTTCAAGGTAATAATTATTCCTCGGGCAGTGCCTAGTATTTTTTAGGAGAAATTGCAGTAAACAGAAGTTTTGAGAATTTCGGGACAGCTTTTGATGGACTTCCCGTGGTGGAAAAATTTAGTGTCTTGTTTTGTTTGATAGCTATCATTTTTATAGTCATTTTGAGCTATCATGACCATGCACTGTAACTCCCAGTATTTCGGGAGATATGAATTTATGAAGTTTCAGTTGTTTTTGGCCAATAATAAATCTTGGAGTGGATAAATTGTGCCACTTGTGGCAAATATATTTCTGAATAATATAAATATATTTTTCTAGTAATTTTCACAATATTTGGCAGCCCTTTTGAGGCCATTGATGGCATAAATCTATATATTATTTTTTCTGTAAATTTTTGTACAAGGGCAACTTCTTTGGGAAGGTGAATAATATGTTTGGTGCCGTAATTTATGAACAAATTGTTGTGATATTTTATATAACTTTTGTCAATAATTCACGAGGGTTTGAGCAAGTTTGTGCAAGGTGGAAGGCACTGAATTTTTAGGTATAATGTCTAAGGGTGATACTAGGGTTGGGAGGTTGAAACCCTCATTTGTAGACATACAGTTTGAAAGATTGAATGAGCTATTAATTACTAGGGCTACAAGGTAATTAATTACAACATTGCATAGTATTTGGACAATTTTTCTATGGCTAGGGTTTGCTGGTTTTGAAATCATAAATTTGAGTTTTACAAAAGGGTTTGTTGGAAAGCCTCTATTTTGTTAGTTTGTCCCATTTGGGGACATTGCAATGGTATCAGTAAATTGTGGGATGGATAGACATATATCAAAAAGTGGCATCGAAAGGGCTAGGTTGGAGAGTCGTATTCAAGCCCAAGATCGGCTGATAGGGACTATAATCACATGCCTTCAAACAGTGAAGGGACAAGAAGAGGATCAACCCCTTGGAATAGAGGACCAACCTTCAATTCGTTGGGATCTAATGAAACACTATGATGAGTATTTGACACACACCCTCCAGTTCAGAAAAGAAACAAACTTCAATGAATGCAGAGCATGGAAACAAGGAAAGACGCATCATGGACAAGTGGTTGTGCATGACGAATTGGGAAAGATTGTTCTCCCAAACTTTGATGGGGATCCAGGTACTTCAATTAGAGCATGGGTAGATAAGGTTAAAAAATACCTTGACTTGAGGCCTAGAGGTAAAAGAGAAGCTCTAAAGTTCGTCATACAACATTTGGAAGGGATTGCCCATGATTGGTGGCATCTTGAGTGGAGGACGCATGGACGTGACTGCCCATGAGGAACTAGGTGAGAGGAACATTAAACGGTTTGATAAGAAGGTAGAGCTGCCAAAACCAAAAATCTTGATGGCTCCCACAAGGGACTTTCAATTGTATAGGGGGAAGCCATTGAGGCACCTAATTAATCCCAGTTTTCAACTGTATAAAGGACAGCCACCCCATGAGTATGTTGGACATCAAAGATAAGTAGCTCCCGGGCAGCTAAAGGCAAAATTTCAGACATGCAAGGAGCAGCCAACACATGAGAGTGCGGGGCAAAAAAAATCAGTAAGTTTCAAGCCACCATTGACTAACAATCAGCTGCATTTAAAGTCATCAAACTCAGAAAATTCAGAGAATAAAGTGGGGAGATCCGAGACATGCAAAACAGAATTTGAAGGGCAGACACAAAAAGAAAGACAATCAGAAAATTCTGATATAAAAATGGAAAATTCTGAGACATGTAAATCTGAGTTTTAAAAAGAAGGCAGCCAACAAGGGTCAAAGGAAAAGGCGCCTAGTGAAGGTTTCCAGCAAGTTATGAAGCAACCAATGGGGTTGCAAATGGTAGGCACTAAGATGGAAGTAGCAGAAAAATCAAAACTTCCAAAGGTAAAGCAAGGAGAAGTTGTTCAACAACTTCATGAGCAACCAAAAGATCAAGAAAAAAGCTTGGATATGTATAAGAAAACCATAATGAAAAGGTATGTCATGAAAGAAATTTTTTGCATTGTTTCTTATCATAGACCATTTTCATTGCCTAATTTCATATTCCACGAGGAAGGTTGGAAGAAACAATTAACACTTGGAAAGGAAGCACAAGTCCCAACAAGATTGGATAAGGCAAGTGGGTCCTTTGAAGGAATAATGCCAAATAAAAAGAAAGAAGATTTCATTTTTGCATTTGGAAGAAGGAAAGTCAAATTTGTGTATGGGTAAGCAATTGAGTTGTCATCTTTGTAAGTGCTCATTGATTTCTCAATAGGGAAGAGAATTCTTCAAAGTAAATTCAAGGAATGAGCATGACAAGTATCCATCATGGATATGGGATCCAGGTGAGCTCTACAAGAGTAATATTGCTATCATGTCATGTGGTGAGACAGAGATTACAATTTGGGCCAATATAAAGAAGGAAATAAGCAAGGGTTATCATGGTCCCAGGATCATGGTAATTGTTGTTTTTAGCATTTTTTATCTGTTATCCTTGAGGTTTTTTGTAACCATGGTGAGTATGGGCTCTAAATAGGTGTGCTTCTCACACCTCAACATCACAAGGGTGGTCCAAGTATGTATTAGTGGATTTCCAGCCACTAGAAGGAAGTGGGAAAGAAAAAAGGCATACTACAGCTGTGCTAAAAAAAGGTCAACGCACCAAGAGGGAGTCCATATCATGCTCATAAGAGATGATGGAATAATTAGGAAAGTGTTGCTAAACACTAATGTTTTTACTAATATGTTTGTTCCATGTGTAGGGTAACTAGAGAAATCAATTGCAATGGCTATAAAGAGTGCAAAGAATATTGTGATTTCTATGCATGGGTAGCCAATTAGGCGTAGTAGAAACCATCCAACTGCATGTTTGAAGAGCTCGAGAAATTCTGAAATTGATGAAGGTGAAAAGATAGGAAGAGGTATGCAAACTCAGCTAGTTGTAAACTCAGAAAACTATGAAAGTTTTGGCATGCTGCAGCCAAAGATAAATTCTGAAAACACATATGCGAAGCCTGATTTTCTTTACTTAAAAATTTCTGAATTGTTAAGACCAACACCACCGCCTATTGAGGTAATAAACCTTGATTATTTGAGCATGCTACAACCCAGAATAAGTAGTAGAAGCGCACACACCAGGTTTGAATTTTGTCACTCAGAAAATTCTGATTTATGGATGCAAACACAACTTCACAAGGATGAGAAAACTGATTTTTTTGACTGGTTACAACCCTTAACAAGTTCCGGACATGCTCATGATTTGCGGCACTTCTTGCATAGCAAAGGTTGGGAAAGCACACGTAAGGTACAACACTCTTTCATGGATGAATTTGAACATTTGTTGGACTTATTTTGTGATGCATCCATGCTTGAAGATGTTGAAGAATACATGACACACATATGGAGATCCATGTATGATTGCTTACATACCCATGACATTCTCTTACAAGGTATGCTCTCAAATTGGTTTGAGTTTGTTTTCTCATTGCAAGTGGGTAGGCTACAATTTTGGTTTGGGGAAAGTTTGGCATGGCATATAAAAGACCCTAACAAGTTTTATAATGCATACCATGGGAGCACACCCACCCTAGCGCACTTTCAAAAGGGAATTTTCATAAGGGGCAGCCTTGTCATACATTTCAGTTTGATTCATTTCTGCAGCCCTAACCCTTTTTGCATAATGTTTGAGTTCATAACGGCTTCCTTGAAGAGTTTGGAGATGAAGGGCTCATTGGAGGTCAACTTGGGAACGAATAAGTTGACATTTTGGAGCAATCCTCTGGCTGTACATCAGAATCACAGCCCACATATCTGCATATTCATTCATGTTGATGAGGTAATTTTTTCTTGAATGAAGGAACAAGTGTCCATGGCTTCACCATGAAAAATTCCAGCTCATGAGAGGACCATGTTGAAGAGTTTGGGGTATGAGATGAGGAATATTAACAACTGTTTTGAGTTGCGTTGGGTAACATATGTTGCAAATTGTTTGGAATAAGATGTAGTTGGAAGGCTATTTGGGAAGGTGCTAAGGGCTTGTGGCCTCTTAGCAACAACAAGTACATGCATGGCAGTTGCATATAGGGGCATGAGAGGCCTATAGAAGATTGTTATGACGCTTACGACACTTGGGGGCAGTCCTTAAAATCACATGTTCAACAAGGGGAGGTTTTGGGTTGAGATTTTCCTTGAGAAACATTTACAAGTAGACATTGCATAATAAGGTATGTTGGGAAACCCCTTTGGATATTGCAGTTGTTTGACGACAAGCAATTGTGCGCAGGGAGGACTATTATGTCCCACTTTTTGATCCAAAACACATGAAGACCCTTAGCCTTTAGATTTTCCCATGGGCTAAGGGAAAATAAAGAAAAGGGAACATTGGAGACCTTTTTAAAAACAATTAGCAAAAAGGTACTTTTTGTTCTAATGTTCACTTAAGTTGTGTTCTTTTAACGGTCATGGGCGCCCAAGCACTTAAGTGGGAGTTATAAGGATATTTTAAAAAAGGCTTCCCTCCAAGTTGGATGCCCCTTTTGGGGGAATGATTATAAAAGCAAGTGAGGGGATCATTTGAAGGGCATGTTATATTTGGATAATTGATTTGGAGCTTGAGAATGCAATGCTTGGTTGATCTATTATAAGGACGAAAACCCTTCAATAGATGTTGGAACAAGGACAAAAACCCTTGGACTAACTAGGACATTCTCCATTCAGGGGTTTGCATTGTTCTTCATTGCCCTATGGAGCAATTGAGCATCATCTTCAAGGTAATAATTATTCCTAGGACAGCACCTAGAATTTTTGAAGAGAAATTGCAATGAACTAAGGTTTTGAAATTTTCGAGACAACTTTTGGTGGACTTCCCATGGTGGGAAATTTATGTTTCTTGTTTTGTTTGATAGCTGTCATTTTTATGGTCATTTTGAACTATCATGGTCATTGTAATGCCCAGTATTTCGGGAGATATGAATTTATGAAGTTTTTGTTGTTTTTGACCAATAATAAATCTTGAAGTGGATAAATTGTGCCACTTGTGGCAAATATATTTATGAATGATATTCATATATTTTTCTAATAATTTTCACAATATTTGGCAGTCCTTTTGAGGCCATTGATGGCATAAATCTATATCTTATTTTTGCTTTAAATTTCTGTACAAGGGCAACTTCTTTGGGAAGGTCAATAATATGTTTGGTGCCTTAATTTATGAATGGATTGTTGTTGTGATATTTTATATAATTTTTGCTATTAATTCACAAGGGTTTGAGCAGGTTTATGCAAGGTGAAAGGCATTGAATTTTCAGGTGTAACGTCTAAGGGTGCTGCTAGGGTTGGGAGGTTGAAACCCTCATTTGCAGCCATACATTTTCAAAGATTGAAGGAGCTATTAATTGCTAGGGCTACAAGGTATTTAATTACAACATTGCATAGTATTTGGAGTATTTTTCTACAGCTAGGCTTTGCTGGTTTTGAAATCATAAATCTTAATTTTACATAAGGGTTTGTTGGAAAACCTCTATTTTGTTGATTTGTCCCATTTGGAGACATTACACAAATCATGTAAGCAAAATCTGTGCTCCGACACCTATAAGATCTATTGTGAAGTTGTTGAAAGAAATATATTCAGAAAAAGCGCTATCAGAAAATGGGTTAGCCATTCGAATAGGAGCAACTTGCCATATGTAATCACCTTGATTTGGAGTGTCCTTAGCTTTTTGAGGGTGGAAAACAAAGGTGTCATCAGAGTCAATGTCAGCCCTGCTCCATTTGCATTGCTTCATCTCAAATTCTTCATGTTTGTCTTTTTGGTGAGCCATTAAGTGCAACAATGAGACTGTACCATGGAATGTCTCCTACAACAGATAGATGTTTGGTAAGATATATGAATCAAAAAGATTTACTAAATCCATGGAGAAGGCCTCCAATTTATTGTTATGACAATGGGAGTGTGAGAGATGAAGTTGTGAGACCTGCCATTTATTGACAAGGGGAATGTTATATGGGTTCATTCCATGGCAAAGCACCTGCCCCAATTTGCATTTGTGGCACATTCCTGTTAAGGATATGGTGTCATGATCTTGCGCACTAGAAGTGTCCACCTTTTGTATCGCAAAAAGGTAACATCCATGTGTTTGTTTATTCTTGCTCGCCTGACACTTGGTTTCTAAATGAATTTGTTTTGTGGTAATGTCAAACCATACTGACGTCCTTAGAAGACAAAGGACTTGGATGGGACGATGAAAAAGAATTGAATGGTGTCATGAGGTGAGAGGAAAAGAGGTTGGTGTCATAGTTATGGTTTCTCGGAGTATATAATATGTGCTTAGGGTATTTTTTATCGTTTTTTGTGTCAATAAATAAAGTCCAAGTAGATAGAATTGCAATGCTGGGAACTTTGGTGTAAGCATATTAACAAGTGTGGGTGCAGGCAGGGACAAAATTTGATGGCCATATGACCATATTTGCATTTTTTAGCTGTAAAATACAATCATATGTTTTGGTAGACCATATTAAATGCAAGGTGAAATTTTGGACAGTGTATCAAAAACTTTAAAGAATTATAATAAATATATAGATTATCTTTCATGGTTTTTTTTCCTACCATGACCTATACTAACTTTTGAAGGACAATGTTGAATAAACTAGTACACATTTCTTAAAAACATCTATTTGAAAAATGCCGAAAGATATCAATCTCAAAGCCCTTGTCTTGGATTTTTCACATACAACAATCATTAATAACTTCATTACTTTCTTTGCAAATTTCCCACTAATTGGTGACAAATCGTATCAATCTAACTACACCAATGTTTCAAGCTCGAAAAAATATTTCTAAAAAAAAAGGGGGCTCCAAACTCCATCGTATGACAAAGATATTACGATTTTTCAATGACTTCTCTGATAAAAAAAGGAAAAACTTCTAAGTGACAATCAAATGGACATCAAATTTAAGGTCAAAATTAAAAGTGAACATACTCATGGATACAGTCCCCCTTTCCACCCACCCACTAGCTTCCATTGTAAAACACTTCTGGACATAATAACCATCATCAAAAAAAATCATGACAGGCAAGATCGCATGTCAGATTTAGTCCTTAGGTGCGAGTGTTCGAATGGGATCCTATTGAGTAGTGAGGATGACAATTATGAAGAGGGGCGTAAATCATGAGGGCACAAGAGAACTATATAACTAAGAAAGGGATTAGGAAAAAAGGAAGGAGTGCGGTCAAACTCCACAAGTCTTCAATTATTTATTGAATTGGAATTAACACCCTAAGGCCCTGATCAATTGCTCTTCTCTACAAATTTTTATTTGTATTCCACTCCGTAATTCGGTTATTTTCCCGTATATAATTGTGTTTGTATTTACCCATTTTGTCACCATATTTTCCAAGGCATCAATGACAGAATTAAAATTTATAGGCTTATGTTCCATCACAATTTGCTGAAGACTTTCCATGCTATCTTTTACTTTCTTAAGCACAAGTAATTTCCATCCAGCTTGACAGGGGTTACTATTTCTTACCATACTAAATATGATTATGATTAGGGTGAGATTCAGATCGACTGTAATTTGAAGGCCCTTCCTGATGGAGAGAAATTCAGACATATTACTACATATTGTGTGTAAGCCACTAAAAGTTGCACCAAATTGTTTTTGATTGTCCCTCATATTCCCACCTTATCTGTATTTTGAGCTTGTACCAGTTCTTTTCCAGTGGACTCCAATCTTCCTTTGGAATTATATTGAACCATTTGTATTTGTAATAGAAAGGAAGGTTCCATCTTTTATTTCTTTGCAGGTCTTTCATTTTGCAGGAATGGAATGCACTGACCATTTTTTTATCTTTAATATTAGTCAGTGCGATCATTTTTATTTCACTTCTCATTACTTGCAGAAGGTCCTTTGGTTGTCTTTCAGAAATCTTGAACATTCATTCAATATTTTCCTCCCAGATTGTTCCATAGAACTAACCCAGTAGTTGTTTTATGCATAAAGCTTTTCCATTCCATATTTGTGTCTAGAGTGGTCCATCTTTTTAAGGTAGTTTCAACTTTTCAATAGTCTCCCTTTAGACACACTTGAGTTGACTTGCTTGGCCAACAAAATCCAGACTTGCTTTAGCACACAAGCATCTTAATATAAGATGCTTTATGTTTTCTTCTTGCAATTTGCAGTTGGGGCATCTGCAAGGACCTTTCCACCATTTTTTATTCAAGTGGTCTGTTGTGAGAATATTTCCATATCTGACGAGCCATAGGAAGTGTTGAATTTTAGGCCACATAGTGGATGACAACAGCTGAGTCTGTTTTTTTTCAGTAGAAGCATTTTGTTCAAGCATAGTATATGCTGAAGCAACCGTACACTCTCCATTGTTTGTGTTTCCAAATGGATTTGACATGTTCTATGGTTAGAATGATAAATCTAGTCCATAGCTCTTATATCAGATTCCCCATTTTCCTGGGAAAATATGATCCATGTTGATTGATGATTTGAATATTCCATTATGTATCCCCTTTGTCTTTATTAATTATGTAGCTTGAAATTTTGACAAATCCTTTGCCTTGGATGTTGTTTTGAGTTAGGCGCATGCCCACCATGAAGAGAATTGTATATTTATTCCAACTATCTTCCCAGAACCTTGTTCTTCCCCCATTTCCAATTCGCCACATGAGGTTGTAAAGAAGAATTTGCATCCCATCACTGATGTGTTTAGTTATTGTTGACAATGGAGGTTTCTAAGGCTCAATTATATCACCCTTCTTTAATCCCAGTTGATATTAATTTCTCATGATATCCATCTAGTTTTATTTTCGGAAAAATGTAGCCTCCAAGCATGTCTTGGGGCAAATTCTTGATTGAAATTACAAATGTTCTTTAAGTTAAACACGCCCTGTGACTTTGGCTTGTTAGTAGTTTTCCATGTTACCAGAGGGTATTTATGTTGAGAGTTCATTCCTTGCCATAGGAATCTTCTTTGTATAGCATGCATCCGAGACTCAACAACAGTTGGTATTGGTAGCATTGCAAGAAGGTGAATAGGGACAGCTTGAAGGCCAAATTTCACTAGTTGGGCTCTTCCTACCAATGTGCATCAATTATTAGTCTAGTGTGAAAGTTTGATCTCCAATCTTTTTTAATTCTTTCCCAAAGTGTGATGTTGACTTTTCCATGGAGTAGGAAGCCAAGGTAATCCATAGGATGAAATGTCCCAAATTAGGGAAATTTTATGAATTCTGATTTTTCTGAAAAACCCTAGGTAAATAGTCAATTCTGATTTTTATTTCCAGTAAACCCTAGTGTCCAAAATTAGCACAAAATTCTGCTAAGCTCAAAGTACCAAGTAGCTAATCCAAATGAGCAATTTAACCCTTCAAAAAGGGAAATAAACCCTCAAACCCTAGACGCCCCCAAGCTGTAATATTAATTGAAATTTGCAGCTGATCTTTATCAAGAGAAACCCTCATAAAATTGCATAAATATTACTGAATTGAAATGCATAAATTATTATACAAATCTGAGTATATTTGGAGCCACAAAGCCCTTCAATCCAAATCGCCAAAGCTGGAAAAAATATAGAATTTATTTTCAGAATATTCAAAGCAATAATAACCCTCACAACAAGGTCAAAACCCTCCCAAATCAAGTCACCACATTGCAGAAATAATAGAATAAAATCAGAATGTCACTTAGGGCATAAAATCACCCCAAGGCATGAGCAAAGCATCCACCAATCAAGTTGCCAACCTCCACAAGCAAGTCGCCCAACCTGAATTTGCAAAAGATGGTGTTTAGAACAACTTTGGAGAAATAGATTCCTCAACGGCAGCCTCTAGGTGAAGCTACCCCAAAAAGAAGGAAGAGGGTTTGCATCCTCTAAACTCTATGCTTGAAGGGTTTCGTCTTCAAAGCAATGGCTCAAGCGTTTTCATGCTTAATGCCCAAGATTTTGAATATCAAACATAGCATGCCTCCAAATGAAACCTTCCTTTGTTTTTATGCCACTTCCCCCAAGGGGCACGCCCAAAAGGGAGGGAAACATATATTCAAATCATAAGGAAAATTGATTTTAAAAGCCCATGACACTTAAAGGGCCCAAACTTAAGTAACTCTTATAACATAAAGTACCTTTTACATATATTCATTTGAAATCACTTATTTCTCTTTCCCTTTTTTATTTTCCCTTAGCCCCCAGGAAATGGTTAAGGCTAAGGGTCTTCAATGATGTCCCTAACAAAAGAGGGACATGACATAGGAAGAGTTCCTTATATTTGAGAATTTGTATAAACTCGTGTTTTTTCCTTTGGGATAGGTTTATAAAGATAATAGTTGATTTGTTGATATTTAACATTTGCTCCGAGACATCTTGGTACTTCAGAAGAGCACTTTTTATGTCTATGGTCTCCTTTTTTCTAACAGTTGAGAAGAGTATCATGCCATCTGCAAATTCGTAACCCATATGTTTGTCCTCCTCCAACAACCAACAACCCATGCAGTTTTTTATTTGTTTGCTATTTTCTGTATCTCTGAGAAGATTTAACTCATAAATATCAACAAATAAAGACTTAATGGATCTTCATGCCATAGACCTATAATTGGAGTGAACCATTCTCCTTTGATACCATTTATTGATACTAAGTAAAAGGGAGTGGTGTAACAGCTCTCAATCCACTGAATAAATTCCTCACTGAATCCAAAAGCCCTTAAAGTTGTTGATATTAATTTTTGGTTGCATCAGTCAAAGGCCTTGGACATATCCAATTTTAGAATAAGTCCCAATCTATGCTAAGATTTCTTGGAGAGTACAATTTCTTGAACAATTATGTTGATCCTGATAATGACTCGGGATCACTACGTAAGAGTAACAATTTAGTTTCAAGAAATTACAATCATCTAAGAAAATTCAGCATGACATAAATCACAGTTTTGGAGGCCTTCAGAGCCTTTACAGAGCTCTAAACATCTCGACACCAAGCATTAGCTTGATGAATCTATTTATAGCAAGTCAAGCTTTTTGGAAAGGTATTATACTATTAAATCATAGAAGACCTAGAAAAGTTATAGCCTCAGCAGGGTGGCCCAACCTGAACTAGTTATTATTAACCATTCTTATATTATAAGATCTTTTATTATTAGGAGTTGTCTTATTCGCATGCCCATGCATGATGAAAGAATATTCTTAGCTTTGTTTAGCTTTAAATAGAAGTCCTATTGGCATGCCCATGCATGTTGAGTGGAAATTATTAGATTTAATTATCTTTAAAGTAATTTACTATTATTAATTTATTTAACTATAAAACCTATTGTAATTCAAAGTGGACAACTCATATCTCTTCCACAAAGATTGCTTTCTTTTTAGAAACTCTCTGATTATCTTGCAATAAAGTTTTGTTTATTACTCTTGCATATCTATATCAATTCGGTGTAGAAGAGAGTAGCTTTATTATAACACACTAATCTCTAGCAGTTGGTGTGTTGTCCCCGAGATTGAATCCTCAATCTAGATCATTGGTATAAAAGAATTTGAGATCCTACATGTGCATCAAATGAGGTCATGGTATCAGAAGTTTGACTTGGAGACGAAATCCATCTAACCATCTTCCCAATAGACACAAGTGACCATAGATGGACAGAGGAGGAACGAATTCCTTAGACCTAGTAAAGGCAATGCTCGAAGAGGCTCTGACAAAGCGAAGGGCCGAAATGATGACCGAATTTGCGCATATCCTCCAACAATTGCTGAGAACCCACCAGTAGCTTCTAAACACGACCTTTCCAAGGGTCCATAGAAGTGGATGCCCTTGAAAATTGGATCACAAAATTAGTCATTTTTTTCTATCAACACCACGGTTACCATTGAATTTTTCGGGCCAACCGAACTAGTCTGATTCAGTTTGGGGGTCTGGGCCCATTCTTATGACTGTATTTTTTCAGAAAGAATGAAAAAAACCCTAAAACGAACTAGACAGAGCCTAAAATGACGATGGTCTACCTTCTAGTTGTTTGAAGTTGTTCATGAAACTGTCCTTGTCCATCTATCAAACTTGCCATGTGAATCAGTTCTCGCCAGTAAATTTTCTGGTGTGGCTTCTATCAACCGGTCTCACTTGGCTTGACGAACATATCATTTGTAACTGTCACTTTTTCCATATAACAAGGAGCAGTCTAATAAATTTATGTCATCAAAAGCATAGTCAGCCTACTTAAACATATTTAAGGCAGTTATATGCAGAAGTGAATTCAAACAAAGTTGCAAAAATACATAACATACAATTGAATCTAAGAAATAGATGAAAAAGCAACCATTACACATTTGACACAAGAGATTGGTAGAATGGTGCCACTTATATTCAATAGAAAGAAAAGGTAAATGTACATATGCGTACAATGCGCAATAAGATGAGGAATGCAAGTTCTTGTGATGAGAAAGGGATAAACATCCTAACAGATTTGTTTAGATTGCAGTGTCATCAGCCAAAGCAAGGAAAGTATGTTCCCGTGATCAAAGAAGGATAAAAATCCTAATCAATTTACCTAGTCTAGGAAGGGATCATCTGATATGAGATGCTCAAGGCATGCAAGTATTCAGGATGTTGTAGGCATGCCAATTAAGAAAGAGGACAATGGCCACTCACTTGATCATTGTTTGAGTCTTCTCATATATATATAGGAAGACACTGAATATGGTGAGTTACACATACACACACACATATATAGGAAGACGTTGAATATGGTGAGTTACACACACACACACACACACACATATCATCACAAGGAAGCAGTTAAAATAGATAGTTACAAAAGTAGACAATTACAAGAATGGTTTGTCTTCTGCCCATGTGACGGTTCGACTTCCTTGCAGGTGTGATGGTTACACTTCCATTGGTGATGTGTTGTTGACAGGATCCCTGGCATGGCGCAAACCTAAAGAACGCCACCCGACATGCCACACAGTAGAAGAGTTCTAGTACATGGATGTTGAGTGATGCGTTGAGCTAGACTAATGTGTGGTATGTTGCAAGGTGTTGCAGAAGCACGCAAATGTGCCACGTGTTTCTATGTTTGGCACGAGATGTTCTGAAGTTGCTAACTCATTTGCAGGACACGAATGTTGCACGGTGTTCGTCTTGATGCTACAGAAGTGCACAAGGATACTGTAGAGGTTGTACAAGTGCCACACATTACCGTGGCAATTCCTTTTTGGTGTTGTGGAAGCATGCAAGAGTGTAGAGAATCTTTCCTTAGTGACTTGCATTAACTTTGGGATGAACCAAACTAGCTAAACAATGCACAAGGAGATACTACAAATTCTAGTGTAAGCCAATTTGCATGGTGCAACCTAACTTTTATAGGTATGCTCTGATTGTGGACCATAATACCTTTTCGAAAAGCTCCTCACATCATCGAGAGGTTCACACAACTAAAGTTGTGTGGCGAGTTGTGCTAAGACCCGGAAACAGTTTGAAGACATCTGAAATTGCCTGACAAGGTTTGTAGTGTTGAACTGCAAGAGTTGTGTAGTAACACAAAAGATGTGTAGGATCTTGTGTTTGGGCACATGGGTGTTGAACTTGATGGAGAAGTTGTTAACGTTAGCGCAAGGCTAGATGAGCAACACCCAAAAATTGCAGTAAGATATGGTGTCTCAGATCCTTCTGGATCATGTTCCTTAGGGCCATTAGGGTGTGGGATTTGGAGAAGTCCTCATCACACTTGGACTCACTTGTTTGTATGCCACTCATACAAGGTCTGATTACAAAAATTTAGGGCTCAAAACTCGTGACCCTTCATCATACCTTCATTCATGTCCTCAAATGGCTAACAAATCAATCACAAAGATTCCAACTTCAGACATGTTCAAGAAAATGATGAGGCATGCAGAAACAATAGGAAGAATTGGAAGAATGTCATGCACATGAAGCAAGTATTTTTTATCTATTTACTCAAATTCTCAAGAATGTTCAAACTCCTTCCAACACAGTCATTCACATCAAGCTTTTGGTGGTCAGACACCCTAAAAGCTACAAGTCAATCTAGACATCCCTATGTTTGAAGATAAAATACATGCAAATTCCCTAGTTAAATTGCCTTAACCTTATATGTTCATACTACATGGTTAATCATTTCACCAACCAAGAAAAAATTACATTCGCTCTTGGAAAGTTTCTTTATCTGTAAAGAAAAGGTCAGTAAACTACTACTCTACATGTGAAAATTGTGAAGATGTTGAATTAGACAGACATATAGATACCTTGAATGGTTTTGTAGAAGCACTCAAAGCAACTCATTATCATGTTGGAAACTATGATGATCAATACATCAAGTTTTCTCAGTTATGCCAAGGCCGTGATCAATCTATGCAGGAATACACTGACACTTTTCATACCTTGGTTTCAAAACTAAATGTCCAAAAATCTGACCAAAATCTCGTTTTGAAGTATAAGTCGGGCTTGAGACCATATATCCAATCAAATATGCATTTCCTCCAGATCTCCTCCATCGAAGAAGCCTATAGATTTGCTTTCAAGTTTGAAGCAAAATCCAAACTAAACACTACGAAAGAAGATTCCAAGTCTCAAGGCAAACCATTGTTAAGCCTTCCAAGCAGAATTCTAAACAAGGGAATGGCCCTTCACACCATTCACAGAAGAAGAAGCAACTATCAAATGATTAGATTAAGCAGTCCATGATTGGAAAATAGTGCTTAGTTCATAACTCAACAATCACTCCAATGAAGAGTGACGCACTAGGAAAAATCCACTTGCAGGGCTCAAGGCAGCAAGTACAAGCATTATAGTAGTTGACAAAGGCAAGGAGATCATGGATTATGAACCTAGTGTTATGGTTAATATTGCAAACATCTCTACTTCCCCAACACAGATTCAAAAGAAGAATTAAAAAAATCCATTCTCAAATATGGATCAATGGTCATCCAATACACCTCATCATTGGCAATGGAAGTCAAAAGACCCCGATGTCTCTTGAAGCATTTCCAAGATTGAACTTGCCACTAACGCCTCACCAGCAACCATATTCCATTGGTTGGTTTAAATCATGCTATGAAAAACGTGCCACTCAACAGTGTCACCTAGTGTATAAAATCAGGGTTTTTCAAGATGCAATCATTCGCCATGTAGCACCATTAGAGGTATGTGATGTTTTACTTGGGAAACCATATCTTTACCAATATGCAGTCTATGAAGTAAATCCTATAAACTTTCACTTATTAGTGCCAAACAATTCAAGAAGCTAGTCAATTCAAGTAAGAAGTTTGTGCTTTATATGGTGAGCCCTAAACGTAAATGTTAAGCACGGGATATACTGAGAGGGGGGGTGAATCAGTATATCATATATCTTATAAAACTTTCCCTTTATCAAATTCCACTTAATCAAACATTCAAGATATGCAATAAAACTCAAACAATAAACATCACACAAGATAGAGAGAGACACCAGATATAACGTGGAAACCCAATGTGGGAAAAACCACGGAGAACAATCTCAAGTATATTCGTGAGAACAAACCCACAGGAGCACCATACCCCTTTGCCGAGTACCAACCTCAGCTACAATTCGTGAGCACCAACCCACAGGAGCTTCAAACCCCTTTGCCGAGCACCAACCCAGCTACTATTCGTGAGCACCAACCCACAGGAGCACCAACCCCTTTGCCAAGCACCAACCCAGCAACAATTCGTGAGCACCAACCCACAAGAGCACTAACCCCTTTGCCGAGCACCAACCCACAGGAGCACCAACCCCTTTGTGTATACCACACACCTATCTCTCAATGTTGCTATCTCAACAAATGATAGATCAATACAACATCTCTTTCCTCTCTCTCACTTTTGCTCTTCTAAGCTACATATAACAAATACAAATCATATTCATCTCTCACAATTGCTCTTCTAAGCTAGATATTACAATATCAAATCAACCTCTCACATCCATATTACAAATGGCTTCTCAAGCCTTTATTTATAGCTTTCCAAATGACCTTTTGCGCGCCAATCTTGGATGACCCTTCATATCCAAGCCTTTGAAAAGTCATGTGGTGACCTTTCATGACCAAAAACATCATTCCCACTTTTGTCCTTATCTTTGGTGACTTTTCGTATTCCTCAAAGTGTCCCTTCATGAGAAATTGCGCCCTTACTCTTTTGTCTTCACTTGGTGACTCTTGGTATTCCCCAAGATGACTCTTCATGGGAAAATGCGTCCCATCCTTCTTTTGTCTTTACCACGTGGCTCTTCGACTTCTCCATGGGCCCTTCTTTTGTCTCATATGCAACCAAAAATATATTCGTTAATATTAAATAAATATTAACTCATATTAGCCAAGATATATTTATTACAAACAACATTAAATGCAATGGGGCCTTTATCACCAATAATGCTAAACCTTTGACATCAATGACAATATTTCCAACAGTAAAAGCATCCTTTTGGCACTAAATCATACCGTTGTTCCTCTAGTAACAAAAGAGATAAAATAGTTGAATAGAAAACTGGATGAATACAAGGATATCTTTTGGTCGCCTAAAGAGGTGCCAACGCACTGTGCAGCAAAGCAAACTATTAATTTGATCCCTAGACTACCTCTACCTAATGCCTCTTTGCACTGCAAATTGTTTCTGGAGAATGAAGAGATCAAGTAGAAAAACCAGAACTAGTGGATAAAAGACACATCAGGTCCAACACGTCACCTTGTGTCAACCCAACTATGTTTGTGTCAAAGAAGGATAGCACATGAAGTTTGTGCATCGATTACAAAGCTCTAAACAAGATCACAGTGAAGAACTGCTATCCTCTTCCAAGGATTTAGGATCTACTGGACTAGCTTTACGATGTAAAATACTTCACCAAAATTGATCTTAAGCATGGGTATCATCAAATTCTTTTTGAACCTACATACATCTAGAAAACACCTCGAAAACAAAGGACAATTTATTTGAATGGGTGGTTATGCCCTTTGACTTAACTAATGTGCCTGCTACATTCATGTGGATGATGAATGACATCCTCGAGCCCTTCACTACTTTGTTTTTTGTAGTCAACCTTGATGACATCCTAATATTCAGCAAAACATCGAATGAACATCCACACCATATCATCGTACTTTGCGGCGACCCAAGTTGTATGTTAACATCAAAAAATATTCATTTGCCATGAGGGAGATATAATGTATCTGGATCTAGCCAAGATACAAGCCATCCAACAATGGCCAACACCAAATAATCTCACAAAGCTTCACAGCTTCTTGGAATTAGAAAATTTCTACAGGAGATTTGCACTTGGTTTCTCTCATGTGACTTGTTCTCTGAACCAAGTTTCCAAAGGTGGCACCAAAGTAAGTTTCATTTGGTCAACCGCACAACAAAAAGCATTCAAAGAACTGAAATGCAAACTTTATTTCGCACCAATACTTGTGTTACCTGATCTTCAGCAACCATTTGAGATAGAGATTGATGCTCAACATAGTCATGTAGTTGCTTACCCCAGTGAAATATTCACTGTGCCAGCAAGGAATTACCCATTATATGATCGCGAGCTTTATGTTATTGTTCAAGCATGTAAGCATTGGAAGCATTATAAATTGGACAAGGAGATTGTGATCCACAAAGAGCACAAGCCGCTTCAGTAGTGTCATAAATGGTCTTTTTATCTTCACAATTCCATCTAAACATCAAGCATATGAAAGGAAGTTCCAATCCAATAGCAGATTCTCTGAGCCGACCCATTATTCAAGCTTTCCCTTCTATACTTAACGCATGTGGACATGAAGTAAACACGTGGTTAGAATTGTATCCTTCTAATTCAAACTTTGCAAATATCTATCAAAAGTTACTTTGCATAAATTCAATTCCACATTTATACTTGCAAGATGCACTCATATATCATCTTCGGCACCGGGGAGTACTACATGAGGCATAGAGACAAAAACTAATATGGGAAGCTTATTCTAGCAAGGTTGCAAGACACTTTGAAGCTGAAAAGACCCTTGCAGTGTTACAGAAGTACTTTTGGCCACACCTTAGGTCAGATGTTGTAAAATACATCAGGTCTTGTACCACATGTGCAATAGTCAAACCAGTCAATAAGAAGAGAGGTATGTATGCACCTTTGTCAGTTATAATGAGATCGTGGGAATTTGTTTCCAATTACTTCCTCTCAGGCTACCCTACTACCAAGAATGGTAATGATTGTATTTATGTATAAGTTGATAGATTTTCCAAGATAACAATTCTTATACCTTGTAAGAAAGCAATCTCAAACCTGGAAACCCAACTGTAAGTTTAGCATGTCTAGATCCAATTTGGCATCCCATAAACTATCATCTCTAATAGGGTTACAAGGTTTTTGAGCAATTTTTGGAGCACACTTTGATCTATGCTAGACACAATGTTGAACAAGTCTACCTCTTTCCATCCACAAGCTGGTGGACAAACAGAGGTGGTAAATAGGATGATAGTGCATCTTCTCAGAATGTACAATTTAAAGGAGCAACACACTTGGGATGAAAGTCTTCCTTTCATTTTGCACAACTACAACAAAGCTCTGCACATCTCTACAACTCATAGCCCTTTTCAAGTCTGCTTGGGTTTCCAACCTTTAGCACCCATTGACATAGCTTACCTTATACTGTCATCAACAAAAGTAACTCCTTTTGCTCAAAAGATCGTTGACAAATATGTTCACTTTATTGAGCACATTCAACACATACAACAACAAGTGCAAACCATTCTATAGAAGGCAAATGCTAAGTACAAAAAGTGCCATGATCAACATCGAACATTGCACACCTTTCAAGTTGGTGATCGAGTGTAGCTTCACATGCAGAAGGAAAGACTGATAGGACCTTACCGCAAGCTCCGTCCACTTCAATATCGGCCCTACTCCATCACCAAGCAACTAGAAAATAACACTTTCATGCTTTATGTTCTTTCTTACCATGGATTACTTTCAATCTGCAATGCAAAACTCTTGCACCATTACTTTCAACCTTTGTTGGATACCTCTGATTTTGCAAAGACTCTTCAACAATCAGAGATCAATCCACACTGCAACACACTAGCAAAATCGAATGGAGTCATTAACACTAGAGTCAAATGGACACATCAACAAGAGATCCCTCTTTTTCAGATCATCGAAGCAGGTCAACTACATTCCCAGGTGCACTGGCCTATAGTAGTGCAGGTTTGCAATTTGTTCCCACATTGTTTTGCAATTGCATACAGTCGAGGCATTGCTCTTCAAGGAGAGACAATTGATTCAGAAGGATCAATTATCACTTCAACTTGTGGCATCTGGGTGTTGCTCAACATGTAATGTCCCCTTTTTGGGCCAAAAGACCATATAAGGGTTTTCCCTAAAATCCACAATTTTTGCAAATAATTTCTAAATTCTGAAAAAAAATTTAAATAAACCAGCAAACCCAACTGGAATAAATGCTCCAAACACATACCAAACACCACCAAACCCTTGGTGCCAAAGTGCAAGAAATATGTAGGCAATTTCCAGCAATCACTTCAACTAATAATCACCACAATCTAGGCAAATATGAGCAACAAACTGAAAATAAGAAAAATGTATCTTTTTACCACGATACGAGGATTAAATTCTGATTTCAACTTGTTGGAAATATCTTATTTTTATCTCAGAAAACAACAATTGTTCCTTGCTCAAATACTTCTTCAAACCCTAGCAAAAACCATACGAAATATGCCAAAAATATAGGAATGATTCCAACAACCATTTAGGGCATCCAAGGTGATCAAAATGCCTCCCAAGAGAAATCACGCAAGTCAAACAAGGTTGTAATAAATTCAGGAAAAATACAATTCCCAAACTAGGGCCTAGGGCACCCTCAATGATCTCCAAAGCTCACATACACAAGTTGTCAATGTTAGAAAAAATTGCATAATATTTATTTGGCATAAATCAACACTTCAAGAGTCAAACTTGACCATAAACCCTGTCAAATAATTAAATAGTAATTTAGAAAATTATTATTTGTTTTTTCAGCAAATTAGGGCCTTAAAACCCTCACCAAGCCTTCACAAATCCCAACATCACAATTCAAAAAACAGCAATAAATTCCACAATATTGATTTGATCAATTGGACCTCCAATTGACCTCAAAACACTCTCCAAAGACTCCCAAAACAAATCGCCTCACTCCAAGGGCAAGACAAAATATTCTTTTGTGCAAAGGTGATGTTCTAAAACACTTTTTTGAAGATAATTCAACTCAAACCGCGATAGCAATTTTTGGACATACATCCCAATCATTCTTCAAGCATGTAGATTCAATATATAAATTCAGCATGTCCAAAATAGAAGCCCTCGTGTCCATATATATTGTCTTCAGAGTGGCGCAACCCACTCTTGGAGGCAAAATACTTTTTTAAAATCACTTAATCACTTTTCATGATATCTTTTCTTCTTTTATTTTCCCTCCTAGCTGACTTTACCCTTTTTCCCGCTTATAATATTAAATTAATTGCCAAAATAGATTTAGTAATTAAAATTACTTTAAGGCAATAATTTAATAAATAATTAATTAATTTATCCAATTTATAAAAGTGGTTAAATCACTTTTGGGCAAACAATTATTTAAAATACCTTCTCCCAAAATTATTAGAACTCTCAAGTGCAATAGTGGTTAAAACCACTTTTATAAAATGCTCTAGTGGTAAAAACCACTTTTTAATAATATTATATTAATTAACTAAAATTGCGTTATATGGTCAAATGATCAAAATCACTATTCGGGCAATCTTAATTAATTAATTAAATAAAATACCCAAAATTTTTCCATTAGTCTATAGGGAAAAGTAGACTAAAGGTCTTCAATACCTGTTTATTTGTGAATCGAAAATGGGGACATTACACAACAGCATGTACAGCTCTACCAGCAACTTCAGCATCATCTTTAGCACATGGGTTTGGCACTGCAAGTCTTGATTCCTCTTCTATTGTATTGCACAACTCCTACAATAATAGTACTGTACAGTGCAACTTTGTCGTAATGTCAACAAAAGTCATCAAACTAATGATTGACTATGAAGCAGTTGTTACCAACCATTGTAACAGTGTAATCAACGCTTCCTCCTTTGTATACCAATGTACATCTCTATTTTTTATACCTTTTCAGATATAGAGATAGACTAGGAGTGCATGACATCGCACATCTAACCTATCTGATCTTGTGCAAAACTTAGCATAATATAACTTTGTTATTGCAGTTCTACATCTAGTGTCCATTGTTTTTCTCTACTCTGTCATTTGCTTACTATTGACCAAATTTTGGCCCTTCAGGCCAAAATTGGTCACCCCTAATTGCAAAAATCGTAAGTCTATATATTTAGCTAGGTCCATTACTTAGCTTTTCTTTGGAAGAAGTGTTCTTTGTCAAAACCCCAACAAATGTACAAGTCTATCCCTTTCGAAAAGTTCATTTTTGGTCCTTTCTAAACCTTTGCTGAATTCTTTCGAACTTTTTGTCCGAAGCTTTTTCTTAAGTGTATTTCTTTCAGAGTTTTCATTCGGCGGAATTCTTTCAAAAAAATTGTCCGAGGCAACTTTTCCGAAGGGTATGTTACAACTTTTTTAAAGGGTAAGTTCCATTTTTCTGAAGGGTATCTTTTGTCGGGAAAAGGTCCACTTCACTTTTCCGAAAAGTACTTTGCAAATTCTCGAAAAGGGCACTTCAACTTTCCCAAAGGGTACTTTCCTTTCAGGAAAAGGTCCACTTCAATTTTTTCGAAAGATCATTTGCAACTTTCCCAAAAGGTATTTTCTTTGGAAAGTGGACACTTACAAATCTTCCGAAGGGACGTTTTCAACAAGCCGAAGGGCACTTTCATTTTTGCAGAGGGCACTTAGCAAAAAATCCAAAAGAATTCTTTCAGACAAATTGTCCACGCAATTTTTCCGAAGATTCACTTGCAAGAAGCCAAGGGGTATGTACATTTCAGAAAATGCCTTTTTCACTTTTCCGAATGGTCATTTTCAAGAACCAAAAGGGCCAAACGAAAAGTACAAAATAATTCTTTCAAAAAACTTGTCCGATACAAAGGAAGCAAAAGGGCAAACAAAAATGATAGCGGAAAAAATGTCCGAAGAGTGACGGCCCACAAAACATCAATTTTAACTGCAGAAACTAGCCGTTGGAGTTTAACAGAAAGGCTCAACGGGAACCTCAAGGCGAGGATAAAGGTAACAAGTGGCAATTGTAACTGAGGCATTTGTTTCAATTGTAACTTATTCAACTGTAGCTGATTCAATTGTAACTGAGGCATTTGGTCCGGTTGTAACTTATTTGTAACTGATTCATTTGGTGACATGGCATAGCTTGCCCACCTCTCTCCCGCATGCAAATGTAATTGTTTCTCTCAAGATGATAGATGTCCAAGTGACCCTTGAACTTCCTTTGATTGCTCCACCTCTCAAAGGCTATATATATGCATTCTTTTGGCTTGTTCAGCATCCTCCGCTGGTTATTGGGGAAACTCTGACCAGATTTGTACTCGAAGAACTATTGAAGAGATATACAAGTGTGACTGCCTCTCATATGCTATAATATTGAGTAATGATTGAATCATTGTTGGTCTAGTCTAGTGAAATATTGTTTTTTCTAGCTTGTACTCTTGATGGTCTACCAATTTACAGAAAGAAGATTGTTGCAGATATTTGCTAGTATTCTTTTCTAAATGTAGAGATATCTTAGAAGTGATTCATGGTTGTATCTTTCTTAGGATCATTCATTTCCTTTTTAAGAATCATATACCTTCTCGAATCTAGCATATGAAATATTGATGTAGCAATGGTTCCTGAGTTATGAGTCGTGTGCAAGAAAACACCTTGTTTTGCCTTTAAAATAGGGGTTTTAGTCAATTGGGAGGATATCAAATATTGGTGCATCACCGCTTTTTTTCTTAGTTGTTTTCCTGAACTCTTTTCATACACAATTGATAGATTAGAGAGAGCTTTAAAGGTGCATCAAGGGGAGCTAGCCCCTAATCTAGAAATTCATCTCAACGAAATTGTCACCCATAGCAAAAGAAATGATTCCATTTTGTTGCTTGGATGAGAAGAGTTGAGCATCTCCTTAAGGGTGCAAATCCAAGCGTCAACACTTACTACACTAATATATCTTCGGTCTTTATCATTTACAAATTGCTTCTGCACAAAACCCATTAAAAATGTTTAGTAAGGTTGTCCAATAGGTCTCCTCCAAGGGCCCAGACAAATCTCAAAGTATCTTGAAATCTTTCTCAAAACCTTTTCTTTTCATTTCCCATGCAATCGTCTAGTTTTTGTACTATACCATGTACCAATTACTTTGATTCCTCTCAAGGTTTCCGAAATACAAATACCTTTGGTAACTATGTCCAATTGTTGTCCAAATTGTAAACAAGTATTTCAATGTTGTGGGGTCTTGGATACCCTCGCCCATGAACTTAGGTAAATTTGCATATCTACCATCAGAGGAGGGCTTGCTATGGTGCTCAACTTTGATGGTGACTGTAATGGTGGTCTTTGACACATGACCCTTCTTTACTTCAACCAGCCTTGTGTAACATCTCTTCATATTCAATCCTTGTCTCATGTTGTACTACTAGCTTCTTTGTACCTATGCTCGCTCTAAATCAACATCACCAATCCCAAAATCCAATCCGCATATTCCAAAGCAAAAACAAATACCAGTCATTTTTAGTTCCCCTCAACGTTTTTGAAATACAAATACTATTGGTAACTCTATTCATTTATTGTCCAAATTGAACACGTGTTTCAAGGTTGTGGGGTCTCAGTTACACTTGCCCATGAACTTAGGTTACTTTTGCATATCCACAATCAATGGAGGGCTTGTCATGGTGCTCGTTGTAATGCCCCTTTTAGTGCAGAATTAGAACCAAAGGGGTTTGCCAACAAACCCTAACATAAATACCTACAATTTTAATTTTCTATAATGTCCCCTTTCTAAAAACTAAAATAATATTATTATTAAAATAAAAAGTATATTTAAATACTTTAAATAAAAGTAATAATATGCTTTAGTTGCCAAAAATGAATATGTGGGCAACTCCTTCCTATTTTTGACTTAAGAAGGGGACTTTTGAGGGTCATGGGCGATTCAATGCCTTAAGTGATAATTATAAGGGAATTGTCCTTTTTAAATATTCAAAGTCTCCCTCCAAGTGGAATGCACTCCTTGAGGGAAGAGTATAAAAAGGAAGTGGAGATTCATTTGAAGGGTTAGACTACTTTTGATGATTGAAATTTTGGAGTTTTCGACACGATTTGGACTTCTTCATTGAGGATGGAAACCCTCAATGAAAAGCTGAGAGAGGACGGAAACCCTTGCATATCAACTAGCAGTCATAATTCGGTGGTTGCACCAGTCATTATTGGACAATTGGAGGTGTTTTAGACACCATTTCAGGCACAACGAAATAGTGGAGGGTATCTAGAAGGAGAAAGTTGCAGTCTGTGTGGCCAGCGTAGGGTTTTGGAGCATCAAAAGATCATCAAATCACCCAAGGAGGTCAGCGAACCATTCCAAGAGGTCAACGAACCCCCTCTTGGGGTGGACATGGGGTTTTCCAACCTATTTTTCCAGCCTAATTGCGGTTTGCAGGCAACATAACTTTGTGGTGTTTTTATCTTACTTATCAACCATATTTTTGGACCTAAAAATCAGATTTGATTGGATGATGATTGGTAGAAAGATTTCATAATTTTTGGTAATTTTTGAGGAATTAAATGTTTGATTTATGCCCTAGTTTGGCACTTTCCAAATTCTGCAAATTTCAAGTGCTTAGGGTTTCAAAATAAATTTATTTAATATTGTTAGAGATTACTATTGTACCCCTTTTTGCAATAATCTACCCTATAGGGGACACTATAGTGGTATCAGAGCCACTTTTTAGCCAGTTATGGGTAGTGAGTTATTTGAAGACTCTTCTTTATGCAAAGTGGTAACAAAAAAATAAAGACAACACTGGAAGCCATGGAAGACTTGTTGCAAGCTATGCAAAAATCTCAAAGGGAACTAAGGGCAATGGGTCCCAAGGCAAGGATGAAGATTGTAGGGTTAAGCTCTAGACCTCCAGAGTCTCCCTTAGGAGAAAAAGGACTAGCATAAGTGATGAATATTTCATCACCACAAAAGGTCAAGTTGACCATAGAGGAATCCACCATGCAAATTGAAAATGAAGAAGAGCCCTCCAAAGGGAAAGGTATGGATTTGAAAGTACAAAATGTTAGGGTTAAAGTGAAAAAAGAATTCAGATTTTCAAGAGCAGAGGATGTAATGAAGACCCAACAAAGGTGTGATGAATGGCTAAGGAGAGCTAAGGAAGCTAAGTTTATAGCCACCCAAGCAAAACTACACTTGTAGAAATAAGGGCAAAAAAATTTCTTTGATGATGAGGAAAGAAAGAGAAATCATAGAGCATGAACCAAAGAAAAATGAAAAATCCGATTTGCAAGATGGTGGAGAGAATTTGGTGGTTCAAGCCAATTTTCCAGATGATAATGTTGATTTTCAATTTGCAAAATTTTTGTAATAGTAATTAATGGTAAGCAAATTGATCATCTTCATAGCAAGGGTTTATTGCGTCACCCTCATACTATGTCCTTACAATGTTTTGATCATAATGAGAATCATTCTAGAAACGAGGATAAGATGAAGGGTACCAAATGGAAAGAGTCTTTTCCAAGAAACCCCTATCCATCTTCTGAGCATTCAAAAAATTGAGCTATTGCTATATGAGATGGATTTTCAGGGCAGCCAAAGGTATGAAAGTGTTATGGATTTGTTGCTTCCTAATATGTCTTTTCAGATATGTTGTCATTATTGGCAGCATGTTGAAAAAAAGATCATATGTCAAGATTGATACTTCATAGTGTCATGTCCCTCTTTTGATAGGGACATCATGGAAGACCCTTAGCCTTAAAACCCTTCCCGGGGGCCAAGGGACATGTATAAAGGGAAGTGAGTATTAAATGTTTTAATTGAATGTGTAAAAGTACATTTTTGAAAAGTACTTTATGTTTCTTATTTCACTTAAATATGAGACCTTTAAGGGTCATAAAGACTTAAATGATTTTAAGAAAAAATCATAAGGAAAGGTCTTTTAAAACAATTTTTATATTACCCTCCCTTCCTCTTTTTGGACACCACACTTGGAGGGCTACAAAAGTAAAGAAGAATCATTTGGTGAGGGCATGTCATGTTTTCAATATTGAAAAGTTGGTCTATTAGCACGCAAACACTAAGGCAGTTGCTTTGAAGACAAAACCCTTCAAGCAAACGAAGTTAGGGGACGAAAACCCTCTTTCTTCTTTGAGGTAACTCCATTCAAGAGTTATCATTGGAATCAATTGGTCATTCAAGGGTGTTTAGACACCATTTGGTTATTTCAAGTTGGCACCTTGCTATTGAAAGAGTGGCAACTTGGTTGGGGGAGTGAAATCTCACTCTTTGATGATTTTTGTGCCCTAGGGCAATTCTGAAATTATTTACAATTTTTTGTATAGTGGCAAATTTGTTTGGGAGAGGTTTGGACCTCTTGTTATAAACAAATTACCTTGATTTTAATTCTGCAATTTTTCTCATATTTTTTCAGCTTGGCAATTTGGGTTTTGGGCTTTTTTGGCCATCTAAATATTCTGAAAAATCATAAAAAAAATCTACCTTTATCGCAAGTATATTTTATGCAATTTATTGATGGTTTGTTAAGACTTTTGGGCACAAGAAACATCTACAATTTTCAGATTTATTTTACAGCCAAGCACACCTAGGGTTTGGAGAAGAAAATCTAATTTTGGAAGGTCATCTTTGTTATTTTGAACAACCACTAATTGTTTAGGGTTTGTCATAATTTTAAGTTAATTTTGAGGTGTATTTGAGAGGTTGTTGGCAACTAAAGTTTGTTGCAATTAAATCAAAAAATTTCTAATTTGAAATAGGGTTTATAAATATTCCTAATTTTCAGTTAATCGTCCATTTTGAGGACATTACAGTGGTATCAGAGCCAATTTCTTGGCTAGCTGTGGGGTGTGAGTGAATTCAATGGATTGGCAACCTACATTTTTGCCAAAAGAGAAATACAAAGACCCGATTCGAAAGATAGGGATTACGAAGAAGACAATGGATGAAGCCATGGATGAATTATTGCAAACCATGAAAAATTATCAGAGGGAACTACTAAAGGCACTAAGTCCCGATGATGTGGCAAGATCTATGGGATTAAGCCCTAGATCTAAAATGTCTCTTTTAGACGAAAAGAAGATTGAACTACATATGAATGATGAGCTTCAAGAACCAGAAATTCAAGGGCAGCTTAGTGGAGGTCTCCAACAAGCTAAGGAGCAACCGATGGAGTTGCAAAGGGTAGTCCCTAAAGGGGGAGTAACAGAAAAATCAAAACTTCCCAAGATGAAATAAAAAGTTGTTCAACAACTTCATGAGTCATCAAAAGAACAAAGTAAAGATCTTTTATTTGTAGAAGATGTTTATTTATCTTCTAATGATTGTATGCATGACAGTAAAGTCACAAAAGATGAAAACAAAGAGCTTGAGCCAAAGAAGGATAAAATTGAAGCAAAAAGGGCATCACTTGTTGTTTAACAAGGGTTCAAGTTTGAAGAACTTGCACCAACCTTTGAATATCCATTGACTGATTTTGACAGCCCTACAAAGAGTCATGTGATCGAAGAAAATATTGGAAATTTTGAGGATACAAGGCATGAGGACTCCTTGATTCAAGTCCACAATTATTGGCACCAAGAGGTATGGGATGCTGGTAAATTTTTGAATTTTACAAAATTTTTCAATTCTGATTTTAAATTCTTTATGGATGATTCCATGAGAATAAAGAAAAAATCAGAATTGTTTGGGGTATGGAGAATACCCAACTTGGTGAATGATGTTTTGGAAAATAGACTCACAACTTGGTTCATTGAAGGGTTAACTAAATCTCTTAAAGGATTCGTCAAAGCTTTTAACCCTCTTACTTTACAAGTGGCCATTAAAAGGGCCCAAGATTGTGAGCTTGCAGCTTCCATAATGCAAAACTGCCCTTTCAAAGGCAAAGGAACAACGCCTTACATTTTGTGGAACATTTGGAAGGAAGAAAGCCAAGGCAGCCTAGGGAGACAACTCAGAATTTGGTAAAATCAGACCTCAATGAGCAGAAAAAAGGGTATTTTCAGCAAGGAGAAAGACATCAAAAAGGGCTGCAAATGAATTCAAAGTATTTTTCACATCAAAAGAAGAGTTGCCAACCAAAGGAAGGACCCTCGAAAGAGCTGCAAACAAATGACAGCAGTGTTGAAAGAGAAAAAACAGCCTCTAATGCAAAGGAGCAAGCTACAAACAGAGAAGGAAACACGGTGGGCACACTGGCAACAATAACCGGAATTCCTAACCATCATCCCTTTAAAGTTAGAGGAGTTTTGCAAGGCAAAAAAGTCACTATACTCATAGATAGTGGAGCTACACATAATTTCGTTGACAAGAAGTTGGCTACAAGGTATGGCTTGAATACTACTTCTTTTGAAGGTTTCAATGTAACACTAAGAGATGGATTTTCTATTCATTGTCATCATAAGATTTCTGATTTGAAACTCACTTTGGGAAAGCATGAGGTTGAAGGAGATTTTCACATGATTGATATTGGAGAGTACACCCAAAATTACCAAACAATGGAGCTCAAATTTGATGCCAATGGGAAGGAAGTGATATTACATGGTTTGCAAGATAGGGCACCCAAGGGGGCAATGTCCAAAAAAATGGAGAGCATGATACATGAAGAAATTCATGTAGGAGCAGCTAGACAAGTGGAATTTTCTGAGTTGGAACAGCCAAATCTCATGAAAGAAAAAAGTCTCAAACATGGCATATGGGGCGAAGGAAAAGTGGGGAAAGGTTTCCCATACAAAAAATTCAATATTGGGAGCATAGGGCAGCCTCTAAGGTATGAAAAGGACTTCCAAATTCTTCTTTGCATAAGCTGGTTTCTAAAGTATGCTAAAATGTGGGTCCTAAGGCATGTTAAGGTGAAAGGTTTGTTGAGAGGAGTCAATGATAGTTGGTTCCCAAGGTATGGAAAGAATTATTTAATTCCTCTTTTTCTTGCCAAGTTTGAAAATTTGTGCTTAAAATTGGCATGTTGGGGTATTAGAATTCCATGTTTGGGGAGAACTAAGAAATCTGAAAATAACTTAGGGATAAATTTGCAAGTACATTCAAAAAATTCCGAGTATTATATGTCATTTCAGCCTTGCATACAATTTAGAAACATGCCCAATAATGTGTCAATTCAATTGGTTAAAAACACTCCAAGTTTTGAAACCAAAAGGACACTTGGTGATGATAGTAATGAGGAAATAAATGGGCCACTTCAGCTGAATATGTGCGCTTGGAATAAGATAAAAAGGGGCAATGGGCGGCCCTCCACAAAGTTTGATTTTGCAAGGAAAAGTAAATTTTCTAATAAGGGTAAGGATCCAATTATTGTTTTACTCTTCCAAGACACTAAAGAATTGTGGGACAACACTTTGGTGATGAATAGTCTAACTTCAACAAAGAATTGCAGGGTTATGGAAAATCAAGATAGATGATCGGCAAAGGTGTTGGTTCACTCCAATACAAAGATACAAATGAATAGGTGGGTCAAGGATGGAATTGACATTTCTACACATGAATTTCCAGCCCTTTGGATACATCATTGGAAGAATTTGAAGGATAAAATCACAAGTTTATGCAGATGTTATGAGTTGCATAAAGTGGGTTACACTTGGGGCAGCAAGATGGTAAATGGAAAAATCATTGGATGGAAGGATAAGGAGGTTGATAGGGGTTGCATCCTTCATAACATTCAAAAATTTGCAGCCATATTCCCAAACAAATTTTGATCAACAATACCAAAGAGAAGGGGACAATGATTGTTTTGTCTAACATGTTTGCTTCATGTGTAGATAAGGACATAGGGGAAATCAAGGCCCTCACAATCAAAGACTGCCTAGCTGGAATACCATTTTCCAGCCACCTTTGTGATGACAAAATTGAAGATTTTTTTGCTTTCAACATCTTAGGGGCATCTTTTCAAGAGTAAGAGTTGACAACATGATGTGCTGCTGGTTTTGCATTTTCAGCTTGCTTAAGCAACCAAAGAACTTCATATGCAACTGTAGAAGGCATCACCAAGAGTTGTCTTTCCTTTGGGAAGGGCCTAGGTTCGAGTTTGGCACAAGACCCACCATGGAGATAGCACTTCGGCTACTTCTATTGCTTGAGGATAAGCAATTTTGGACGAAGGGGAAAATGATTGTTTTGTCTAACATGTTTGCTTCATGTGTAGACAAGTACATAGGGAAAATCAAGGCCTCACAATCGATGACTACCTAGCTAGAATACCATTTTCCAGCCACCTTTGTGATGACAAAATTGAAGATTTTCTTGTTTTCAACATCTTAGGGGCATCTTTCAAACATGTGATTTCAAGAGTAAGAGTTGACAACATGAGGTGCTACTAATTTTGCATTTTCAGCTTTGCTTAAGCAACCAAAGAACTTCATATGCAGCTGTAGAAGGCATCACCAAGAAGGGTCTTTCTTTTGGGAAGGGCCTAGGTTTGAGTTTGGCACAAGACCCACCATGAGAGATAGCACTTTGGCTACTTTTATTGCTTGAGGACAAGCAATTTTGGATAGGGAGGATTATCATGTCCCTCTTTTGATAGGGACATCGTGGAAGACTCTTAGCCTTAAAACCCTTTCCAGGGGCTAAAAGACAAGTATAAAGGAAAGTGAGTATTAAATGTTTTAATTGAATGTGTGTAAAAGAACCTTTTTGAAAAGTACTTTATGTTTCTTATTTCACTCAAGGGGGGACCTTTAAAAGTCATAGACTTAAGTGATTTTAAAAAAAGATCATAAGGAAATGTCTTTTAAAACAATTTTTATATTACCCTCCCCCTTTTTGGGTGTCACATTTGGAGGGCTACAAAAGTGAAGAGGAATCATTTGGTGAGGGCATGTCATGTTTTGAATATTGAAAATTTGGTCTATAACGTGCAAGCGTTAAGCCAATTGCTTTGAAGACGAAACCCTTCAAACAAACAAAGTTAGGGGACGAAAACCCTCTTCCTTCTTTAGGGTAACTCCATTCGAGAGTTATCATTAGAATCAATTGGTCATTCAAGGGTGTTCAGACACCATTTAGTTATTTCAGGTTGACGCTTTGCTATTGGGAGAGTTGAAACTTGGTTGGGGGAGTGAAATCTCATTCTTTGATGATGTTTGTGCTCTAGGGGCAATTCTGAAATTATTTACAATTTTATGCATAGTGGCAAATTTGTTTGAGAGAGGTTTGGACCTCTTGTTGTGGACAAATTACCTTGAATTTAATTCTGCAATTTTTCTCATATTTTTCTAGCTTGGTGATTTGGGTTTCGGGTTTTCTAGCCATCTAAATATTCTGAAAATTCAAAAAAAAAACTGTCTTTATCGCAAGTATATTTTATGCAATTTATTTATGGTTTGATAAGATTTTTGGGCACAAGAAACATCTACAATTTTCAGATTTATTTTACAGCGAGGGATGCCTAGGGTTTGGAGAAGAAAATCTAATTTTGGAAGGTCATCTTTGCATATTTTGAACAGCCACTAATTGCTTAGGGTTTGTCATAATTTTAAACTAATTTTAAGGTGTATTTGAGAGGTTGTTGGCAGCTAGGGTTTGCTTCAATTAAATCAAAAAATTTCAAATTTGAAATAGGGTTTATAAATATTCCTAATTTTTAGCTAATCATCCATTTTGAGGACTTTACACATAGTATATCGCGGTGAAATTATGGTTATCATAGACATCATATTGAAAATGATAATATAGTGAAGAACACTTTGAGTGGCAAAGGGTACATAGATCCTTTCATACAAGCTCCAAATTGCTTGTACATGAAAGTTTGGGACTAGGTGATCTTTGGAGATAAAAGAACGGTAAGGTCTTTGAGGAGTTCATTAAAGCATATTGTTAATAAATTCTTTATCTCATACATTTGGCTTGAAACAAAGTTTATGAGATACCCTCGATTGGTTGATATTGTTGAAGCATTTTTAGTTACTATGTGGTTGATTTCAGCCCTTCTATCACTACCATTTCTGAATTTTGTGAAGAAATTAAATTATAATAGCTATTGTCATATTCCTTTTGTTGCTATGTGCAACAGAACAAGAGCCTTAAAAAAAATTATGACAGTTAGAAAAGTATTTTCAATCATAAGGTGGAAGGATGTTCCGCCTACCTTCAATGAGGGATTGTTTGCAGGTGTTATGGGAGAGTTTCCAGCCACCACAATGTTGATTATGAGTAAGAAAATGCAACTATGGACCTTTGGGATAGCAAGTATGGACCTCTAGAAGTCCATCACATGAATGGAAACTATAAATAAAATTCAAGCATGGGAAGAGAGTTGAACAACATGCCTACGAGGCATGATGAAGCGATTGAAGGAGGGATGTGGAGAGTTCTTGATTTCATTGACAAGTTTGTTCTATGTGTAGTTTTAGGAACAGTTTATATGAGTGTTGATAAAGAGACTCTTATGAGTCAAGGAGTGCATAGTTTGCATATGTCCAAGGAAAATACAATGATCATGACATGTGACTAGCAGGAGTAGAGGCAATTGAGTTTGTTTTCAGCCCACATTAACAATATAGGACCCATTGAAGCTCAACGCTATTTTCATGAAGCAAGTGTTTGAGGTTGCAAGTTCTCAAGATTGAAGTGGGATCCAAGTATTTCAAAGATAATAGAAAATGGGCTTGCATTTGCTTGAAGACAAGCAAATTTGGAAGGACAGACTATAATATCCTCTTTTCTAAAAAATAAAATAATATTATTATTAAAATAAAAAAGTATTTTTTAATACTTTAAATAAAAGTAATAATATGCCTCAGTTGCCAAAAGTGAATATGTGGGCAACTCCTTATTTTCGACTTAAGAAGGGCACTTTTGAGGATCATAAGCGATTCAATGCCTTAAGTGATAATTATAAGGGAATTGTCCTTTTTAAATATTCAAATTATCCCTCCAAGTGGAATGCACCCCTTGGGCGAAGAGTATAAAAAGGATGTGGAGATTCATTTTAAGGGTTAGAATACTTTTGATAATTGAAATTCTGGAGTTTCCAGCATGATCTGTTGGACTTTTTCATTGAAGACATTGAAAAGTTGAGTGAGCATGAAAACCCTTGCATACCAGCTAGCAGCGATAATTCAATAGTTGCAATGATCATTATTGGACAGTTGGAGGTGTTTTAGACACCATTTCAGGTACAATGAAACAGTGGAGGGTATCTAGAAGGAGAACGCTACAATTTGTGTGGGCAACGTAGGGTTTTGGAGCATCAGAAGATCAGCGAATCGCCCAAAGAGGTTAGCGAACCATTCCAAGAGGTCAATGAACCCCCTCTTGGGGTGGACATGGGATTTTGACAGGCCGGATAATATATTCAAAATGCACATGGAATTTTACTTCACGATTTGATTTGAAAAGAGAGCAAACATTACAATATTACAATAAATAAGCCAAGAAAGTTGTTCACTTCACATTCCCAAAACTGACCTTTCCTATTCCTACAAGAATAGAGAGCTTATTGAATAAGACAAAAGCTAGACATTCAAGCTAGACACCTAGGATTAATAACAAGTATATACATTATTGTTACATACCCCTTTAATCTGTATGGATCTTTGTCAGGTCAAGCATTCCTTTGAACTTTACAAAAACAATTCATCCAAGCACTTTTGTAGGATGTTAGTTGCTCTACTGTAAAGCGATGTTGCAACTTGACGCTTCCATCTTTCACATAGTGCCGAATCAGCTGAACTTTGGTATTGATATGCTTGGATTGCAGAAGTGTTGTCAACCATGAAAGGTGTTGACGAAACCTGTTGCTCCTGCAAATATGAAAGAACCCTTTTGAGCCACAAGATATCTTTAGTTTCCTTTGAAGTGGCCATATATGTTGCTTCTGCTGACAAAATTGCCGACACTAATTGGTTCTTGGATTTCCAACTGAGAAATATTGTTCCCAAATTCATCAAAAAACCTAAGGTGGACTTTCCATCTTCATGATCACCAACCAACATAGTCAGAATTTGAATACCCAACCAATTTCAAGTCTCCTACTCTAGAGTATTTGAGCCCAGAATTCAATGTTCCTTTGAAATATTTAATGACCTTTTTTGCTGCTACCCAATGACTGTCCCCGGGTTGTTGCATGAATCTTGAGAGGACACCAACTGCAAATGCTAAATTTGGTCGAGTTGTGGTCACATAAATCAGACTTCCAATGAGTTGTCTATATTTAGTGGCATCAACCAAATATGTTGAATTTTCAGATGTCAATTTGAGATTTTATTCCATGGGCATGTTGAGAGGCTTATAGTCTTTCATTCCAAACTTGCTCAGAATGTTACCAACGTACTTCTATTGAGTGATGAAGAAATACTTTGGTTTTTGAATTACTTCAATACCCAAATAGTAATGAAGATAACCCAAATCAGTCATTTCAAAGCTTTTTATCAACTTTGATTTGAATTTTGCAGTGTACCATTCATTGTTCCCTATGATGAGCAAATCATCAACATACACCACCAAAAATACAACTTTTTTGTCAAATTTTTTGACGAAAAGAGTTGCATCTTCAAACTCAAAATGTTTGAAGTTCATGTTCATGAGGTGTTCAGCTAGGTTGTCATACCATGCTCGAGGGGCTTGTTTCAAACCATATAGCAATTTTTTCAATTTGCACACTATGTGCTCTGGGTCATTTACTGCAAAACCTTTGGGTTGTATCATGTACATGGTTTCCTTAAGGTCACCATTCAAGAATGCAGTTTGGACATCTGTTTGATGAACTTTCCATCTATTGAGAGCTGCCAAAGCCAACATGGTTCGAATGGTAATCCATTTTGTTGTATGTGCAAAAGGTTTCATTGTAATCAATTCCTTCATTTTGAGTGTTGACCATTTTTGGTCCAACAGGCCAAAGTCGGTCCCCTTCTTTCCTTGTTGTCCTGAGCCAGTTCATTGTTTGGTTTTGCACAAGACTTGGAAGTTTCTACGGACTCTGCAGGGATTTCTACGGACTCTGCCGGCATTTCTACGGACTCTGCAGAGAATTTCTACGAACTCTGCAAGCCCATTTCTATGGACTCAGCAGAGAATTCCTACGGACTCCATAGGCGTTTCTACGGACTCTGCAGGCATGTTTTTCTACGGACTCTGCAGAGAATAAATGGGTTCCCAACACTTAGGCGCAAAATGGACAAGTGCTTGGTTCAATAGTTTGGTTCAGTCGTTTTGGTTCAAGTGTTTGGTTCATCGCTTTGGTGCAACGGCAAAGCTCATCGTCAAAGTTCAACAGTCGATTCAACAGTTTGGTTCAAAGGAACGGTTCAATAGAGTCTCCCGAAGGACAAGTGCCCTTGCGGAGGGCACTTGGTCGGCGACAGTACCGAAGCAGATTTCCCGAAGGGCACCTTTCGAAGGCAGTTGAAGGAAAAGACAAGGACATAATTCCTTCGGACTTTTGTTCGAAGAAATTCCTTCGAACAAAAGTTTCGAAGAAATTCGGAAGGACTATGAACAAAAAAATCCCGCGAAAAAAGACTTAAGGCAAAGGCAAAGCATAAACGGATTTCTTTCGGACATTTTGTCCGAAGGAAGTGCCCTTGCGGAGGGCACTTGGTCGGCGACAGTACCGAAGCAGATTTCCCGAAGGGCACCTTTCGAAGGCAGTTGAAGGAAAAGACAAGGACATAATTCCTTCGGACTTTTGTCCAAAGGAATTCCTTCGAACAAAAGTTCCGAAGAAATTTGGAAGGACTATGAACAAAAAAATCCCGCGAAAAAGGACTTAAGGCAAAGACAAAGCATAAACGGATTTCTTTCGGACTTTTTGTCCGAAGGAATTCCTTCGGACAAAATGTCCGAAGAATTTCGGGGAAAAATTTGCGGGAAGAAAACCCAAAGGAATGCCGAAGGGTAAAGCAAAATAGCCGCGGGAAAAAACCCGAGGAAAAGCTCCGAAGAAAAGAAACGGGCGAGATAATTCTTGAAGACATTTTGTCCGCGGGAAGATAGCCGAAGAGAAAAGGCCGCCGAAGGACCCCGAAGGGCAGGGGCCCTTGCGGGGGACTCTCGGTTGCTCGAAAGAAGGGCACTTCTCCAAAGCTGAAGGGACACCTCCCCTTCAGGAGGGTTCGAAGCAAAAGCCCGAAAGTAAGGGAGCGACAAAAGGCCGAATCAAGAGAAAAGACCAAAGGAATTGTCAACGACAGTGACGTCTCCGAAGCCGTCAATTTCAGGGGAATAGACTAGCCATTAGTTTTCAAACGATGACAGGCCCGCGAATGTCAATTTTAGAGCGAATAAAATAGGCGTTTGATCTTTGAATTCTTGAGCGCCAACCAGAAAAGAGCCCAGAGAACAAAGAGACAGAAGCCAGCAAAAGACAAAACCAGGAAGGCGACGCTGGAAAAGGACAAAAGTTGAGAATGAACTCAGCGACCTGCTCATAAAAGAGCCCAGGGAGCCAGCAAGGCCGAGAAGATAGCCCCCGAGGGCCAAAGGAGCCAGAAGAGACAAGGCAAGGAAAAGACTAAAGAGCCAAGTGCAAAAACAGACAAAACAGTCCAAGTGGCGAAGGAAGGCGTCGACTCAAGGAGTTATTCCAGCGGTTGGAACAGTGCTTTCCAGGTGGTCATCAAGGGACGCAAACAGTGAACGACGCGACCCATTTTTCTCCATTTTGCATTTATGAGTAGACAAACCGAATGGGTGCTTTCAAGAAGCAGTCTTGTCTGTGGAGAAACGGCGCGGCCTATGTTTTTAAATGCCTGAAGTCAGAATCGGAGCCGACACAACATTTATATTTCAGCGGCTTCCTCTTCCCAATGCCCTCGGGACGCACATGGGCCACTTGTCAAAGGGCGCCAAAAGTCTTTTTCTAAAGAGGCGCTTTTGTTCTCTCTTCTCTATATATATTGTAGCTTCTCATTTTAAAGATCTATCTTTCACATTGTAAGGTGAAGCCCTAGCAATTTTCACTTGAAATCAATAAAAACGCATTTTTACCTCTATTTTGGTTAGATATCTCTGAGTGTGTCTGAGTGTTAGTCTTGTGTTCAGTCATTGCTTTCTAATGTTTTCACAGGGTTGACACCAAAGCATCTGGTATCTACAAGGTGCCATTCCTACAGGTGACAAAAAGAGCTGTACCTGGAGCGCAGAGGCAAAAGGAGGTTACTAGACAGTGTGTTTTCCTACAGCGCCTGTGGTAAGTCCCTTTTTCTGTGTGTTCCATTAAAGCCTCCCTATTAAGCTTCCTACAGTCTGGTCCTTTCACCAATTAAAGTTTGTATGTGTTCTTATGATTCAGAGTGTGAGTGTGAGTAGGTCAAAGTTACTTGGTGCATCACCCTCTTAGATTAGGATTTGTTTTCTTGTAATCCTTCTCCCTATTCATCCCCCCCAAGTATATATATATATATATGTATGTATATATGTATATGTATTAGCACTTATTGGAATAACTCAGATGCATCAAAGGGAGCTAGCCCTTATCTAGAGACTCTCCCCCCGGTTTTGCCTTGCCCACAGGCAAGAGGGGAGTTTCCATTGTTGCGTGTGGAAGGCAAGAGCTCAGCCTTCTGTCAAGGGTGCAATCCACTACGTCAACATCGAGCATACACCTTTGCGACAAGCCTCACTTTGTACTTGTCAAGTGAGCCATCAGCCTTGTATTTGTTGCAGTAGACCCACTTGTAGCCAATAGGTTTACAGCCATATGGAGGATCAACTAATCTCCAAGTCTCATTTTTTACCAATGCAATATACTTATCTTTTATTGCTTTTCTCCAAGAATCAAGCTTCTCAGCCTATTTGAAAAATGTTGGTTCTGAATCAAACTCAATATTGAGTTCTTCTAGAGAATCATTCAAGGTGAGCTTTTCAATTCTATCTTGAATTTCTTCAAGGACTTGTCTGATTATGATACGGCTGCATGTACACTTTTTGTGCATGTTTTCCCAACTTCATCATGTTTCACATATTTCAATGTTTGAGTGGCCCACTTAGGCATTCTATGTTTTAGTTGCTTCAAGTTCATCCTCTAAAGTTCCATCACTTTCTACCCTCTGTTTTGGTAGTCCCTATTCAATATATGATGAAGTTATACTCTCTCCTTCAGGAGGAGTTTTAAGCTCATGTATAGGAGACAATAGAAAATCAATGGATTCCCAATTGTGTCCTCCACTCATTTTCTGGAACATCCAAATCACTCTCTCTATACACATCAAACTTTGCATACTTGTCAAGTCGAGTCAATTGCCTATCAATATGCTCTTTGTCCTATGCAGACCATAAAAGACAACTTCTCTTGCGACAAGAAACTTCTCTTTCTCATCGTATAGCCTGTATGCCTTGGAGGATTCAGAATATCCCATGTGGATGCATTTTTGACTCCTATTGTCCAATTTATTTCGTTTCTCCTTTGGAATCAATGCGTAACAAGTGGATCCGAAAATCAGAAGATGTCGCACTGAAGGGAGATGACCACACCACATCTCATACAAAGTCTTAGATTCAAGTGTTGTTGATGGTGATCTGTAATGAAGGTATACTGTTATTTTAGCTGCTTCAGCCAAAAAGTGCAAATTTACCCTTTGTAGTACAACATAGCACGAACCATATTTATCACAATTCTGTTAATTATTTCTACAACTCCATTCTGTTGCGGAGTGTATGGAGCTGTGAGATGGTGTTTGATCCCATTTTGCTCAAGATAGGATTTAAACTTCTTTCAAATGAATTCACCACCATTATCTGATTTGAGTGTCTCAATGCGGGTTTGAGCTTCATTTTCAATCATGTTTTGAAACTTTTGGAAAGTCTCGAAGGCTTCTGATTTTTTCTTCAAAAAGTATATCCATGTCATCCAACTATAGTGATCAATAAACAACATGAAATACTTATGACCACTAGCGGAGAGGATTGGAAGAGAACACAAGTCCGAGTGAACCAATTTTAACTTTCTGTCGGCTTTCCACTGTGACTTCGAGAACGGTTCTCTTGCATGTTTAGCCAAGATTTCACACTTTTCATCTAATTTTGGAGGCAAGGTAGGCATGCTAATAACACCATTCTTTTGCAATACACAAAAGTTGTCATAGTGAGTGTGCCTAAATCTTGCATGCCACAACATGTTTGGAGACATTCCGTCTTCCACAAGATGAGCATAATTCTTTGAATTTGATGGCTCACCCCTAAATTTGAGTAGTTTTTCTTCCTCATATCTAGTCAAGATGATTGCATTCACTTTTTCCCCTGATTGTCACATCACCATTATCCAACAGAATGGAATGGCCTTGTTGCCTTATGAGCACTAGAGACAAGTTCGTTTCAATTGAGGAAGGTAGAGGACATTCTCAAGTTTGTATTCTGGAATCCCTAGACACTTGAATCGAATTGTACCTCTTCCCTATAGTTGAAGACTTGATTTATCTACAAGGTATACTAAGCCACAACTTTCTTCATTGTACTCTTCAAAGAAGTCTTTTCAGAAAGTCATATGTTGAGTGGCACCTATAGCAAGAACCCAAGCATCAAATCATGAAGAACTGGTCGAGACACTATCTGCTTCATCATTTGTATTGGAAAACACACATTCACTGTTGAATTGAGCTGAGTTTGCCTCTTTAGTTTTATTTGATTTTTCCTCTTTCTTACAGTATGCTTCAATTTTCTCCCATAGTGCCCTGCATTCATGAGTCTCATGGCTTCTTTTTCTATCACACCGTTCGTAGTAGAGGTTTTGTTTATCATATTGTTTTTTATTTTGACCACCATAATTTTTATTTTTGCCACCTTTTCCTTTGTACTTGTTATTGTCTTCATTTTTGGAATACGTGGCCTTGTTTGATGTTTTAAAAAAATTGATTTGACATAGCACACACTTTCACTTTTTGTGGATTCGGTTTTCCTTCCAAAGGCCTTTTCTCTTTCTGCCATATTTTCAACCAATTAGTCAAATGTAAGTCTTCAATTGATTACTTGTTTGTAAAGATTCTAAGTAAGTTGAATAATTGGGAAGAAGGGTGAAGAAGGGTTTTTTTGAAAGTAGTCATATAGATGTCAATTTTGGCACCCATTGCTTTTACATCATGCTTGATGGCATGTATCTTTGAAGCCATTCTCATCACATCGCCATCTATCAACTCAAAGTTGAATAGCTTCCACTGTAACTGAATGAATTCCTACTCTAAGTGGGAATCATATAACTCCTTCAGTGTGTGAAATGTTTCATGTGGTGTTTTGCACCCCTGTATATGATGGAAACACATCTCCATCCATTGATGCTCTCATCAAGGCGAATGCCCTCTGGTTTTTTTGCTTCCATGCCTAAATATCCTTTGCATTCCCTGTTGGTTCAACTGGTTGTTTTTTTCATCACAAATATCAAACCTTAGATCATTGAAGATGAGTGTGTTCTCTACTTGCTGAAACCATTCTAGCCAATTGTCATTGTTGGTCAATGTGGTGCCAACAATAGATTTGATGGAATGCATGGTTTTTGTTTGAGTTTTTGGAGTTTTGAGTTTTGGATGTTTTGAGTTTTTAATTTAACCCCAATTGTTTCCTTATCACTCCAAAATGATCCCCTTTTCTAACAATGGTACTGAAAAGGATTTGCCTTATCATTAGCACTGGCTTAAAAAGAAAACATCATTCATCAATATACTCGTTTTTTCTTAATTTTCAGATTTACACCTTTCGATAGTAACGAATGGGTAAAAGAATAACTCTTCTTATTTCTTCTTGTATTTGCAAAAATTGGTTGTTGTTTGCCAGTTTTGCTTAAGAGTAGCTTGCTCAAAGCAATTTCAATAAAAAATTGCTCAAAATTTTTATTTGCTTTTCAAATTTAAATGATTTTCAAAATTTGAAAAGAGCATTTAAAAAACTGAAATTTGTTTTTTATTAAAAAAGCTTAAAAATTTTACAACTCTCCTCCTTATCTAGGATATAGGATTCCAATATTGGAATTATAAAAATGTACGGGCTCCTTTTTGAAAAAGAAATCCAATGTTTGAATGAGACGAAGGATTTAATTCAGCTGCCACACCTTGTTGACGCAGTGGATTGCACCCAGGGCAGGACGCCTAGCTCCTGCCTTCCACACGTCAAAATGCAAACTCCCCTCTCGCCTGTGGGACCGACGAAGCTAGAGGGGAGAGTCTCTAGATAAGGGCTAGCTCCCTCTGATGTATCCTTTAGGCCCTGGATTCCTACCGCTAACAAATAAAATGAAAAAAGGGGGGATGAAAAGGGAGAAAGATGCTCAAACAAAACCTAAACCTAAACTAAAAAAGGTGATACACCAAAAAAGATGACCCACCCAGCCCGAATAAACACTTTTGACCAAGAAGAAGCGCCTATACACTTCATTTGATGTGGGAAACTCTTCTGCAACAGTGAGCTAGGGGTCCGTGAAAATACAGGGAGGAAGAAACTACCAAAGGCGTCCTCAAACACACTTATGGCAGCCTATTCACAGGCACCTACACTCCTCTAGTGACACTTCTGGCAAACCTGCAAAAGAGAAACTCACAATGCATTAGACATGCTGAAATCACCCTGTGAAAGCTAAGGAAAATGACTTCACACAGAACAAAGGCATAGACACATCCAAAAGTGCAAGCTCAAATAGAGATAAAAATGCTAAGTCCTGATTCAAGGTAAAATCTCGCAGAATTCTGCCTTACAAGCTCGAAAGATTTTTGGGTAGAGTTTTGCCTTAAGGCTGAGAGATGGATCGCTCAAATGAGAAATTTTACAATATATAGAAAAGAGAAAGGAACTTGGTGCCTTCTGGAAAAGACTTTGGCGCTCTTTTTGCAAGCTGGCCCATGTGCGCTCCGAGCCTTGGGAAGAGGAAGCCGTTTGATTGTTGGCTCCTGCTTTGACTTTGGCGTTCCACATTAATATGAAAACATGGCCGCGCCTCTTTTCTGCAAACAGACTGCTCTTTCCAGATATTCATGCGGTTTGTCCCCTTATAAATGCAAAATGGAGAAGACAGGCCCCGTTGTTTACTGTTTGCGCCGTTTGGTGACCATCTGGCAATAACTTGCCTCCCCTTTTCCACTTGGACTGCTTTGTCTTTTCCTACACTTTGTCTTCTTCCTTGCTTTGTCTCTTTCTGGCTCCTTCGGCCCTCGGGGGCTATCTCTTTGGCGGGTCACTGGCTCCTTGGGCTCTTTTCTGGTTGGCGCTCAAGCATTTTAAAATCAAACGGCTATTTCACCGTCTTAAAATTGATATCCGCGCACCCGTCATTGCTTGAAAACCAACGGCTAGTTCGTCGTGCTTGACTTTGACGTCCTCGGGCCCGTCACCCCTTGGACTTTCTTCAGCCTTTTCTTCGGACTTCCTTCTTTGCACCTTCCCGAAGGGAAGGTGACCCTTCGGCTTTTGGAAAGCGTCCTTCATTTTGGCCGAGAGTCCCTCGCAAGGGCACCTGCCCTTCGGGGTCCTTTGGCTCCTCGACGGGTTTCTCATTCGGGCTTTTTCCCACGAACTTTTTTTCCGCGGACAAAAAGTCCACAAGAATTGTTTTGGCCGCTTTGATTTCTTTCAGGTTTTTCTCCCGGCCACTTTCCCGTGGCTATCTTCCATTCCGAATTTCTTCGGACTTTTTGTCTGAAGGAATTCCTTCATACAAAAAGTCCGAAAGAATTCGTTCAATGCTTTAGTCTTTTTTCGGGATTTTTGTCAGGCTTTCTACTTTAGACCCTTCCGAATTCCTTCGGACTTTTTGTCCGAAGGAATTCCTTCGGACAAAAAGTCCGAAGGATTTCTTCCTTGGCTTCTTCGCTCAGCTGCCTTTGAAAAGTGCCCTTCGGGTTTCTTGAAATCGACCCTTCCGAAGGGTGTTGTCGCCGACCAAGTGCCCTCCACAAGGGCACTTGTCCTTCGGGAGGCTCTCTTGAACTTTTGCATTGAACCGCTCCTTTGAACCAAGCGTTGAACCATTTGATTGAACCAATGCGATGAACTCAGCCAATTGAACTTTGCCGTTGAACCAAAGCGGTGAACCAAAGCATTGAACCGGTTCAATGCTTCAACGGTTCAAAGATGCTAACTCTTGGAAAGATTATGTCGTTGAACCACTCTTTCAACCTTAAGGAAAAGTGTCTTTGAACCATTTTAGCTCTCTTTCCTTATAAATTTCTTCGGACAAGAGTCCGAAAAAGCTTTGTAAAATCTTACACTCTTTGAATTGGTTCTTCATGTGCCGAAGGACTCGCCTGCAAAGTCCATAGAAATCTTCTTTGCAAAGTCCGTAGAAAATCTTGTGGAGTCCGTAGAAAATCTTGTGGAGTCCGTTAAAAATCCCAGACTTGTGCAAAATCAAAAAATGAATTGGCCCAGAACAGCAGGGAAAGAAGGGGACCGATTTTTTGGCTTGTTGGACCAAAAATGGTCAACACACCTCACACTTCACAAAACTTTACTCTCTCCACAGAATCCTAGGGGATAGAGCATAGCTTGTGACACCAAATGAAATGCCACGTAGACCACCAGCTCAAATCACTATGCCACTAAACAAAAACAATGCAAACTTGATGGGGTTCGTGGACTGCCAAAACATCTCCCAATCATGTGGTACTCAGCCTAGTAGCAAGAAATGACGCCATAATCACTTCTACGTAGTCGAAGAAGGCTGAAGATGATTGAATTTGTCAGAACGTTGCCAGAAGAGACAAGCATGTCTGCAACACTCTCTAACACCTTTCACCAACCCGCAGGATAAGAAAATACTCCTTTTGCACAGTCGTTAACATCAACTACAAATAATCAGCAGGATAATGTATTGAATGCAATCACTTGTCAAAAATACATTGATTTGAGTCCCACGCAGTCAGTTGCAAGAAAGAATAGCGCCCAAAATCTGATTTTTCCTGCAAGAAAACCTCCCACGCAGTCATCAATCAATAGGACAACCAAAATGCCAATCTGAGATGTCAGAATCTAGCTAAACACCCTTCAATGACAATAGGATATCACAAAGAATAATTTTGCTCAATTGAGAAGAAATAATAGACTATACGGCAAGAAACGAGGAAGAATGAAAAATAAATAAATTAAATTTGTTGGGCTCTAATACCAATGACAGACCAGATAATAAATTTGGAATGCACATGAAATTCTATTTCACCATTCAATTTGAAAAGAGAGCAAACATTACAATAAATAAACCAAGAAGGTTGTTCACTTCACATTCCCAAAACTGACCTTTCAGACTCCCACGGGAATGGAGAACTTATTGAATAAGACAAAAAAGCTAAACACTTAAGCTAGACACCTAGGATTAATAACAAATATATACAATATTGTTACAATTTTTCTAGCCTACTTGTGGTTTGCAGGCAGTAGAACTTTGTGGTGTTTTTATCTTATTTATCAACCATATTTTTGGACCTAAAATTCAGAACTGATTGGATGATGAGTGGTAGAAATATTTCATAATTATTGGTAATTTTTGAGGAATTAAATATTTGATTTAAGCCCTAGTTTGGCACTTTCCAAATTCTAAAAAAAATTCAGTGCTTAGGGTTTCAAAAAAATTCAAAATTTTATTTAATATTGTTAGGGTTTACTGTTGTACCCTTTTTGGCAATAATCTACCCTATAGGGGCATTGCATTTTCTTATTCAAACCCTAAGCAAATAAAAAATTCTGAATTCTGAAAATTCAGATTCAAGGCACAATTTCTATATTTTATTATTAAAAAATACTTGCCAAAATTCAATAATATTACAGCCCAATAAAGTATCCTCAATTGAATGTATTGATTAAGTGAATGGCTGAAAAACTCAACAAAAATACCAGCTCAATGTCCAAGCCCTTAAACAACAAATTTGGCTTTCTTTTGCCTCGCAAACAGTACATTCAAACCCCAAGAGGTGTCGCTGCCCACACAAATCAATTTGCTGCCTTCTAGGGTTTTCAAACCAAATTGCTGCCCTCTAGAATGTTGTGCCAGTCCTTGATGCCCTAGACTGCCTTATGAACCTGAAAATGGTGTTCAAAACATCTCAACGGAACACTGATGCCCTATGCAACCTTTGAAAATAAGGCTGCCCAGCTGAAAGGTAAGGGGTTTTGTCCTTACTTCAGTCTTCCGATTAAGATTTCCGTCTTCAATGAAGACAAGTACAGCAGTTTGAAAGGGTTTTTCTCCTCTTCTAAGCATCACGTACAGCCAAAAGCCAACACATACAAGCTGTAAGTTCATTTATTTTGTCTAAGCAAAAAAAAAAATTGGGATTGTAAGAGGAAGAGTATTTCTTCAGACTTTTTGTCCGAAAAAAAGAGCTCTCAGAGGACAATTGCAAAAGTCCCGAAGGGTATGTACCCTTTGGGAAGGTTCACTTAGAAGAGCCGCGGGAGATTCACTTGGCAGAAAAGGATCAAGGCAAAAATCGCGAAGGGCACCTACCCTTCAGGGAGATTTCGGAAGGTGCCCTTCAAAAAGCCCGGGTCCCCTTCAAAAAGCCCGAGGAAATATAAACAAGGAAAAAAAGAAAAATTGAAGGAAGGATATCCTTCAGACAAAAAGTCCGAAGGATTAACTTGGGAAAAATGCAAACAGAAAAGTCTGAGATAATTAGAAACCAGGGGCAGACATTATTTTTGCAGGGAATGAGACAAGATAAAAATCTGAAAGAATTCGAATGAACAAAACCAAGGAGATGACAGCAGAATGAACCAACAAAAATCTGAAAGAATAAAGTTTGGAAAAATTGCATACACAAAAGTCCACTGAAAAATGATGAGCAACAGCAGATAGTCCGAAGGAAAAACAAAGAGAAAAGCATAAAGGCAATGAAAAAGCCAGAAATAAATGCTGAGGAGATAGCCAAGAAATCCAAGGAAATATAGACTAATATAGACAAAATAAATCTAAATATAGAATCCCACCAAAAATAGACACGACACGAACAGGCAGACCAAAACAAGAGACGAAGTCAACGTGAAAATCCATGCAAGCAAAGGCTATTTTCGGTTGACTGGTCAAAGCTTCAATTGACTGGTTGTGAAGTCAAGCTCATCTCCAGGTCAAACTCGTGCTTTCAAACATTGAAACAGCGCAAGAGGAAGTCCATATTTGGAGGTGGTCATAGCATTTTGCATGATAAGAGTTTGATTTGTCAAAATTAGCCTACCATCCATAACGTTCCATGCATGATGCCTAAATAAAGAATAGCCTAAGCTTAGCCACCGTCCATTTCAACGCCAAAGAGTTGGTTTCTAATTTTAGACACGTTTTAGTTGAACATGCACAAGAAAAGTCAAACGTATGATTCCACCATCCAATTCTAATGCCTAGGAGCTTTCATGAAAAAAGGAAGACAAAATAGACTTTTGTAAACGCTGAGTTGGATGGATTTAGCTCTTCTTCTATTTTCAAATGCCAATCTCTTGGCTTTTTTTAATTTTCTATATTAATGGCTTTTCAGCCTTAAATAAATCATCCCTCTCTTGGTAAGACCAGACTCTGCCTTTGGTGAGTTGTGTAACCTCTTTAATCAATAGGACTGTACTTTAAGATGTCAAGCGATGGCATAGTGTACATTCATTCAGCAATTTGCATACGTGGTAGATTTCTCTCCCTTCCCAAATTCTGAGTCATACCTAGTTGCTAGCTTATCATGTTATACAAGTCATGTTCAGTGTTTTATGTCTTTTGCTGAAGCTATAAGTGGATGTTAGGTGGCTGCAAAGTGTCTTGTATCAGACCTCTTTCCATTGTTTTCCCTCACATTTTTGTCATTGGATCGAACCTTCTCATGAAATACTTATGCATAGTGATCAATTGAAATCAAAGGTCTTCCTTTTCCCTTGTTTGATTCAGTGTTCAAGGTTCCAAGTAGAGTGGATCAACATTCTAGTGTATCCCCGTCATTAGGTAGGATTTCCTCTTCAAGTTTCTTTCTCCCTTTTCCATGGCAATCCGCAACGCAGAGTAGAAATCCTCATTGATGCATCTTATAGGAACCAGCCTTCTCTGGAGGTTCTTCTTACCATTGAGGCACCCATCCTCGTGAGAAGATCCCATTGTTTCAACTGAAGAGAGGATTAGTCATTTCAGCACGTCTTCGATTCAGGGTGCAACCCCAGATTGACAACAGTGCCCTCCATGCCTTGTTGGAGATTCCTTCTATAAATATCCATGTGGACTACCCCTTAAGATCTTATGATGCTTATAACTTCCTTAATAAGAATGATGTATCCCACACCATTCTCCAACATGTGATGGCACTCTTCACCCAAGGGCAAACTCAAAAATGCAAACTTACACACCATGCACAACTAAACCAAAGTAAAATACTAAAAAGAGTTACTTTGTTGTAATGGTCTCTATGCAAAATGTTCAAGATGACTTGGGGAAGATTGTTCTTCCTGCTTATGATGGGGATCTAAACATACCGATAAGGGCATGGGTAGACAAGGTAAACACATACATTGCTTTATGCCCTAGGAGAGAGAAAGCCTTAACCTTTGTTATAAAGCATTTGGAAGGAGCTGCCCATGATTGGTGACATAAGGGAATGAAGACACAAAAGCATGACGTCCTTGGTACATATGAGGAGCTTGGAGAAAGGCTCATTAGGCGTTTTGACAAGGCACATATGAGAAGTCAAAATTCTGATATTGAAAGGCGGACTATTGATGCAAGTGATGAGCTTCAAAAAGGGGAGTCTTTGGAACAGCCAATGACTGGATTTTCTGAGCCACAAGAACCAGAAATTCAAGGGCAGCCAAGTGAGGGTTTCCAAGAAGCTAATGAACAACAAGACAGGCTGCAAGTAGAAGACATTAGGGAAGAAAAATCAAGCATCTTGAGGCAGCCAAGTGTGGAATTTTCTAAGCCTCACAAATCTGAAAATTTAGAGCAGCAAAAAGAGTTGTTTCAGCTTAGTAAAGGGCAGCTAATGATTGAATTTTCTGAGCAGCGAGAAAGTTATTTCAGCTAAGTAAAGGGCAGCCAATGATTGAATTTTCTGAGACACAAGACCCAAAAATTCAAGGGCAGCCAAGTGAGAGTTTTCAGCAAGTTATGAAGCAACCAATGGGGTTGCACATGGTAGGCACTAAAGTGGAAGTAGTAGAAAAATCAAAACTTCCAAAGGCAAAGCAAGGACAAGTTGTTCAACAACTTCATGAGCAACCAAAAGATCAAGAAGAAAGCTTGGATATGGATAAGGAAACCATAATGGAAAGGTATGTCATGAAAGAAAATTTTTGCACTATTTCTTATCATAGACCATTTTCTTTGCCTAATTTCACATTTCAAGAGGAAGCTTGGAAGAAACAATTAACACCTGGAAAGAAAGCACAAGTCCCAACAAGATTGGACAAGGCAAGGGGGACCTTTGAAGGAGTAATGCCAAATAAAAGAAAAGAAGATTTCATTTTGCATTTGGAAGAAGAAAATTCGGATTTGTGTATGGGTAAGCAATTGAGTTGTCATCTTGGTAAGCGCTCATTGATTTCTCCTTATACTTGGTTCTTTTGTTATCTTGGTTGCAAACCTTGTACTATCATTAAAGTTGAGGTGAATGGCACTCAATGGGGAAGAGAATTCTTCCAAGTAAATTCAAGGAATGAGCATGACAAGTATCCATCATGGATATGGGATCCAGGTGAGCTCTACAAGAGTAATATTGCTATCATATCATGCAGTGAGACAAAGAATACAAATTGGGCCAACATAAAGATGGGAATAAGCAAGGGTTATCTGGTCCCAAAATCATAGTAACTGTTGTTTTTAGCATTTTCAGTTTGTTCTCCTCGAGGTTTTTTGTCACCATGGTGAGTATGGGCTCTAATAAGGCGGGCCTATTACACCTCAACACCATGGGAGTGGATCACACATGTATAAGTGGATTTCCATCCACTATTAGGGGAAAATTGAAGAGGGAAATAACTTGCTACAGCCATGTCAAGAATGACATGAATATATCTTTTGAGATCCGGGGGAAAGAGAGTTGCAAGGAAGAATCAAGGCATCAAGAAGGGATGCACTTCATGATCATAGAGCTTGATAAGATAATCAAAAAGGTGTTATAAAACACGAATGTTTTTACTAATGTGTTTGTTCATGTTTAGGATCATTAGGAAGATCACTTGCAATGGCCAAGAGAAATACTAGGGATACTCTGATTTCCATACATGGGCAGCCAAGTGAAGGAAGTAGAACCCACCTAGCGTCATGTTTGGAAAGCTTATGGAATTCTGAAAATGATGAAGGTAAAAGAGGAGAAAAAAGTAGGCAAACTCAGCCAATAGAACACTCAGAAAATCATGAGAATTTTGGCATATTAGAGCTCTACACAAATTCTAGAGATACTTGTGCCAAGTCTGATTTTATTGACTCAGAAATTTCTGAGTTAGAAGAACAATTCCAGCAACCTATTGGGGACCAAAAAGTGAGAAATTGGAGCATACTACAGCCCACATGGAGAAGGGAAAGGATACCAATCAAGACTAATTTTTGTCATTCAAAAAAATCTAAGTTGATGATGCAAATACAGCAGTATTGCGAGGACACAAATTCTAACTTTTTAGACTGGTTACAACCCTTAACAAGTTCTGAAAATGCTCATGATTTGGGGCACTTTTTTCATAGCAAAGGTTGGAAAAGCACGCGTAAGATACAACACTCTTTCGTGATTGAATTTGAATGTTTGTTGAACTTATTCTGTGATACATACATGCTTGAAGATGTTGACAAAGAGCAGCAAGTGGAAGAATACATAACACACATAAGGAGATCCATGCATGATTGCTTACACACCCATGACATTCCCTTACAAGGTAAACTCTCAAATTGGTTTGAGTTTGTTTTCTCTTTGCAAGTGAGGAGGCTACAATTTTGGCTTGGGGAGAGTTTGGTATGGCATATAAAAGACCCTAACAAATTTTGGAATGCATACCATGGGAGCACACCCACCCTAGCACACTTTCAAAAGGAAATTTTCATAAGGGGCAGCCTTGTCATACATTTCAGTTTAATTCATTTCTACAGCCCTAACCCTTTTTGCATAATATTTGAGTTCACAATGGCTTCCTTGAAGAGTATGGAGATGAAGGGCTCATTGGAGGTCAACTTAGTAATCAATAAGTTGACATTTTGGAGCAATCGCCTGGCTGTACATCATAATCACAGCCCTAATATCCGCATTTTCATTCATGTTGATGAGGTGATTTCTTCTTGGATGAAGGAACAAGTGTCCATGGCTTCACCATGGAAAATTCCAGCTCATGAGAGGACCATGTTGAAGAGTTTGGGGCATGAGATGAGGCATATTAACAGCTGTTTTGAGTTGCATTGGGCAACATATGTTTGGGTCAGCAAGTTGTTTGAAAGAAGATGCGGTTGGAAGGCTATTTGGGGAGGTGCTAAGGGCTTGTGGCTTCTTAGTAACAACAGATACATGCATGGCAGTTGCATATGGGAGCATGAGAAGCCTATAAAAGATTGTTATGGCACTTACGACACTTGGGAGCTGCCCTCAAATCACAGGTACAGTAAGGGGAGGTTTTGGATGGAGGTGGTTTCCCTTAAGAAACATTTACAAGTAGCCAATACATCATAAGGAGTGTTGGGACACCTCAGTGAATATTGCAATTGATTGAGGACAAGCAATTTTGGGCGGGGAGGATTGTCATGTCTCCCTTTTTGGCCTAAGCACGAACATGACCTTTAGCCTAATTCTTCGGTGCTTCCCCTAGGCTAAGGGAAAAAGGGAAACATTAGTTATTATTTTAAGTTAGAAAAGATACATTTTTTATATTATAACTTAAAAGGTAACTTGTGAGAAAGGGTCAGCTTAACCCTTAATGAAGAAAAGGGAAAAGATATTTTAAATTCACTTTAACTCTCCCTCGAAGTGGAGCGCCCCCTTTTAAGAGGACTTGTGGGAAATTTGGTATAAAAGGTGGTATGATGATCTTTTGAAATGTTACCAGGAATTGATGATATTTGATTTTGAGGCTAAAGCATGAAACACTTGGCTAAGTGACTTGAAAATTAAAAACTTTAAAGACACAAGGGTTTGGGGACGAAAACCTCCACTCCTATTCAAGGCAGCACTACTTTCAGGTGCTGTAATTGCATTTCAGATTTAGTGATTCGGTGATTTGACGCTCTCCTAAGGTGGTGACTCGCTTTGGCAAGCGTGGTTGTATGTTCGGGTTGTGTGGCTTGCTATTGGAAGCCATTCACAAGTTTATGGAGAGTTCTAGAGGGTGGTGACTTGGTCACTTGTGTTAAAGATCCCATTAAAGGTTGCGTTACACAGGAAAAATCCTCTCCTAGGGTTTGTGAATTTATTGCCAAATTATTCCAGCTAGGGCGAATTGGCTTGGAGCTGAATTTCTAGGGTTTGGAAGGCTATTTTGTGCCCAAATAATTTTTGAATTTTCTATATTATTCATGAATTTATTTCTGATTTTTGTGAGGGTTTTGGAGGACATTTAGACCTCAAATATATTCAAAAAAATCATAATAAATTTTGCATATTTATTTAGTCATTTTGGTGCAATTTATAAAGGTTCCATTAAGTGTTGTTGCATGATAAATCAGCCATAAAATAAATCAAATATTTCAAATTGGGGTGCCTAGGGTTTGAGGGCAATTTCATATTTTTTAAGGGCAAAACTTGTTTGTTGAAAACCCCAATTGGTGTGTTGGATTTATCCTAATTTTGCATTATTTTCGAAAGGTTCAATTCAACTAGGGTTTGCTGTTAAAAAAAACAGAAACTGATTTTTATCTAGGGTTTGCAAGAAATTTCAGAATTTAGAAAATATCCCAAAAAGGGAACATTTCAGGTACATTGCTTTATTTTGTCTTTTATACCTTTTTTTCTTTTGTTTTTGTTTTTTTGCTTCTAGGATTCTCTCTTCATAGAACTTTCTATTGTTAATTGTTGTATCCTTGAGTCCCATTGAACTACTTTTGGTCATCTGTGGACATTGATTATTTTATTTCTTAATTCTTTCTAATCCTATTCATTGACACTCTTGATGGCTCCGTTTCAAATCTAGATAGTGACAAACAACGAAAGTTCGGACATTGGCAACATGGTTTGACATGCTTTTTACATGTAAGATTGTCAACTAGATTCACCAAGGAAGTATGTGTCCGTAGATCTTGTCGAGCGAATTCTGTTGCAGCCTCCATACCAAGCCACTCCCAAGTCTCTTGCTAAGTCTTCCTCCTCCCTTATATTGTCTTTGCCCATGTTGAGCTCTCTTACCATCGGTTTCTTATTTTTTCCTACTACATTTTTTTCTGCTTCTCTCTCTCTCTAGACATAGACATCAAGACAGAGAGAGGACAAAAAAACATTCCTCTCCATTGATGATTGAATCCACTGTTGTCAGTGTAGACCAATCCCTGTCAAGCACATAAATACAGGAATATAACTTCACACATACACAAAGATCATCCAATGAGAAGGTCGCACACATACATTCTTCTCCATTGATGATTGAATCCACTGTTGTTAGTGTATACCAATTCCTATCAAGCACATAAATAAAGGAATATAACTTCACACATACACAAAGATCATCCAATGAGAAGGTTGCACACATAGATTCTACCATAGTCACACCATAACATCAAGAACAATGAGAACACAAAGAATATGGAAGATCCTCCTACATTAATATCACAATGACTTACAGTCCTTACTATGACAGAAATCAATGGAATCAATGATGGTATCCTCGCCTCCAATCCATTTATATAGAACATAAGAGTGATAATGATAGGAGAAAGGGTGCGACAGATGGGGAACAACCTATCGTAATGAAAAAATAGTAACACTCCTATTAAGATAACTGTCCTACCCCATTCTAGGACCTGCACTACACCTGACATTTCTATCACTTACTGATATTCTCAGGGTCTGCCTTCTATAGATGTGATCAAGTACAGAGTGCTGCTACCCCTATAGAAAATGGTGTAGGCTACATAGTTCAGTCTTTCATTCATATGTGTGAGTGCTGCTGCCAACACAAATCAACTAACCAGATTCTGCAATGAGGATATATGCTTACATACACCCTCACAAGTTTGCTCAAGCATTGAAGATACAACCATTTTAGAAACAGATGCCCACACCCATTTTTATGCCTTCCTCACAATATATCCACAATCTAGTGTACAACATATGCTGCAGAGCGTGCAGAAGATGCTTCCCTCTTTCTACTAATTTCATCCAGAAATTCAAATCTAAACGAATTTTCCTTGTGTGGAACAAGCAGAGTGCAATAAGATCAGTTCTGCCAGAATTAACATATCCTTCTCCATCTGTACGTACCGTCCACTTGCCAACAATACACTTTTCAAAACAGCAAAGCAGGCCTTATTCAAACTCATCCAAACTGGATCTAAATGTGGAAAGCTATAAACACTGAAAATAGAATTTACAAACAGTGTACGTTTCAAGCAGAAAATTTCAATATCCTGATCAATCCTCACCTAAGAGTTATTTACCCACAGGATAAAACAGAGGAAACATAGTGCTGATCACTTCCACAAAGAACTCTCAAGTGCTGATGAATTATATTCTTTGGAAGGTGATACCCATACACCCAGTCCGTTTTCCTCAAGATTTTGCCAAGTTGTCTCCAACCATGCATACGCAAATGCAGAAGGTTTAATCCAGCAATTTGAGACTAAACACGTCTAAGCAACAGAATCTGCAGATGCCTTTCTAATTTTGATAATTGAATCAAGTCTTTTACACATATTAGCTAATCATATCTAGCAAATACAGACAACCTATGCTGAAAACAAGTTTCAAGCATTACCCATATGGCTACAGACTGCATACTCTTCAATATTTTCATAATGAAAGGAAAAAATGGTGCACACATTCATGGAAAATGTCTTTCGAGAAATAATGTAATTCTCAATGAGATATCCAACGTGATGCATCATGAGAAAGCACTAGAAAATGAACATTTCATACACAAAATAATCTTGTCAACGTTGCAAAAAAGGTTGCTTCTCACCTTATTGGTATCTAGTAGATTGTCATTGCAACTACTTGTTCCTGATTTCAATACCTTCTCAAGAGGTTTCTCTGAAGGGAAAGAGACCAACAATTTCTGCGAATAAAACCCAATTAAAGTAACTCCTAAAACAAGACTTTTTAGTTCATCTTGTAAACAACTATTTTAATTGTGTATAAGCATTGAAATCGAGGCCACGTGAGATTTAGATAGTGTCTGAGTTGTTTTCAAATAAATGTTAGTTCACATAATAGATGACTGAAAGAGAACATGGTCCTGTCCAAGAAACCATTACAAAATAAACAAATTCATACACAGAATCAGAATTCTTCCACATAGTTGAACAAATATGAGCATCACTAACAGGATATCTAGAAATTTGCTCTCACTTTCTTGGCATCGACTGGATCGACCTTGATTCTATCTTCTCTTGAATTAGAAGCCTTTTCAAGAGGATTACCTAATCGGAAAGAGGCCACAACCTTTTTTATTTCACCATCTGCACACCACATAAAACCTTAGTCTATTCGCATTCAGTTTTATTCTGGAACTAATTGTGATTGCCAGAATGTTCACTAAAAGAAATGATACAACACAGTTTAATAAAAAAAAACAGTATTATATACTCTGAAGTTCAATAGCAGCATTTGCTAGGGCATCAGCTTCAGCGTTAAATTCCTGTCATTTACAAAAGTATGAAAAGAAATATAATATCATTCTTCACTGGAGCGATCAGAATCTGTGAAATTAATTTTGAGAAGAATCATAAAAGAAAATTTGACAAGAATAAAACAAATATGCTCATTCTTATACACGTCTGTTAGTTCCTATACCCTTATTGATCATGGTATACAGTTCCTCTCTTCCACATGACCCTCGATCACTGTTTATTAATTCACTATTTTCAGCATTAGAAAAGTGTCCAGTAAATAAATTGAAGCATATTCAAAGTTAAATCATTTTATATATTTCAGCACACATTAAATAAGCTTTTGCATCAAGCTTATGCAAGTATACATTCCAGATATTGAAATCCATAAAGTTTACCCATTTAATACCAACATGTTGAACTGCACAAATTGATATAAATTTTTATGCCCACAGAAATTATCTAGTGAATTTAAACTGAGAAAACAATTAAAAGCCGTGCACTTTACCCTATATATATGACAAATGTGGAATTCCTTAAATTTACTCTTTAGCTCCTTTGCCTCTTTACTTAGCTCAGCAATGTTCTGACTACTGGTTTTCCATAAATCCTGGATCTGCAAGACTTTATTCAATCAAATGTTAGCAAAATGATGGTCTAAGTGTGCATAAAATAACCATGTCCGAATAAATAGACAAAAATGAAGGTTGTATAAATTTCTAAATACTGATTAAACTAGTCATCATGTATCCCCCAGTTACACAAAGACAAAACTCAAGCTAAAGTGATTTGATACATGATTAAAATATATTGTCTAACCTCAAGATACTTGCCATATTATGCGTATAGAAAGCAAGATGAATGCCTTAAAACATGCATATATGACAGTCATATTTTAGAATATAGTAATAGAATTTGTATAGCTTTGACAAATCTTGAAAAAATAACTAACATTATATACAACCTTTATATAGGAATTGACATCTTCAAGTTATACAACATAATTATGCCTTATCCCTATGATGGGATTTCAACCCACATTAATACTCTCCTTATGTGTCATGCAATTTATCATCATTGAAATATCAAGCATTAACCTCTAAGACTGAACAAAACAAGCTGATTATTATTATGATTCTAATTTTGAATCATCTGATATAATAGCTTAAGCCAAGCAATTATGGCCTTCAGCTGATAGAATAGCTACCAGCCTACCAGTTCAAGAGGGCATTCAGGTGGTAGCGCTTTATTGTGGGATACTGAGAAGTTAAGATGAATATATTTTTCAGTAATATAGGGAATTGCATCTATTTTATATTCCTATAGGTTATATTTTTGACCTGTTTGAGATTTTACAAACTTGATCACATGGCTACCAGCCTAACCCTAAATTATGACCCATTGTTCTCCTCAAGCTAAATTACCAAAATGAACCCCTATCATTCCAAGCTTTCTCAGAATGTACCATATGGGATTCTTTTAAAGTACATACCAATAAAAGTTATTGTCACATCAATGTTCAGAAAATACCGTCCTAATTGGAACCATAGTAGCCAGACTTGGCCCTGCTTCGCCAGGACATGCAAGTCCGTGTAACTGTCTATTTTCTATTTAGGCATTTACTTTGTAGTATAACAGCATTTTCTATTAAGTTGGCTACAGCCGTAGATAAAGTTATGTTAGGCAAAAAATATCTTGTCCTAGATTATGTTTTGTTTGGAAGTGTCCATACCACTTATAAATTTTAGCTAAGCCTTGGTTAATTGGGTGGTTAGTGACACTCAGTCAAACCACTACACCTGTCACGCTGCCATTGTATTTGTGGTCAAGTCTTGGGCAGAGACCAGGAGATCTCGTGCAATCTCCCAGGGGTTCTGATTGTTATCTTCTGTGAATTGCTTTCATATGAATATAGTAGTTGTTCCAAATATCTTGTATTGTTCTTTACTTCTGCATTGTTTTTTAATCATACTACAATTCTCCTTTTATCATTGAAAATTCTAGCTAGGCAACCTACCGTCCAAGCAAAGTAACCAAATGAGTTATATAACTCGGGGATTCAAATGCAGTTGAGACCAGTTGAGATTCAGAGCATCCATGGAAACTCAGTGAGTCCAGGCAAGTCTCTAAGTTGACTTATAATTGGACTCAAATCGCATCTCTAATGATTTTTTTTTTTAAAATACGAATTCCCAGCAAAGTAAACTGCTCTTGTAAAACGTACAATCAGCCGCCTTCCATACAAATTTTTCCATCATTTCTATCTGTGTAAACCTATGTTGCAAGAAACAAGAAATGGAGAAACGTGACGGCAACAGAAACGTGATCGAAAAAGGTTGTGTATAAGAAGCGAATTTTATATTTTACATATAGTTTTTATTTTTATTATTAAAAGATTTACATTTAAATATATTATAACTTTTAATCTATTAATTTTATCTGTTATTATTAATATTTTATTTTTACTATTCATTTTTAATATTTTTATATTTATAACATATATTATATTTAAAAATCTATTAAAAAAATATAAATACAAAACATAAATAAAAAATTCACCTATATACATTCACTCATATACATTAATTCACTTATAGAAAATTAAAATTTAAGAAGTTTGAAAAAATTTACAAATTTGAAATGCAGAAACGGCCATTTCCGACCCATTGCCATTTCTGGCCGTTTAAACGAGCTACAGCTTGTTGCCGTCCTGTTTCTTGCTACAGGGGTGTAAACCCCTTGACATACAATTGGCAGCCCTTTGCACCATGCGAGTTCTTTCCCTCCGTGACATACATCTATTGTAATTCATATCGGTGCTGCTGCACCCGGGCCATACAACGCCCATCCACTGTACGACTTCCCTTTTCCTCCAAATTTGATGCCCCATGTACTACAACTAAAAAAGTAATTGAGGTACAAGGCCCTCAAATTGAGGTGAAGTGGCTCAAGGTTGGTTCAGTAAGTTCTTTAGGGTCCAGGTCAGTTGAAGCATTTGCTGGAGCAATTGAACCACCATGCAATAGTTGTACCAATCAAAGTTACCAAATCTGGCTGCATCTGCACAAAATCCAGTCAGATCCAAAAATTTTGGCCGGCATAGATGAGTTTTGTCCCAATCGGCCCTATTCTTTTTCCTTTCGTTTTCTAAAAAATAATATATTATTAATTATATTAACATTTTATATTACATTATTAATTTTTATATTTTATTTGACAAATTTTCATATTTACAAAATTATGCTCATATATATGTATATATTCCGAACCAGATTTTATATGTTATATTCCAAACAGGTATTTTCCAACCTTTTTCAATAATCCTGGATTTTCAGATTTTTCCCCTCCCAAATGGATCTTTATTATCAAACTTGGTAACTATGGTAGTAACTACTTCAGCCGATTCAGGATCAAGGACCTCTTCCTCATCCCCACTTCCTCCTCAGAGTTCTTAAATTATGTATTAGAGTTTGAGTCTCCAAAGACACCGACCCTTCTAATGAGGGGGATAGATGTAGTCAATTTAATTGTAAACAATTGATATGTTTCTATGGTATGCATAATGTAAGCAAAGATGATTTTGTCTAATTCCATGTGTAAGCACAAGTAGTGTACATAATTTCTTTTTGGTTAGTGTGGTCAGTATCTTGACAACTCTTAATGTTGATGTTGGTTGGGTGCCCATGTATATGTCACTCATCAAAGTAGACAATAGGGATGGCATCGATAAGTAGAGTGTAATGTCCCTTTTTTCGAATTAATTAAATCAAAGGACCCTAAGCGTATTTTTATTTCCCGTGGGCTAAGGGGGGATTTAAAAAAAGAAATAATATTACAATAATTCATTAAATTGTCCATTAAGGTACTTTAAGTTATAATTTGAAAAAAAAAAGGACAGTGTATTTTTATTGAATGGGGCCAAAAGGCAAATATTGGATATATGGCCAAAAAGGTAATTAATAATTATAAGGATCGAAAAAGGTGAATATTCAATTAAAAATAATATTAATTACTCTTAAGGTTTTGGATGAAAAAAGATTATTAAAAGAATTGATTGGAAAAAGTGAAAGATCAATCATTCATTCATTTGAACACTTTTACAAAACCCTTGTTTTGCAAATTTGGGGTGGCCGCTGTTGACCATTTTGGCCCTGCAGACCAAAATCAGTTTCTTTCCTTCCCTACCACTCTGAACCCTCAGTCTAGTCATGTACCCACCTTCTGCAAAATCCCCTTTTCTTTGCAATAAGCCCTGTTCTTATGGAACATCGAAAGATCTAAATACCTGCAGGGTTCGGTTCAGTATGGAGCTTTTCGCTTTGAACAAATGCCTTAGACAAATACGAGGCTCTTGCAAAGCTCGAAGGTTAAACAGCTCTTGCGGAGAGCAGTCAGGCACAAAATGGACCATTCCAACAGGCTGCGGAGGGCAATTCCGGACCCAAAGGTACCCTTGTGGAGGGCAGGAAAGCACTTAAGGGGAAGAAAGACCAAGGCAAAGAATTCCTTCGAACTTTCTGTCCGAAGTAAATTTTCACAAGGCAAGGATAAAAGGAAAAGCAAAGGCTGAATTTCTTCGGACAAAATGTCCGAAGGAATTCCTTTGGACATTTTGTCCGAAGAAATCCTTTTGGAAGAAAGTCCTGTAGCTTAATCCTTTGAACAAAAAGTCCGAAGGAATTTGCCGGAAAGAAAGGGCACCTGCCCTTCGGGGTCCTTCGAGCGGCCTTGGCCTACCAATTCTTTCAGGCAAAATGTCCGAAGGAAATGTTCATTTGAATGCTCGCCCCTTTCTTTCCGGCGAACATGAAAGGGACCTTTCTCAAAGCCGAAGGGGCACCTTCCCTTCGGGAGGGTTAAAAGACAAAGGCCCAGACAAAGACAGAAAAGCCGATGGAAAGGAAAGCCCAAAGAAGGAAAGCCGAAGGAATTGCCAGGGGGTGACGGATCCGAAGACGTCAAAATTTAGCATCGTGAACTAGCCGTTGGAATCCGAACGTCAAATGATGTCCCCGCAGACGTCAATTTCAGGGCAACGAGATAGCCGTTGATCTTCAAATGCTTGAGCGCGAACCTAAGGAAATTCAATGGGGTTAAGGCTAAAGGGAAGAGACTGCCAAGGAAAGAGCAAAAAAGGGCCAAGAAAAGACAAAAGAGATAACAAAAACAAGGCCAAGAGAAGACAAAGTTGGAAAAGGACAAAAGTTAAGAACAAACTCAGCAACCTACTAATAAAAGAACCCAAGGAGCTAGGAAAGGACGATAAGATAGCCCCGAGAGCTCAAATTCCAAGAAAAGACAAGGCCAGGAAGAGACAAAATAACGAGATATGGACAAAACTACCCAGGTGGCAATTGGGAGGCATTAGCAGGAGAATTATTACAGTGGTTGGAACAGTCCCTATGAAATGGTCATCAAGGAGCACGAACAATAAACGACGCAGCTTGTTTTTTCCTCATTTTGCATTAATGGTCAGACAACCGAGTGAATGTCTTGAAGAAGGGGTCTTGTTTGCAGACAAACGGTGCGGCCCATGTTTTCACACATGACGTTTAATATATTTTAAACGCATAAAGTCAAAATTGGCAGCGGACACAGCATTCTCCTTCAACGTTTCCTCTTTCCAACACTCTCAACGCACATGGGCCAAATTGTAAAAGGGCGTCAAAGTCTTTTCCAAAGGAGCGCCTTTACTTCCTCTCTCTCTATATATATATTGTAATCTCTCATTTGAGAAGAGATATCTCTCATTTTTGTATGGCGCAACCCTGCCAAATTTTCACCTTAAATCAATAAAAAGTGTTTTACCTCTATCTAGTTGGATATATCTCTGAGTGTGCCTGAGTACTAACCTTGTGTCCAATCATTGTTTCATGATGCTTTCACAGGCTTGATACCAGCACACCTGGTATAGACAAAATGCCATTCTTGTGGGTAGCAAAAAGAGTTGTATCTGGAGCGCAGAGATAGGAGAGGGTATCAGACAGTGTGTCTTCCTACAGCACCTGTGATAAGTTCATCTTCTGTGTGTCTTCATTAAGCCTTTCTGTTAAGTTCTCTGCAGTCTGGTCCTTTTATCAAATAAAGTGTATGTATGTGCTCTTATGGTTTGAAGTGTGAGCAAATGAGTAGATCGAACTTTTTTGGTGCATCACCATCTTAGCCTAAGTTCTGCTTCAGTCATCCTTCTCTCTTTTCAACCCCCCCACTTTATATATATATATATCAAAACTGAGAGGAGAATCTCTAGATAAGGGCTAGCTCCCTTTGATGCATCTCTGATTTATTCCAGTACATTTGCTAATATATATATATTAGCAAATGTACTGGAATAAATAAGAGATGCATCAAAGGGAGCTAGCTATATATTAGCAAATGTACTGGAATAAATCAAAGATGCATCAAAGGGAGCTAGCTATATATTAGCAAATGTACTGGAATAAATCAGAGATGCATCAAAGGGAGCTAGCCCTTATCTAGAGATTCTCCTCTCAGTTTTGCCAGACCCACAGTGAAGAGAGGAGTCTCCATTGTGCCGCGTGGATGACAAAAGCTCAACCTTCTATCAAGGGTGCAATCCACAGCTTCAACAGCAGCTTAAATATTTTACACGGATACTATTGGGAAGAATTAATTTTTTCGCAGATACTATCTGATGCATAACCTGTAAATCATGGGGTTAATGAGTAAGGATGATTTGGGAATAAGGGTTTATAGAGCAGGAAAGACACTTGTGTTTCTTCACAAAAGATGTTTTACTCAGCGGTTTGAAGGAAGTGAAAATTTGTTTATCCATGGTAGAACAGTCACATTCGGAGGCTAGGCAATGGGAAGTAACTCCATTAATGATTTTTTCTGGTCAAGCCCAAACTTTTGATACACTAGGGCAAAGAGATGAAACTTGTAGTTATCACTTGTATTAGTGAAATTACAAGAATAACAGCTCCTAAAGTTCCATACAACAGCAAACCCATGAGGGAGATATTTCAGCAAATTGTGGAAAGTTTTAAATGTCTAGATGACATCAAAAGTCCTTTTGCTAAGAGGGTCATAATTCTAGAAGCTATGGCAAAAGTCAAGACATGTGTTGTGATGTTGGATCTTGAATGTGCTAATCTTATTATTGAAATGTTTCAACATTTCCTTGCAGATGTCAGTAAAAATCATTCAAAAATTGTAGTAGCCTCAATGCATGACTCTTGTTCTAAATGAGAGTGATGATATATTTCCCAACATTTATTATTTGTATCATTGGCTGGTTTTGAGTAGGGAGCTAAATTAGTTGCACATACACTAGCTAAAAATGTTGTTGAACAGTGCATAGAGAAGTTGAACCATATTTGATAGTTGAGGGACGTACTTCTAGTGATCAATAGGAAAAAAATTATCCCATTAATGATGAGCAAAGAGGAAGAAATCAGAAAGCAAGAAGAACAATCAAATTCAGAGCCCCAAGACATCATTGAGCAAGAACAGGAAGGAACCGATATGTAGGTTGAAGGTAAAGATTCTTTGATAGTGGAAGATGTTTTATTGACTTCTAATGACTGCATGTATAAGCAAAATAGCGAGGAAGTCAAGTGGGGGAAAGCATCACTTGATGACTGCATAAGTGAGGATGATATTCCAATTCAATACACACTCATCAATCCACCAAGGATTGAGTCCATGCTATAGAGGAATGTGTCAAGTCAAGAAGCATATGAGGTTGAGTTTCCGAATGACTGTGTTGAAACGCATGCACATGAGAAAGGTGCCTCACCGGTTACTAATATTGATTTTCAACTTACTGAAATGTTCAGATCAGCAACTACTGATAAACATTGTGATTATAGTCTAGGGTATGATGGTCATATCCCATATTTATTGCTCCATACCATGCCCTTACAAGAATCTTGTCATCATGGACAGCATCCTAAAATGGGTGATAGGGTGACGGATACTACTTGCAGCATAGGGCATATAAATTATTTGATTCAAGTTCCAAAGTGTTTTTACATAGGGAATCTAGGTAATCTTTTGAGGCACAAAATAGAGAAAGGCTTTAATAAGATTAATATTATTATCTCTAGTGAATTCTTTATCCGATGCATTTGGATAAAAAGAAGATCACAATGAAGCATATAGAATATGATGTCCATTCTATCGAAGTTGTAAAGGATCAATGCTCATGATTCATAGATCACTCCTTGGAGGTAAGTTCCACATTTGGAAACAAGATTGAAAAAGGGTATATTGGAACATTTACAGCATGTTGTCAGCCTAAAGTATGAAATGATTCCTATATCATAGGTCTAGGTGAGACATGGATCAGTATGGGAGTTGTCTCCAATTTTAGAACTGCTGTCCCCCTCATTTCCAGCTTGCCAACATTTTATCTGTGGCCATATATGACTGTGATATCTCAGTGAAAATGCATTTCTCACCTATTGTCATTAGTGAAGTGTTTGCAGCTGATAGAAAATTGTTTCCAAGCATTACAATTCCGACATGGCGTAAGAAAATGCAATGCTCTTGCCATGATATGATGCTCTTCTTAGTTTCATGTGTTGGACTGTTAATATCTTCTAGTAAATAGCCATAGATTTGCAGATATGGGGGATTTATCTTGGCTTAATGTTCGATGTAAAATGGTTCGGTTGTTGAGATCAATTAATTCTAAAATCTCAATATCCTTAGTATTGTTTGGAAAGAGATTCAAAGCAATGTGTGACTGTTACACTTATCAACAATCATAAAGTCTGATCCGAACCAAATGTTGAAGAGAATATATTGGGGTACCATGGAAGCAACAATTGGAGTCCAAGGTAATCAATGTAATAACAAACTAGGAGAGGCGGGCATAGTATAGGAATGCAATGGTTACATTCTATTGGAAAGTTCACTATCGAGTTGAAATTCAATGGAAAAGTGGTAGTGCTTCAAGGCATCGATGGAGCTCCAAGAGTTGTCATGGCTAAATGGTTGGAATATCAATTGGTGACAACCACGATTTCATCAATAGGTGAGACATTTGATCATGATGGCATTTGGTCAATTTTGGATCAGCATGGTATGGTGTTGTTGGAATCAAGCTACATACAAGCTTGCCACCCATGGATGTGTGAAGGAGCATTCACAAAAGTTGGGATACTACAAGATGGTTTCACCATTCCTTGCATCATGAAACTTTGCATGATGTTTGAATTTGCACTTTCAAGAATACCATTAAGTAAAGAGCACTAACAAAAGTTAGAAAGGAGTTGTGTTGGATTTATCCTCCCTATTGAGGAAGTTTTGAGCACCAAAAGGTCTCAAGGGGTACTTCACATGAATATCAAAGTAGCTCAACATAAGCTTGGTCGAACAGTTTCATATTCAGATATGCTTATGAAAGATTACAAACAAGGCATAAAGGGGGGTGATAGCATATTGCAATTATGTTGCAAAGGAAACATATCAAGGACTATTGTCATCATAATTTTCAGTTTTAGGGCTAATGTCATCACCATGTCCAGTTGCTACATTACATCATTTGTAGCCATACAAGTGGTTTCAATCATAGAATTGAGTAATTTTCAGTTTGTTGCTGCTATTGAAGTATTTTCAGTCATTGTATGGTTGTTTCCAGCCTCAATATTATTGACATTTCTGAATCTTGCAAAGGATTTTCAATATTACAGTGGTTATACCATTCTTATACTGTTGATTTTCAGGGGTATTGATTTTGGACTACGGTTATCAACCACATTCAACACTCAGTTTGCAAACATCAAGGAATTTTTCTTGTGTCATGCTATTTGTGAAGGGTTTCAGCCATTGGAGTGTTAGGGTGTGGAGCTAAAAGCTTCAACTTGTTACAGACACGAAGAAACAGAGAGTTGCTGAAGATCCAGAAGTACCGGCGTCGGCAGCATGACCGACGTCGGTCATTACCAGTGCAGAAGGCAACCGGCGACGGCAGGGAGTCGGCCGACGTCGACAGCACCAGGCAAGCAGGGACCGACGTCAGTCCCCTGTGTGTTCCAAAACTGCTGTTGACCAACAGTCAGTTAAGTGAAGCGAGTGTTTGCATGTTAAAGGGCTAATTATAGTCACGAGTTGCGTGTCTAATTATTGTAATTAGAGTTCTATTTTTGTATGCATGGGATTCTATTTAAAGACCCATGAGGCATGTATTGTAATTATCAAGAAGGCAAGTAAAGCATTGAAGCATTGAAGCAAGGTCAAGGAGATCTACAAGTGTAAGGTCAAGGAGATCAGCTGAAGCATTCAAGGAGGGGATAACAACTCAGGTTGTTGAGTTGGGTTTGACTGAGCAAGAGAGAGAGGGAAGAAGGTCTTGAGGTGTGGCAAGCCTTTGAGGTGGAGAAAGAAGTGGCATCTTCCTTATTGTATTTTCTTCTAGTAGTATTTAATACAAGAGTGTGTATTGTCTCTCAAATTCTTTGCTGTCTCAAGTTTCTAGTTAATCATTCTGGTATAATTCCGTGTTTAATTGCTTATAAGAAAGTAATCAATTGTGCTTCCGTTGGATAAGGGGTTCCTAACAGTTGGTATCAGAGCTACGGTTTGCAGGGAGCAGGTTATTGTTTTTTGATTACAGGTCATTCACAGGGTTTTCTGATTGAGTGGGAGTTCAGCAATGGCAGAAGAAACTAAGCTACGAATGGAGAAGTTTAATGGCAAGAATTATCAACATTGGAGGATGCAGATAGAGGATTATCTGTATCAAAAGGATTTGTACTTACCGTTGGGTGGGGTTGCATGCAAGCCCACAGATATGAAGGATGAAGAATGAAACGTTCTTGATCGGAAGGCTCTAGGTTCCATAAGGTGGAGCCTTGCATCGTCTGTGATTTCCAACTTGTCACAGTATAAGACAACGGAAGAGTTGATAAAGTCCTTGGCGAATTTATATGAAAAGCCCTCAGCATCAAATAAGGTATTTCTTATGAAACAGTTATTTACTTTGCAAATGCAGGAAGGTGGATCGGTATATACTCATCTTAGTGATTTCCATGGTTTGGTAAACCAGTTAGCTTCAGTCAATATTGTTTTTGATGATGAAGTAAAGGCTCTCTTGATATTATGCTCTTTACCTGAAAGTTGAGATAGTTTGGTTATGGCAGTAAGTAATTTTGCATCTGCTTCTAAAATCTTAAAAGTTGATGATGTTGTAAGTGTGATCTTGAATGAAGAAATACGCAGAAAAAGCACAGGTGAATCATCAGGGAATGCTCTAAGTGAAAAAAGCAGGGGAAGGCAAAGAGAGAAAATGAAGCAAGGAAAATCAAGGTCGGGAAGGAGATCCGAATCCAAAGGTATTACCTGCTGGTTTTGTGGAAAGAAAGGACACACAAAGGAGTGTTGGTTGCGAGATAAAGAGAATCAACCTGAAGGTAAAGAAGAAGCAAAGGATGCAAATATCATGGTACAGGATGCTCTCATACTTTCTTTGGATAGTCAGGTAGGATCATGAATTTTAGATTCTGGTTCATCTTTTCATGCATCCCCAAACAGAGATTTGTTCCATGAGTATGTCCAGGGAGACTTTGGAGTGCTTTATTTAGGGGATGGTATGCCTTGTCAGATATCTGGCAAAGGGAAAGTGCAACTGAAATTGCAGATAGACAACACATGGGTGTTGAAGGAGGTCATGCATGTCCCAATTCTGAAGCAGAGTTTGATTTCTGTAGGAAGGTTGGGTGATTAGGAATGCACAATAACCCTCACAGCGGATTCTTGGAAGGTTACCAAGGGAGCACTTGTTTTAGCAAGAGGTAAGAAAGTAGGTACTCTTTATCTATCTTCTTGTATTACTGATTCTACTTCTGGTTTATCTACTTCCGCTGTAGATTCGAAGATGTGGCTTAATACGCTGGGTCACATGAACAAGAAGGGAATGGATGTTCGTGATTCAAAAGGTATGTGTTCAGATTCGGAAAGCATAGATAGAGTTCATTGCAGGAAAAGAAAATTTGATGCTTTTGATAGGAACAAAGAAGCCTTGGTGTTTATGGAGGAGATGAGGGACAGAGATCAGTCACAGAGGCTGAATAATTCTGAGCAGGGCAGTATGGACAGAGGTTTGATCCAAAATGAGCTCACGGATGAAGGTTTCATCACTTACAGGAACACACAGACACCGACGTCGATCACATGGCACCGACGTCGGCTAGACAGATACCGACATCGATCATGTGCAGACCAGCAGGGTCGGTAGAGTCGGCAGGAGAAGACCGACGTCGGTTAGGCAGGAACCGACGTCGACAGGGGGGACACCGGCGTCGGCCAGGGGTAACGACGTCGGCAGTCAGGGTCAGTGCAGGGAACCGACATCGGTCGGGAGCAGACTGGGAGATGGCCGAGATCGGTCACTGGAACGGATGTTGGGCGGACAGCAAGCTGTCAAGGAGTCTCAAACGCCCATATGGAGGTCGGAAAGGATAAGTGAACCTCATATTCGTTGTTCACCTTCTTTATATTGCTTATTGATAGTCAAGAACTAGGAAGATGGAAGAAGCAATGCAGGTAGAGTCCAGAAACAATGGGAGCTTGACATGGATGAGGAGTGTGAGTCCTTGGAGAAGAACCAAACAGGTATTTGTTGGTAGAGTTGTCAGCTGGAAGAAAGCACTGGATAGAGAGATGGATTCCCGTTTTTAGAGAAGAGAGTGGATGGACACGTGAGACAGAAGGCTATGGTATATGGTCTTGATTAGGCTGCAGAACAATGGAGGTTTGACCATTGTTTTTATCTTTACCAAGTTGGATAATATTAGCTACATTATCCTGTTACTGTATTATGTTGCTTGTTGCAGGGTTTCATATACAGGGAGTTTTCTGAGCTAAAGGTAAAGTTGGTTCAGAAGTATGTCATGAAAAATTTGGGAGCAGCAAAATTCTTTTGGCATAAGTGACAGATATAGCATCACAGGGTGTGTGGTGGTTGGTCTTCAGGGGAGAGCTTGAAAAGGGATACAGAGCCAAGAGAACAAAATAGATGGAGTACAGGTACAGGTACAGTTGCAGCTGTTTATTTTCAAGTGGGAGATTGTTAGGGTGTGGAGCTAAAAGCTTCAACTTGTTGCAGACACGAAGAAACAGAGGGTTGCTGAAGATCTAGAAGTACCGGCATCGGCAGCATGACCGACGTCAGTCATTACCAGTGCAGAAGGCAACCGACGACGGCAGGGAGTCGGTCGACGTCAGCAGCACCAGGCAAGCAGGGACCGACGTCGATCGCCTGTGTGTTTCAGAACTGCTGTTGACCAACAGTCAGTTAAGTGAAGCGAGTGTTTGCATGTTAAGGGGCTAATTATAGTCACGAGCTGCGTGTCTAATTATTGTAATTAGAGTTCTATTTTTGTATGCATGGGATTCTATTTAAAGACCCATGAGGCATGTATTGTAATTATCAAGAAGGCAAGTAAAGCATTGAAGCATTGAAGCAAGATCAAGGAAATCTACAGGTGTAAGGTCAAAGAAATCAGCTGAAGCATTCAAGGAGGGGATAACAACTCAGGTTGTTGAGTTGGGTTTGGCTGAGCAAGAGAGAGGGAAGAAGGTCTTGAGGTGTGGCAAGCCTTTGAGGTGGAGGAAGAAGTGGCATCTTCCTTATTGTATTTTCTTCTAGTAGTATTTAATATAAGAGTGTGTATTGTCTCTCAAATTCTTTGTTGTCTCAAGTTTCTAGTTACTTAATCATTCTGGTATAATTTCGTGTTTAATTGCTTATAAGAAAGTAATCAATTGTGCTTCCGTTGGATAAGGGGTTCCTAACATGGAGTTGCCGAAAGCAATTACTCCAGCTGTCATATTGTTGTTTAGAGAAAAAGTTTGAACTTATGGCTGTTACAGCAATTTTACAGCCCACATACAATTTGATCCATGTTATTTGTCAAGAGGTACAGATTGGGGTGTTGTCGTAAGAATCTTTGGAACACAAGGTAAGTATTATGACAGCAATCTAGAAGCAATAAGCAAAATTTTGAGCATGCCACAGTCACAATTCAAGGGAAAAGAGGTAGTACCCCGAGATATCACTAACACAGCGTCAACATCAATCACAACAAACAGAATAGAGGGTGTCACATTTGATAGTACTCTCTCTAGATTAGAGTTGATTTATGATTCAACTATTTGTTGACCATTTTTGGTCCAACAGGGTAAAAATCAGTCCCCTTCTTTTTTTCCCTGTTGTTCTGAGCCAGTACATTTTTTGATTCTTTGCACAAGTCTAGTTTCTACGGACTCTGCAGGGTTTCGACGGACTCTGCAAGTCTATTTCTACGAACTCTGCAGATCCATTTCTACGGACTTTGCAGGTGTTTCTACGGACTCTACAAAAAAGAACTACGAACTCTGCAGGCAGTTCTTTCGGCAGATGAAGAACCAGTTCAAAGAGTGCAAGGTTTTACAAAGCTTCTTCGGACTCTTGTCCGAAGAAATTCACAAGGAAAGAGAGCTGAAATGGTTCGAAGACACTTTTCCTTAAGGTTGGAAAAGTGGTTCAACATCGGGATTCAATGACATGATCTTTCCAAGAGTTAGCAACTTTGAACCGTTGAACCATTGAACCATTGAACCGGTTCAATCGATTGGTTCAACGCTTTGGTTCAACGGCGAAGTTCAATCGGCAAAGTTCATCGCTTTGGTTCAATGCTTTGTTTCAATCAGATGGTTCAATCACTTGGTTCACTCAGTCGGTTCAATGACTTGGTTCAGTCGGCTTGGTTCAAAGCTTGGTTAAAGTGTTGGTTCAACGGTTGGTTCAAAGGAGCGGTTCAATCAAAAAGTTCAAGAGAGTCTCCCGAAGGACAAGTGCCCTTGCAGAGGGCAATTCTGAACTCAAGTGCCCTTGCGGAGGACGGAGAACATTTGCAAAGAGGCCACAGAGAAAAGCCGAAAAGGTAAGTTTCTTTCGAAAGTTTGTTTTAGGCAAAGGAAGTACCCTTCGAAAGGGTCGTTTTCAATTTCCGAAGGGCACTTTTCAAAGGCAGTCGAGAGAAAAGACAAGGACTAATTTCTTTGGACAAAAAGTCCGAAGGAATTTGGAGGATCCAAAGTAGAAAGCCCGAAGAAAGGCGCAGAAAGAGACTAAGGCACATAACGATTTCTTTCCGACTTTTTGTCCGAAGGAATTCCTTCGAAGAAAAAGTCCAAAGGAATTCAGAGGATCCAAAGTAGAAAGCCCAAAGAAAGGCCCGAAAAGAGACTAAGGCACAGAACGATTTCTTTCCGACTTTTTGTCTGAAGGAATTCCTTCGGACAAAAAGTCCGAAGAAATTCGGGGAAGCTGCGGGAGAAAAGCCCGAAAGAGAAATCTCGAAGGCCAAAGGCAAAGTGGTCGAGAAAATTCTCGCGGACTTTTTGTCCGCGGGAAAAGTGGCCGGGGAAAATGTCTGCGGGAAAGTGTCCGCAAGAAAATGTCCAAAGGGAAAAGGCCGTCGAAGGACCCTGAAGGGCAAGTGCCCTTGCGGGGGACTTGTTGACCATTTTTTGCCCAACAAGCCAAAAATCGGTCCCCTTCTTCCCCTGCTGTTCTAGGCCAATTCATTTTTTTGATTTTGCACAAGTCCAGAAATTTCTACGAACTCTGCAGGTCTATTTCTACGGACTCTGCAGGTCTTTTTCTACGGACTCTGCAGGTGAAGTTTCTACGGATTCTGCAAAGAGAAGTTCAACGCAAAGTTCATCGGCAGGTTCAATCAAACGGTTCGATGCCTTGGTTCAACAAATGTTTGAACCGTTGAACCGGTTCAACGGATTGGTTCAACGGTTGGTTCAAGCGAACGGTTCAAAGGCTTGGTTCAATAACGAGTGGCACGCAGTGTTGAACCGTTGAATCGTTGAACCATTTTTTGTTCAATCGGTCGGTTCAACGGCTTAGTTCAATCGAGCGGTTCAAAGGAGCGTCCCAAAAAGCGAAAGACAAGTGCCCTTGCGGAGGGCAATGAGCACTTCAAAGAGGCCACAAAGAAACGGTAAGATCTTTCGGAATTTCGTTAAGGCAAGGAAATGAATTCTCTCGGACTTTTGTCCGAAGGAATTCCTTAGGACAAAAAGTCCGATAAAATTCAGGGAAGCTGCAACCAAAGAACCCGAAGGAATGAGGCAATTTTCGCAGACTTTTTGTCTGCAGGAAAATTGTCCGCAGAGAAAGTCCGCTGGAAGAAATCCGCAGAAAAAGCCCACAGAAAAGGCCCGAAGGAATTTGCCAAGGACGGTGACGTCTTGGAAGCCGTCAAATTTAAGAAGATAGACTAGCCATTGGTTTTCAAACTGTGACGGGCCCGAGAACGTCAAATTTTAGACCAGAAAAGCCAGAGCGCAGAAGGCGCCAAGTGGCAACCGCGGAAGACTTTGACATGTTTTTTTAAGAGCAGCGAAACGTGCCACGTGTCCCCTGCAAGGGTCAGCGGAAGATGACAAGTGTCAGCCTCCGCGGTCTCTCTCTTTTGTCCCGTGAGAACTGTGGTGGGCCCCGGACGAATTGCTAAAGAAGGCGGAAGCCGACACATGTCCTCTTCCGCAGGACCCTCAAAGGGTGCCTAAAGCTTCCATGAGTCAAGCGGATGCTGCCACGTGTCCTACTCATTTCACAGCGGAACGCGCCACGTGTCACTTATTTGAAAATCAGTGGAAAATGGCCAAGGCAAGCAGCGAGAGTCCAAGGAACGCAGCGACCCACCAGAAGATAGCCCCCGAGGGCTGAAGGAGCTAGGAAGAGACAAGGCAAGGAGGAAGACGAAGTGCAGGAAAAGACAAAGCAGTCCAAGTGGCGAGGAGAGGCGAGTTATTGCTAGATGGTCATCAAATGGCGCAAACAGTGAGCTGCGCAGCGTGCTTTCTTCATTTGGCATTTATGAGGGGACAAACTGCAGTCTGTTTGCAGGAGATAGCAGTCTATTTGCAGAAAAAACGCGGCCATGTTTTTCACATTAATGTGAAACGCCTAAGTCAAAGCAGGAACCGACAATCAAACGACTACCTCTTCCCAAGGCTTAGAGCGCACATGGGCCAGCTTGCCAAAAAAAAAAAGCGCCAAAGTCTTTCCCAGAAATCGTCAAGTTCTCTTCCTCTCCCCATATATTGTAAAGCTTCTCATTTGAGAAAAGGATCCACTCTCTTAGCCTTAAGGCAAAACTCTGCCCAAAAATCTCTCGGGCTTGTAAGGCAGAGCTCTGCCAGTTTTTACCTTGAATCAGGACTTAGCATTTTTACCTCTATCTGGACTTGCACTTTAAAGTATATGTCTGTATTCTTTTGTGTTAAGTCATTGTCTTTCATGCTTCTCACAGATCGATTACAGCATGTCTAGTGCATTTTGAAGTCTCTTTTCTGCAAGTCTACCAAAAGTGTTCCTAGGGGAGTGTAGGTGCCTGTGAATAAGCTGCCATAAGTGTGTCTGAGGACGCCTCTGGTAGTTTCTTCCTCCCTGTATTTCCACGGACCCCTAGCTGACTGTTGCAGAAAAGCTTCCCACTTCAGATGAAGTGTATGGGCGCTTCTTTTTGGTGAAAAGTGTATATTCGGGCTGGGTGGGTCACATTTTCTGGTGTATCACCTTTTCACTTTTAGGCTTAGGTTCTGTTTTCAGCATCTTTCTCTCTCTTTTCATTCCAGCTTCGTCGGTCCCACAGGCGAGAGGAGAGTTTCCATTGTTGCGTGTGGAAAGGCAGGAGCTCGGCCTCTTGCCCCGGGTGCAATCCACTGCGTCAACAGGACTCTCGGCCAAAATGAAAGACACTTCTCCAAAAGCCGAAGGGTCACCTTCCCTTCGGGAGGGAAGCAACAAGAAGTCCGAAGGAAAGGAAGAAACAAGACGCTGAAAGAAAGAGAAAGGCCAAAGAAAGTCCAAGGGGTGACGGGCTCGAAGACGTCAAAATCAAGCACGGCAAACTAGCCATTGGAAGTTCAAACACAGTGACGGTTGCGCAAACGTCAAATTTAAGGCTCATGAAAAAGCTGTTGATTTTGAAAAGCCCAAAGAAGAGCCCAAGGAACGCAGCGACCCACCAAAAGATAGCCCTGAGGGCTGAAGGAGCCAGAAAGAAACAAACCCAGGAAGAGACAAAGTGCAAAAACAGACAAGACAGCCCAGGTGGCAAAGGGAAGGCGAGTTATTGTCAGGTGGTCATCGAACGGCGCGAACAGTAAGCGGCGCGCCCTGTTTTTTCCATTTTGCATTTATAAGAGGACAAACTGCGTGAATATCTGAAAAGAGCAGTCTTGTTTGCAGAAAAGAGGCACGGCCCGTGCTTTCACATTAATGTTTGAACGCCAAAGTCAAGACCGGCGATTACACAGCATGGTTCCAACAAGGCTTTTCTAGAAGAATGACATCAACAACAGTGACTTCCTCTTCGCGATGCTCTCAACGCACATGGGCCAACTTGTCAACGAGCGCCAAAGTCTTTTCCAAAGCGGCGCCTTTACTTCTTCTCCTCTTTCTATATATTGTAAAAACTTCTCATTTGAGAGACATCTCTCAGCCCATAAGGCAAAGCTCTGCCAAAAAATCTCTGGGTTTGTAAGGCAGAACTCTGCCGGATTTTACCTTGAATCAAGACTTGGCAATTTTTACCTCCATTTGAACTTGCACTCACGCATATGTCTAGGTTTTCTTTTGTGTTAAGTCATTTTCTTTTATGCTTTCCACAGAATGATTCCAGCATGTCTAGTGCATTGTGAAGTTTTTTCTTCTACAGGTCTGCTAGAAGTGTCTACAGCAGGAATATAGGCGCATGTGAATAGGCTGCCAAAGTGTCTCAGAACACCTTTGATAGTTCTTCCTCTCTGTATCTCTACGGACCCCTGACTCACTGATACAGAAGAGTTTCCCACATCAGATGAAGTGTACGACAGCTTCTTGGTGAAAAGTGTATGTTCGGGCTGAGTGGGTCATCTTTTTTGGTGTATCACCTCCTTTTAGTTTAGGTTTAGGTTCTGTTTCCTGCATCCTTCTCCCTTTTCATCCCCCCCTTTTTTCATTTATTTGTTAACAGTAGGGAATCCAGGGCCTAAAAGATACATCAGAGGGAGCTAGCCCTTATCTAGAGACTCTCCCCTCCAGCTTCGTCGGTCCCACAGGCGAGAGGGGAGTTTCCATTGTTGCGTGTGGAAGGCAAGAGCTCGGCCTCCTGCCCAGGGTGCAATCCACTGCATCAACACTATCATGGGCTCACTCATGGAGATTGTTGGAGAAGCATCAGAGGGTATAGGGCTTCCAATTTCCCATTATATCAGAGAAGCACAACAAAAGCTAACTACTTATTATAGCTTGGAATTGCACCCTAGTGAGAAAGTTCTTCAAGTTCTCTCACTTCCAGCTACAAGCATCGGACAACCTCAAAATGTGGGTATCCTATGGTGAGATTGAACCTCTACGCTTTTTAATGAGGCTAGTTCTTCAGGTGCTTCACTTTAGCTCTTTGATTCCCACACTAAAATCTACTAATGGCTAAGGAAAAGGGATAGGAGGATTACTTGGAAATAAATCTAAGCTAAGGCAGGGGATGCACCAAAAGTAAGTGATCCACTTGGTCTGGGGAATGACACTATTTCAGCATAAGATAAGTTTGCTTACACAACCTCCTAACTAGCTAACTTGCATAAATATTTTGTAAACTAGGCTCACTGAACCATACGTGAAGCAAAGAGAGATTTCTAAATCCACATTAAGCATCCATTAATGGCGTAAAAGCTCAAGTTCAACCCTGCAACTAACTGGAAAACCCCTGAAAATAAGTAAGAAAGGACAATAAGGTTGGATGGATGCTTCTTCACAACACTATTGTGCACAAGCCAACTCAACACAATTTTTAGACAAAGAAATAGGTAAAATAATCTTTATTGCTTCAAAGGTCTATTACACAGCGATTTTCGCAGAGTGATCTTATCACCAGTCTGGGGATGATTTGCTTGGCTCCAAGGCCTCTATTTATATTAGAAAAGGGGGGGAGAGAGAAAAGGAAGAAAGAAGAAGTCGCCGATGGCTGGGACCTTGACGTTGTCCTCCCTTGTGTCACTAAATGAGCCGCCCAGGATTACTGAACAATCCTCTTGAGTTCCTCCCATCTTCAAGTTTTTGTTTGGCATATCTAAAAAGCCATGCTGAATTTAAACTAAATAGTTGTTTGTCGACGGCCACGTTGAAGGACGGAAAACTTCATTAAATCTCTATCTACCAACCGCTTGGACTCTCCCGCTTTGATTGGCCACCTTTGTGCCACCTGTCCTGTTGTTGACCATTTTGGACCTGCAGGCCAAAAATCGGTCCCCTTGTTTCCCTGTTGTTCTGAACCAGTCCAAAATTTGATTCTTTGCACAAGTCTAGAAATTTCTACGAACTCTGCAGGTTTTCTACGGACTCTGCAGGTCCATTTCTACGGACTCTGCAGGTTTTCTACGGATTCTGTAGGTCCATTTCTACGGACTCTACAGGTTTTCTACGGACTCTACAGATGAAGTTTCTACAGACTCTACAAAGAAGTTTTCTACGGACTTTGCAGGTAGAGACGAGTTCCCGACACTTAAGCGCAAAATAGACCATTTCAAGTGCCCTCGCGGAGGGCAGTTCCGGACTCAAGGGCCCTTGCGGAGGGCAGAGAACACTTTTGCAAAGAGGCCATAGAGAAAAGCCAAAAAGGTAAGTTTCTTTCGAAAATTTGTTTAAGGCAAAGGAAGTACCCTTCGGAAGGGTTGTTTCCAATTTTCCTGAAGGGCACTTTTTCAAAGGCAGTGAAGAGAAAAGACAAGGACTAATTCCTTCGGACTTTCGTCCAAAGGAATTCCTTCGGACAAAAAGTCCGAAGGAATTTGGAAAGGCTATGAGCAAGAAAGCCCGAAGAAAGGCGCGGGAAAAGACTAAGGCATAGAACAATTTCTTTTGGACTTTTTGTCCAAAGGAATTCCTTCAGACAAAAAGTCCGAAGAAATTCGGGGAAGCTGGGAGAGAAAAGCCTGAAAGAGAAATCCCGAAGGCCGAAGGCAAAGTGGTCGAGACAATTCTTGTGGACTTTTTGTCCGCGGGAAAAGTGGCCGAATGAAAAGAGCCGCAGATAAAAAACCCGAAGAAAGTCTCCGAAGGAACGAGCAAGACAATTCTTACAGACTTTTTGTTCGCGGGAAAGTTAGCAGTGGAAAATGTCCGCGGGAAATTAGCCGAAGGGAAAAGGCCGCCGAAGGACCTTGAAGGGCAGGTGCCCTTGCGAGTGACTCTCGGCCAAAATGAAGGACACTTCTCCAAAAGCCGAAGGGTCACCTTCCCTTCGGGAAGGTTCAAAACAAGAAGTCCGAAGGAAAGGAAGCAACAAGAAGCCGAAAGAAAGAGAAAGGCTGAAGAAAGTCCAAGGGGCAATGGGCCCACGAACGTCAATTTTAAAATGGTGAAATAACCGTTGATTTTGAAAAGCTTAAAGAGCAGCCCAAGGAACTCAGCGACCCGCCAAGAAGATAGCCCCGAGGGCTGAAGGAGCCAGAAAGAGACAAAACCAGGAAGAGACAAAGTGCAGAAGCGGACAAACAGTCCAGGTGGCAAAGAAGAGGTGTCAACTCAGGGATTTATTCCTGCAGTTGGAACAGTGCTCGCCAAGTGGTCATCAAACGGCGCGAACAGTAAGCGGCGCGGCCTGTTTTCTCCATTTTGCATTTATAAGCAGACAAACTGCATGAATATTTGGAAGGAGCAGTCTTGTCTGCAGAAAAGAGGTGCGGCCTATGCTTTCACATTAATGTTTGAACGCCAAAGTCAAGACCGACGATTACACAGCATGGTTCCAGCAGGCCTCTTCTAGAAGAATGACATTAGCAACAGTGACTTCCTCTTCCCGATGCTCACAAACGCACATGGGCCAACTTGTCGGGAGCGCAAAAGTCTTCTCCAAAGCGGCGCCTTTACTTCTCCTGTTTTCTATATATTGTAAACTTCTCATTTTGAGAAGGCATCAATCTCTCAACCTTAAGGCAAAGCTCTGCCCAAAAATCTCTGGGGCTTGTAAGGCAGAACTCTACCGGATTTTTACCTTGAATCAAGACTTAGCAACTTTTACCTCCATTTCAACTTACACTCACGCATATGTCTATGTTTTCTTTTGTGTTAAGTCATTTTCTTTTATGCTTTTCACAGAACGATTCCAGCATGTCTAGTGCATTGTGAAGTTTCTTCTTCTGCAGGTCTGCAAGAAGTGTCTACAGCAGGAATATAGGCGCATGTGAATACGCTGCCAAAGTGTCTCAGAACACCTTTGATAGTTCTTCCTCCCTGTATCTCTACAGACCCCTGACTCACTGATACAGAAGAGTCTCCCACATCAGATGAAGTGTACGACAGCGTGTTCTTGGTGAAAAGTGTACGTTCGGGCTGAGTGTATCAACCTTTTTTGGTGTATCGCCTTTTTTGTTTAGGTTTAAGTTTTGTTTCAGCGTCTTTCTCCCTTTTCATCTGCCCCTTTTTTTTCATTGTTAGCAGTAGGGAATCTAGGGCCTAAAAGATACATCAAAGGGAGCTAACCCTTATCTAGAGACTCTCCCCTCCAGCTTCCCCAGTCCCACAGGCGAGAGGGGAGTTTCCATTGTTGTGTGTGGAAGGCAGGAGCTCGGCCTCCTGCCCAGGGTGCAATCCACTGCGTCAACAGTTTTTGGCGCGCCCAGTGGGACCAACTAGGACAAATTGTGTCCAAGGAGTTGAAGAATTTTTGGTGTGTTCTTCAACCAACCAGCCTTTGGAGGCTTTTTCATCAACACCAATGGTGACTCCGAGTTGAATCAGCGGGTTAACCAGTCCTGGTGCCATTAAGAGATCAATTTTTTGTATAGTTTTGATCAAGCTCACGCTGTCATGAAACCACCTCAAACTCCAGCGTTACTTCTCTCATTGCTGAAGGGTAACCAAGAGAGCTGTTTGGGGTGATTTCATGAAAGTTTTGAGTTTGATCGAAACATATGAAGAAATACAAGTTACATGGTCCTAAGCAATGGATTATACATGCCAAAATGCGCCTTCATTTGAAACAGCTTTTCCTATGAATCAGCAAACCTTTCCTAGTCTTCCTCAACTCCCTCAGGTCACTGATCCTGATGGCACGATCCTAACTTGGAGGGAAATAGTGGAATCATGGGGCAGGAAAGAGGAGAAGAAAGGTTTTGCTCAAAACCTTGAAAAGGATAAAACTGTTCCTACCCATCTTGATGATGCTTATGACCTCCAAAAAATGCTCTTCCAAGAAAACATAGCCAAGAGAATTGCAGAGTTGGAATCCAGAGAGAGATTCCTCAGCCAATGTGTGATGAACGTTTCAGACCCAACGGCACATTCCATGTCTGAACACACCCCACCTACACACCTCCAAGAGAGCTATCAGGCCACACCTGATATAGATGAAGTGCTGGCCAAATGAAAAGAGGAGAATCATTCGATTCTAGCTCAAGGACTGCCTCCTCTTCCACATGTTTTTTCCACTTCACCCCTTCCCAAAGAGGAACCTGTTTTGCAGGAGGCGAGTGAGGAGCAAAAGATCCAATCTGCAGTTGTCCAAAAGGCTATCATGGATGTCAAAGAAGATGGAATCATCATGGAGGCTCCTTTTGAAGACATCATCAGCAATGGAAAAGACGCAAGTCTTGCATACATGCGGATATTCCAGCAATATGAGGAGGAACATAAGCATGGTGAGCTCTCTCCCCTTTGTTCGATGAACTTCCTTGTTGCTTCGATGAGAAAGATGACCATGCCATGGAGCTAGAGTTGGAGGAGGATCGGGAGAATGTCTTTGAACAACTAGAAACCCTGATCCTTGAGCAAGAAAAGGAGACGCTGGTCTCTCTTGAGGAAAACCTTGAAGAAGAGAGTTTTGAACGAGGAGGTGATGTTCTCTGGAATGAGCAATAAGTTTGTGATTCCATTTCAGACATCACAACAGTCACCCTTCTTCAAGAAAGCCTTGAGGGAGCAGAGGATGAGTTTGACAGGGTCTTTAACGAAGCATAAGGGAACGAGTCAAACCACGATGCACTGCAAAGGGACCATGCACAACAAGAGGCTTATGGCGATGAGCCAACAGCTACAGATTTCTTGGTGAAATGCACCAGCATGAAGAGCCAGCATTCAACAAGCTTCCAAGAACAAGAAGAGTACGTATATGTTGGAAGCCTGTTCGATTCTGATCCACTCGGATGCAGGGCAATCGAGGTGGCAGGCAAGAGGAGCAGGTCACCAAATCTCCATTTTATTCAACCACTTGTCCGGCACCATAAGTTTCCTTGCCAGGAAGGAGACTTAAGAAGTTTTCCCTTTGATCCAGGAGGGAGGCAAATATTCATGGTTAGCTTTATATAGTAGTTTGCTTTCAGTTTCTTTTCCTGTTTTTTCTAAATGATGTTTGCACAAGTAGTATTTTTAGCCTTGTGTGTGTTTTCCCTTGTGTCTGGGGTAAAAGCTCACGATTGATTCTTGGATTTATTGGGGCAGTTAACCTTTCTTTTAAGCTGCTTTCTGACTCCGTGCCCTATGGACTTTAAGGCAACTGGCTTCTAAGCATAGCAGGCATGCTTCCCCTGGGAGTCGCCAATTTGTTGACCATTTTGGTCCTGCAAGCCAAAAATCGGTCCCCTTCTTTCCCTGCTATTCTGAACCAGTCCAAAATTTGATTCTTTGCACAAGTCTGGAAATTTCTACGGACTCTGCAGGTCCATTTCTACGGACTCTGTAGGTCCATTTCTATGGACTCTGCAAGTGAAGTTTCTACGGACTCTGCAAAGAAGTTTTCTACGGACTCTGCAGGTAGAGACGAGTTCTCGACACTTAGGCGCAAAATAGACCATTTCAGGTGCCCTCACGGAGGGCAGTTCCGGACTCAAGGACCCTTGCGGAGGGCAAGAAACACTTTTGCAAAGAGGCCACAGAGAAAAGCCGGAAAGGTAAGTTTCTTTCAAAAATTTGTTTAAGGCAAAGGAAGTACCCTTCAAAAGGGTCGTTTCCAATTTTTCCGAAGGGCACTTTTTCAAAGGCAGTCGAGAGAAAAGACAAGGACTAATTCCTTCGGACTTTTGTCCAAAGGAATTCGAAAAGGCTATGAGCAAGAAAGCCCGAAGAAAGGCGCGGGAAAAGACTAAGGCATAAAACGATTTCTTTCGGACTTTTTGTCCGAAGGAATTCCTTCGAACAAAAAGTCCGAAAGAAATTCGGGGAAGCTGCGGGAGAAAAGCCCAAAAGAGAAATCCCAAAGGCCAAAGGCAAAGTGGTCGAGACAATTCTTGCGGACTTTTTGTCCGCGGGAAAAGTGGTCGAATGAAAAGAGCCACGGGTAAAAAACCCGAAGAAAGTCTCCGAAGGAACAAGCAAGACAATTCTTGCGGACTTTTTGTCCGCGGGGATGTTAGCCGTGGAAAATGTCCACAAAAAATTAGCTGAAGGGAAAAGGCCGCCGAAGGACCCCAAAGGGCAGGTGCCCTTGCGGGGGACTCTCGGCCAAAATGAAGGACACTTCTCCAAAAGCCGAAGGGTCACCTTCCCTTCGGGAAGGTTCAAAGCAAGAAGTCCAAAAGGAAAGGAAGCAACAAGACGCCAAAAGAAAGAGAAAGGCCGAAGAAAGTCCACGGGAGGACAGGCCCACGAACGTCAATTTTAAAACGGTGAAATAGCCGTTGATTTTGAAAAGCTTAAAGAGCAGCCCAAAGAACTCAGCGACCTGCCAAGAAGATAGCCCCAAGGGCCGAAGGAGCCAAAAAGAGACAAAACTAGGAAGAGACAAAGTGCAGAAGCGAACAAACAGTCCAGGTGGCAAAGAAGAGGTGTCAGCTCAGGGATTTATTCCTGCAGTTGGAACAATGCTCGCCAAGTGGTCATCAAACGGCGTGAACAGTAAGCGGCGCGGCCTGTTTTCTCCATTTTGCATTTATAAGCAAACAAACCGCGTGAATATCTGGAAAGAGCAGTCTTGTCTATAGAAAATAGGCGCGGCCCGTGCTTTCACATTAATGTTTGAACGCCAAAGTCAAGACCGGCGATTACACAGCATGGTTCCAGCAGGCCTCTTCTAAAAGAATGACATTAGCAACAGTGACTTCCTCTTCCCGATGCTCACAAACGCACATGGGCCAGCTTGTCGGGAGCGCAAAAGTCTTTTCCAAAGTGGTGCCTTTACTTCTTCTCCTATTTTCTATATATTGTAAACTTCTCATTTTGAGAAGGGATCAATCTCTCAGCCTTAAGGAAAAGCTCTGCCCAAAAATCTCTGGAGTTTGTAAGGCAGAACTCTGTCGGATTTTTACCTTGAATCAAGACTTAGCAACTTTTACCTCCATTTGAACTTGCACTTACGCATGTGTCTATGTTTTCTTTTGTATTAAGTCATTTTCTTTTATGCTTTTCACAGAACGATTCTCGCATGTCTAGTGCATTGTGAAGTTTCTTTTTCTGCAAGTCTGCCAAAAGTGTCTACAGCAGGAATATAGGCGCATGTGAATATGCTGCCAAAGTGTGTCTCAAAACATCTTTGATAGTTCTTGCTCCCTGTATCTCTACGGACCCCTGACTCAATGATACAGAAGAGTTTCCCATATCAGATGAAGTGTACGACAGCTTCTTGGTGAAAAGTGTATGTTCGGGCTGAGTGGGTCATCTTTTTTGGTGTATCACCTTTTAGTTTAGGTTTAGGTTTTGTTTCAGCATCTTTCTCCCTTTTCATCCCCCATCTTTTTTTCGTTTATTTGTTAGTAGTAGGGAATCCAGGGCCTAAAAGATACATCAAAGGAAGCTAGCCCTTATCTATAGACTCTCCCCTCCAGCTTCGCCGGTCCCACAGGCGAGAGGGGAGTTTCCATTGTTGCATGTGGAAGGCAGAAGCTCGACCTCCTGTCCAGGGTGCAATCCACTGCGTCAACACTTGTGTTGATTGGCCGTTGGATGCTGCCTCGGATCCTTGACTTGCACCGTTGGACCGACCCTGTTAAGTCATGCAACATTGAAAACCTAATTTACTCCTTTCTGTGTATTTCGGGTTTTCCAAGCTACTCGACTTATGAAGCTCTTTTAAGTTGAACTATTGAAGAATCCTGATTTACTCCTACTTCGGACTTTGGCTACTTGAAGTCTTTGGATTTTTGCTTGTTTAAGTCTTGTCGCTTTGTTTTCCCGAAGTATTCGGGTTTTGTCCTTTGCGAGCCTTTAGGACCTTACTTTTGTGGGCCTCTCCTTCGGTTTTCTCCTTCGGGCAAAATTCCCTAAGGAATTCCTTCGGACTTTTTGTCCAAAGGTTTCTTTCTCCTTTCCTTTCCCCAGCCAAAATCTCAAAGTTGCCCTTCGGCTCTTGTAAGTGCCCCATTTTCGCCTTGGATGACCTTTGCCAAAGGGCACCTGCCCTTCGGCTCCTTCAAAATGAACCTTCCGAAAGGTTACATACCCTTCAAGGTTTTGTAAATGCACTTTTCCCGAAGGGCACATACCCTTCGGGTTCCTCGATTTAGAACCTTGCCCTTTGGGACTTCGTCTTCGTTCCTTTGGAACTCTGTTTTGATCTTTCCCGAAGGGCACCTGCCCTTTGGGATTTCTAAAATGTACTTTTCGAAGGGCAAGCACCCTTCGGGATTCTTGATCGTCCCCTTCTCTCGACCCTTTTGCTCAGTGGATTTTTTCTGTGGGAATTGTTTCGGGTTCCTACTCTTTTTCCTTTTCCCGCTTTAGATGTTGCTTGGTCATTTTCCCACGGACAAAATGTCCATGGGAATTCAATCCAGTCTTCTCATTGCTTGCAACTTTGGACATTTGATTGTTTGCAACTTATAAAAAGAAAGAAGTCATGTACCCCGAGAAACCCGATTTGCACTGTCCAAAGTAATTCAGGTTTTCGAACTTGAATGATTTCTACTCGTAAAACATTCATAAATAAAGCACTTTTGGAAACCCAATTTACACTACCATGAGAAATTCGAACTTTTGGACCCTTCTTACTTCGGGATTTTTACAACTGATTACTCATGAAGTGGAGTAAGTTGAGCTACCCCAGAAACCCGAAGTTGTCACTGCTGGAAAACCCGAAGTCGTCCCAATGAGAAAAACCGAACCCCTCTGCTCAAGACCAATTCCGGGTTTTAAGAGCCTGCTACTTGCTACTTCGGAACTTTGGCATGCTGCAACTTAAGAAGGCACTTAATTCATGTGTTGCCGAAAGTCCAAAGTCTCCCAAAAACTTGCCTTTTTCTTGCCTGAAAGCTCCCTTTTTCATACTTAGGCAAATTTTGATATGTGGGCCAAAAATGGCCAACACTACCATACAAGGAGGACTGGAAGAAATAGAAATTAGTTTGGAATCTTGGTATTTACAGAACAGTTTGGGTATTGTTTGAGGACAAGCAATTTCAAGAAGGGCGAATTGTAATGTCCCTTTTTCGAATTAATTAAATTGAAGGACTCAAGGCCTATTTTTATTTCCCATGGACTAAAGGGCATTAAAAAAAGAAAATATTATAATAATTCATTAAGTTGTCCGAAAAGGTATTTTAAGTTATAACTTAGAAAAAAAGGGACACTTAGTGTATTATTATTGAATGGGGCCAAAAAGCAATTATTTGATACATGGCCAAAAAGGTAATTAATTATTATAATGATAGAAAAAGGTGAATATTCAATTAAAAGTAATACTAATCACTTTTAGGGTTTTGGATGAAAAGAGCTAATTAAAAAAATTGATTGGGAAAAATGAAGGATCAATCATTCATCCATTAGAACACTTTTACAAACCCCTTGTTTGGCAAATTTGGGGTAGCAGCATCAATCTTTTATACAGAGGATGAAAACTCTCATGTGCACAGGCTCGAGGATGAAAACCCTCAAACCCATTTGGTAATTCCATTCAGGGATTACACCAAAGCTTTCAGATTCAGAGGAAATCCATCACACAGGTATAGAAAGGTTGATTTATGATTGTGTATGGAGCTGCAATAGTTTAGAGAAATATGAAAATAACCTCCTGCAATGGCATTTCACTTGGACATCACTATTCATGATGTCACTATTACGGCTGTACCTAGCTGTTGACTTTTTAGGCCTATCCTACCCAGGTGTTGACTTTTTTGTGCTAGTGTTTGACTTTGTTGAGTTGGTTGTTGGTTTTTTTGTTGAGCTGGTTGTTGGTTTTTAAGGGCTATCGTACCATTTTGAAGGTTACCACATTGCTGCAACTAGGGATTGATGTTGTCGTATTGTTCAAGTGTTATATTCAACTAGGGTTTTCAAGAAAAATCCAATCTTTATGCCTTTTCATGCTTTCATACTGTTATGGGACATTTCCATCTAGGGTTTCAAGGAAAGATTATACCTTTATGTTGTTCCAGGATAGGGTTTGGTGGAAAAATCAAGAAAACTCATGATTTTATTATGCTATTTGTATCTTTCATAATTGTTTTTAGAATGTTTTCTATGTATGCAATTGATTGAAATAAGAACATGTGTGAGTTGTTGGTTTTCCATATTGCATGTATTGTTCTGGTATTTGAATGAATTTTCAGAATTAAGGGCAATAAAAATCAGAATTCTTATTTTATCCTGAAAGGGATATTTTATAGAGGGTCAAAAGCACTCCAATCCCTATCCCTATTCTGATGTGGGTTGCGTGCAATGAAATCTAGCTCCCAAAGCGGTCGACCAACATTGCGACCATGCAGCTCCGGCCTAAATATATGTCATCATATTTCTATATCTAGATCTTAGGGCAAAGGCCCCAACTATTATAATTGTGGTCTAACTAACGCACCTCTCAGTCAACCAACTTATATGTAGGATGATGTTGGTCATGAAAGGTCTTCCATGGGCATACACTTCTTGTACCATAGCTATTGGATGTGCATTACCTTACATGAATTAAGTTGTAGATATCTAATTCTATGTTGTGTGCAATCTTTGGTATGTTCATTCTTTTGTGGTACTCTCCCATTGTGTTCTTTATTGGTATAATATGAAGATGTTGATCAAGCTTCTTTAATTGAGGCTTGCATCACTTTTTGCCTCAAAACCATGTATTTATCAAATGGGCCTTATTGAATTTTTGGGATTGTACATGTATGGGTTGAACTTACGCTTGCTCTTACCCTTGTCAACCTCATTCATATTGCTCTTACCTTTTCTAACTAGTCAGCATTGCTGCAAAAAACCCTCAGATCTAAAGTACCATCTATCTAGCACTTCCCCCTTTCAATATCCAATATTGTGGCTTACGAATCACATAAAATATTAGCAGTGAAGCAAAAACTGGCACATCTGAACTTGGCACAAAATAAGAAACAATATGGTTTATCCATAAAATCCATCAAGAAGTATCTATCGTTCCCTACCACACTCGAACAAGCCTCTTATTTATCCATGAGTATCTAGGACTTTGATTATATCATGGTATTACAGCGATACTCCAAATCACATGTTGTATGCACCTTTAGCTTTGACATCATGCCAAGCACACATGGTCAAACTATGAGCCCAAACTCAATGTATCTGGTACCACACAACTCTAACAATGGAAGCTTTGCTCAACACACTTGTTCTGCTGCATCTTTAGAAACCAAAAGAATGTGGAATATGAATAGACAAAAGACTAGGGATTGCGTTACTTGTAATTGCCAAGCCGTCCCTTCATCTTCCTCACTTGTATATTACAGCGATACTCCAAATCACATGTCGTATGCACCTTTAGCTTTGACATCATGCCAAGCGCACGTGGTCAAACTACGAGCCCAAACTCATCGTATCTGGTACCACCAACTCTAATAGTGGCAGCTTTGCTCAACACACTTGTTCCACTGCATCTTTAGAAAACAAAAGAATGTGGAATATGAACAAACAAAAGAATAGGAATTGTGTTACTTATAACTGCCAAGTCATCCCTTCATCTTCCTCACTTGTATATTAATGTAGAATATTCATTCATCAAATAGTAGTTGGCCAATTAGTCTTCTTTTGATTGATACATTTGATCTCTTGGATCATACAAAATTTGCATAATACAATCTTGCATTATAATTCTAGCATGGTGTTCCATTGTTTTGATATTCTCTTTGATTCAATACTCTGATTATTGTTGATGTTACACTCTTTAACATTTATAAATTGTTTCTACACATTACACGTTGAATCTGTTTGATGTGATGTCCCCTAGGTCAATCTGGGCCCCAAATCACTTATGGTAACCACGTTAAGACTTCGAAAGTCGACAATGATTTAGAATCGTCTCCTCTCTTCCAAGGTTACGACAGTGGCGGGTACCCATTTATTGGTACTAACTTTGAATATCATGTCTCATTATTGGTGAATTGTAGAAGGAACACGCCAATAAAGGACATCGAAGGAGGGACATGTTGGATACAATGATTTTTCCAAACACGAGGTTTTCTATAGCAATTGCCAATGATGAGTAGTCAAAAGGGAAGGGGTAAGTTGGACAAGGTAAACAAGGGCAAGGCCAAGTAGAACCCCTATACGTAGCAACCCATGATTTACAAAGGGTCAATTGACAAATACATGGTTTCGTGGAAAAATGTAATGCAGGCCTTGATTAATGCAGCTAGGTCAAAATTTCCCCATGCACCACCTACCTCCCCAACCGCCCAACCTAAGTTGGTTAAAACACCCTTCACATCATTGCATTGATCCATACCCCAACAAGACATCCTTGAAACGAAAATTTATACCACTATCGTAAACAAATGTGATACCCTATGCCGAGAAGGATGAAGAGTGGCCAAAGTTTACACTCCACCTGGGTTGACAGGGTATCCATTGTCGGCTGAGGTATGCAAGTTTAATGTCCCCAATTTGGGACGAAATACAAAAAAAAGGGTTTTCCAACAAACCCTAGGCCAATCCAAACACCAAACTAAAATTTGAAAATTTAAAACCAGCCAAACCCTTGCTGGAAAATTGTATGATATTCAAGCTAAAGATCATCCAAATAATTCCACAAAAAGCTGAAAATTATTTAAAAAATTATGTACCTTTTTGGGGGTCAAATAAATTGACGAATAGCTGGAAATACCTTCCAAAAATAATTTGACTTTTCCTTGAAAGTACACGTGTTTTTCACCCCTTAAATGCCTCAAAACACTCCCCAAGTGAGTCGCCACACCTTACGAAATTAGTAGGAACAATTCTGAAAATTATCCCTTAGATTTCTCTCACCAAATCACCTCTCGGAGCTCGTCAATCAAGTCGCCCAAGTGCCCTGGAATATTTTAGAGCCTAGAATGTCCTTTCACGCATGCCAATTGTTCCAAACAATTCACCAAATGATTGAAATAAATTATGAAAATTACCTTAACCCCCGAAAAGGGTTCCAAAGACCAAATTTCCCTCTTGTGAAGGGTCGCCACACATTGAAAGACTTCAAACTTGTTTTAGGGCTTCTCCACGGAATTCGCCCACCTGTTTAACCTGCAATTTTGAAGATTTACCGTTTTATGAAGGATAGTACCAATTCCTTGATGAAGGTGGTGTCAAAAAACACCTTTGTATAATTTATTGCATATACTTATGCACAATTATGATGCAATTACAGCCATTGAATAGAGTTGCCCTAATAGAGAATGGAGGTTTTCGTCGCCAAACTCCTTGGTGCACTTGAAGGGTTTCGTCCTCAAGTCACTTGTTCAATCTTGACATACTTGCACAAGAATTCCAATATCCAAATTGCCTCCTCCCTCAAATGAATCATTACTTGCCTTTATATACCACTCCTCCAAGTGTGACACCCAAAATTGGAGAGGTGAGTTACCTTTCTTTTTAAAATATTAAAAAATCCTCTTAATTTTCATTTAGGCCTTAAGTGCCCAAGACTTATAAACCCCACCACCTAAGTGAGATAGAAACATTAGGTGTTTTTCATAACTCAACTCAAAATTAGAAATATAAAGTACCCTTTTCATTATTAACTCCTCACAAGTGGCCCACAATGCTCCCTTTCATTCCTCTACCCTTAGCCATCAAAAACAAGAATGGGCTAAGGTTCCCATGAGGGTCTACATCAAAAATTGGGACATTACAGCAAGATGTGGTGACAAGATAGTCAACTAGATCATGAGATACAAGCCATTTTGGTTTAGGCCATTGAGATCCCTTTCTTTCCCTAAAGGCATTCAATGTGAACTTGATACGATAGGTGAGCAGTACGACTAGCAAACCATAAACTCCAAAGATTTTGGTGTTCCTCGTGATGGCAAGTCTATCAGTAAGAAAATAATAGTCATGGTGGAGGTCTTAGTACCGACCACCGATTTCCAAAGATTTTGGTGTTCCTCATGATGGCAAGTCTATCAGTAAGAAAATAATAGAGTTGTTAACCAAGCAAAGGCCAATCAAAGAATATTCCACGCAAGTTGACCCCTTATGAGATTCATAAGATCCTAAAGCAGGGAAACAAGGAGCTAAAGAAACACACACTAGATGAGAAGTGGAGAATTTTGTTTGACCTCTTATATTTCCGACTAAGTGATGCTACTGGGGCAGAAGACTTACTTATATGGCTAGCACATTACATGGGTGGGCTAGCCCATGGCATAGTTTGCAAGTGGGGAAATTATTTGGTTGAGCCATTACACGAGTTCACGTGCATGAATTAGGAAGGATATTTTATGGCCTGACATGCATTTGCCATACTCTTGGATGCAACTTACATTTAAAGTCCAATTTGAATGGTGACCTAGCCCGAGAATCAGAATAGTATGATACTAACAATTCAAGTCCAATTTATAGGGTTCCATTGCCTGCACATAGGGCAGCAAATAAAATAGACAAGTCTTCCCCAATGACTACATCGTCCCTAGAGGCCAAATCTTTCCCTTATCCAAACCAAAGACCCAACTAGAGAAGGTGGTGAGTGATGTATTAGATGATGAGGAGCACCTGAGCACTATAGACTCAAACCAAGGCAAAGATGAGGAAGATAGCTACAATCAGGGGGAGCGGCATATGTGCATGGCTTCAACCACGACCATGACAATACACAAGGTACCCCTTCAAGAATCTCTCTGCTCAAGAAACAAGCCATCCTCTACATATTTAAAGTGATGTATGTGTTATTCTTTGAACTTTGAGCAACTATATAAATGTTTTTCACCACATCAGTCCCCTGCATAGTCATGAGACTTCGACTCATCAACAACCCAGAAGGCCAATTTTTTACTCAAACCCAAACTGTATGAACAAACTCAGCCGAAACTTGACAACTTTAAAAAATCAGAAAGAACAAATTTTAGGGCAAAAATATATTAATATACATTCCATATCAAATCAACTTCAAACACACTTAAAAATAAAAAATTACATCTACCGTACACACTCATACACCAAGAAGTAAGCAATGTGCATCCAGCCCTTGCACATAATCAGCTCCTTCAACTTTCAACTTCAAGCAGAAATGAAAAATCAGAATGAGAGTGTGAGCGAAAAAGTGCAATGTGGAAGTAAAATGAGTATTGAAAAGGTCATTTGGGAGTTTTAGGGCCTATGTGGCCTTTTCATGATTATCCTTTTTTTATTCCTTTCTGACTTGAGACATTTTTTACATTAGAATGGAATGTAATGATTTTCGGATATACAAGGTATTTCACACATTTTTAAAAATAAATGATGCCATTTACCATGTAAGTTTTGTTTGTGCTTTATTTATCTTCAACCTTGCAAGTTTAAGTTTGACACATGTATCATAAAAAGGTGCAAATTGTCTGATCTTCAGTGGATATAAGTAGTTGATCCAAGTTGTGTGAATTCCTAAACAGATATATGCCTTTCAAAGGTTTACAGAATGCACTGAAATTGTTTGACAAAAAATACAAACGAGACGAGGGCTAATGGAAGGCAACGGGTTCAAGTTTGCAATGCAAACAAAGAGATCTGGTAGTTGGAGTTGTGACACCTCAATTATATACAATGCCATCCATTTCCTATATCAATCATAGAGCACCCTGCAGAGACAATCAATTGAATATCGCAATAAACATTCTGCTTACTACACACAAAGCTCTTGTAACTATCCTACATATAGCTTACTATTGCAGTACCTGCATTGAAAAAACAAATTTAAAAAAAGATTACAAACTTAAAAGAGTCTATACCCTTGGGACTCGCAAATCTACTAGACAGACACGTCTCGAGGACAGTCTCAGCATATGTGTAAGACTATTGGATAAAGAGAATACGCTACCTATGGCATCAAATATCTATGCACAACTATATTGCATTTTTCAAATTTCAGACAGCTAAACTCAAAAATGCCGTAGAGAATATGTGCATACCCAAATCACCCAAAAACACTGAAAATGTGGGAACCATGGTTATGCTTTCACCCACATTACATCAATGTCACTTCTAGATCCCCAGCTTTGGCACATGAACTATAGTAAACAATAATGAACCAAACAATTATAATACAGGAAATAAAACAATGTGGAAATATACAAAGAATAACTCATACGAATAGATGGAAAAGTTTGATTTTGTTCATATTATAAACAATGTACATTAATCATGGACAACAATGTTGGAATATTGTCATTGATGTCAAAGGAATTGTAATAGATGTCAACGGAAAAGTCAACGAAAATGTTGATAAAATTGTTGATGGACGACGAAAATGTGAATGGTCACAACTTTTGGTGAAGAGAAGCCTCCTTTGTGGAGAGACTTTGAAGGCTATATAAGACAGATGAAGGTTGAGAAAGATATGGAAGTTGAAGTGTGAGATATGTGAAGATTAATAAAGAAGAGAAGGAAGCAAGTGTGTAGAGAATAAAAAGATATATCATACAAACACATTCAAATTTGAAGAATGGAATTAATTCTTTCTATCATTCAAGCATAAGCAGATTTTTGTGGAGAAAAAGAAGAGGAAATTGAATTTGCCATTATTCGTTGATGAAGCAACAATGGTAAGGTGGAAGGTTGTTTCAATAGAGGTCGGTGCCTCAGAAAGAAGAGATTGGTGTCTCTTGCTAAGTTGGTGCTTAGCAATGGGGATTGGTATCTCCAGTAGGTTGGTGCCTACAAATTGTTTAGCAACGGGAAACGGTGTCTCCAGTAGGTTGGTGCCTACGAATTTTGTAAAAAGATTATTATTATATCGCTGGATTTGGACAGTAGTTCCAAGCAACTATTCATTTGTGATTTTTTTTCGAAAGGGTTTCCGCATAAATCTGGTGTCAATCTATGTCATTTTTATGTGAATGCTTTAATTGTGGATATCGAGTTTCATTAAGTAAAAGATAAGATTATATTGATTCACCCCCTTTTCAATATAAGTGTGTGTTTAACAATTGGTATCAGAGCAGTTCCTTCAAATACAACCTAATCGCTAGAAGGTAGATCTCAGGAGCACACCTGGCCAAACAAGAAGGTTTCTTCACAAACAAGGCTCCGTTGTTTGATGAAACAAATTATGTTTTTTGGAGTATAAGAATGAAAACCTATTTAATGGCTTTAGGGTTTGATATATGGCAAGTAGTAGTAAATAGTTATACTGCATCATCTCCACCAACGGATCCAGCCAGAAAAAAGGATAATGAGAATAATGCCAAAGCCATGAACACTATTTTGTGTGGCTTATCAGAATCAAAGTTTGTCAAGATTATGCAATGCGATTCAACAAAGGAAATGCGGGACAAACTTTAGAACATTTATAAGGGTGACAAGAAAGTGAAGAAGGCAAAACTTCAAACTCATAGGAGACAATTCGAGAGCATGAAAATGAAAGATGAAGAAAATGTTGCAGCATATCTTCTTCGTGATGATTATCAGAGGACTGAACGAAAAGGTTGAAGAATCCATGATTGTTCAAAAAGTGCTAAGGTCACTTCCCTTGAGATTTGATGCAAAAGTTTCAGCTATTGAATAAATAAAGGACTTAGACTCATTAACAATGGATGAGTTGCATAGGATTCTCACGGCATATGAAATGACAATTGAAAAGAAAAAATCATCTAAAAAGGAAGCAACCTTCAAAGCTTTTAAGAAAGAAAAATATAAGGAACCTGAATCAAGTGATAGCACCAGCGATGAAGAACATGAGGAGGCCCTGTTTGTCAGAAAGCTTAAAAAAAGATCCCGCAAATACAAAGGTAAGCTACCTTTCAAGTGTTTCAATTGTGGTAAAATAGGGCACTTTGCTGCTAAATGTCCACATAAGGATGATAGCGATGATGAGGAAAATCATAATGAGGAAAGAAATAAAAATGAAAGCAAACCTAAATACAAGAAAAGCTTCAAACAAAACAAAAATATGAAAAAGTTTGGGAAGCACAAGAAAAGTCTATATTCTAAAAAGGATAGCAGCTCAGCTGAGTAGAGTGATGAGAGCATTTCAGACAGTGACAAAGAAAAAACTCCGTTCATGGCTATAAGAATAACGAATGATGCCTCTACAAGTGAAGACGCCTTGAAAGAGGAGGAAGATGTCAATGATGAAGGAAAAGTAAATATTGAAGAACTCATATGTGCTTTAGGTGAGATAAAAGTTCTTAAGAAAAATTTGAAACAAAGATTACAAATTCAAAAATACGAAGAAGAAAATCATGACCTAAAAACAGAAATGTCTCATAGCCGTGAAGAGTCAAAAAAGATCATCATTAGTCTAAAGACTGAAATAGAAGAAGCCAACAAGACAGAGGAGGAAGTAAAAGTCCAGCTTAAGGCAAAAGAAGACCACATTGCCAAGCTAGAATTAGAAGTTGATTTCTTAAAAAAAGAATTGGAGAAGACGTGTTAAATTGAAAAGCACCAAAATACTGGATGAGATTATCAATTGCCAAAGGTCATCATGCATCAAGACTGATCTTGGTTATGAAGAGAACCTGAAGAGCACTAAAGAAGGGCAGAGTGCAAAAACTACAAAACCACCTAAGAGGATGAATATAGAGAAGCCCAAGAGCTACGCGGATGCCCTCAAGGGATCCGTAAAAGGTGAAAGCAATAAAGAGCACATTAAGAAAGGGCATGTTACTCATCCCAATGCCAAACAAGGTAAGAACGTAACCATACAAAAATTTTGAAGAATCCCTCCAAGATAGTACAATGTGATTAGGGACACAAATTCCTTCTATGATTATTGTTATTCATGCAATCATTTTGGGCATAGAGCAATGGAGTGTACGACACATGCAAGAAATAGGTATGCATGGAACAATGGCAGAAGTATTTATGGAGTTTCAAGTAAAAACTGTTGACGTTGTGGATTGCAACCTTTAAAAGAAAACTCGGCTTCTTTCTTCCACGTGGCACAATGGAAACACTTCTCTTGCTGCAGGTAGCAAAACTAAAAAGAGAATCTCTAGATCAGGGGCTAACTCCCCTTGATGCACCTTAAAGTCCTGAATTTCTACTACTAACAATGGGGGGGGTGAAAAGAGATAGGGATGCTATTAAAACAAAAACTAAGATAGTGATGCACCAAAATTGATTGATGTACTCATTTTTATCTACGTTTTGTACCAAAAGAAGCGAACAGACACTTCATTTGAATAAGAGACCAGACTGCATCAATATTTCAACAAGGGGTTTGATGGAGGTATAATGAAGAAGAACCTACCATAGGTGCTCTAGAGGCACACTGTTGAATGGTTGCTCACCTGCATCTATACTTCAACCCTGACGCTTCTTGTTAACCTGAAGAACATCTTGGATACACTGGCGTCGACCTATGAAAGCATTAAAATAAATGACTAAACATAAAGCAATACAGACATATGCAAAAGTGTAAAGAATCAGATGGAGGTAAAACGCTTCTTTTGATTAAAGGCAAATTTTGTCAGGGCTTCACCATACAAAAGAGAGAGATCCCTTTCAAAGTCAAGAGGTTACAATATATATAGAGATTGGAGAAAGACCCTTGACTAGTCAAAAACAAGAGGCCCATATTGTTGTCACTTCTCATTAAACGTGCCTGTGAAAGCCATGTTGTAGGTGTCTCATATATTGACTTTGTTGCCTGGGCGTATTAAACACTCCTACAAAAGTATGGGTCGCTTCTCTCCATAACCGACAAAGCCATCTCTCCATGAAATTTCGCGTAGCTGTCCGCCTATTAATGCCAAACAAAGAAAAAACGGGCCGCTCTCTTGATTGCTTGCGTAGCTCTTTTAATGGTTGTTTGGTGGAGACTATTCATCTGCAAGCAATTACTTCTCCTGTGCCACCTGGACTGATCTGGTTCGTTCCTACACTTGGTTCGTTGTCACCTGGAACGTTCCGAGTGTTTGTCTTATCTGTGCATGGCTATGTTCTAAGCCATGCTCTCTCTCTTCTCTTTTCTCGTTATTTCTTGTCTTTCTCGGCAGTTCGGGCTCCTGGGGCTATCCTTTTCTTTTTCGGGCTCCTTTCTCGGTAGGTCGCTGAGTTTCCTTTTGGCTTTATGCCTTTCAATTCCTTCGGACCTGCGCTCATGAGTTCTTTCGGACAAAATGTCTGAAAGAACTTGATCTTTGGCTTTTCTCCAACGGCTAACGCATCCCATCAAAATTGCCGTCCGCGGGTCTGTCACCATTTGAAAACTAACGGCTCTTTTGCTACCTTGAATTTGACGTTCGCGGGCCCGTCACTAGATATTTGAACTTCCAACGGCTAACTTACCATGGTAAAGTTGACGTTCTCGGGCTCGTCACTACCCTTCAACAATTTTCTTGATTTTTTGTAAACGGACTTTTCCGCAGGGAAAGTGACCCTTCAAAAAAATGGGAAGGTCCTCTTTTGATGGCCAAGTGTCCTCCGAAAGGGCACTTACCCTTCGGGTTTTTTGTCTTGTCGAATTTCTTCGGACAAAATGTCCGAAAGAATTCCTTCGGACATTTTGTCCGAAAGAATTCGTGCCTTTAACGTCCTTTCTTGGATTTCGTTTCTTGGTAAATTTCTTTGAACAAAATGTCCGAAGGAATTTTGTCCGAAAAAATTCGTTCCTTGAGTTTCTTCATGAATTTTTTTCAGACATTTTGTCAGAAGAAATTCATTTCTTGGCTTGTCACTTTTTCCAAAGGAAATTTTCCTTTACGGCTTTCTGGCCTGGCCTTTGCAAACGGACCTTCTGCCCTTTGCAAGGGTACTTTGGGTCCAAGGTTGTCCTTCGAAGCCCTTTGAAAAGTTCCATTTGTCACTTTCTGGCGCTCCGCAAGGGTACTTTGTCATTTGAGTAGTCTTTCGAACGAATTCGCAAAGGCCCTGTTTGGCACCCAAGTGCCCTCCGTAAGGGTACCTGACCTTCGGAGCTTTTGTAAAAGACTTCCGCCCCCTTTGAAACTGGCCCATTTTGTCGATAAAAGGCTTGCCCGAGATAATTTGTTTGCCCTGCTAAACATCTAGGATCGAAATGAGTTCCAAATCAACCCAAATACTTGCAAGACTCAAAACACTTGGTTTTTTATGGAAACAGCCCTGTCACAGAGAAAAACCCATAAGATTGCAGTGGGATGAACTCATCAGAAACTGGCTAACAAGCCCTACAAAGGAAGGGAAAAGAGGGGGTGCTCAATTTTGGTCCGTAGGACCAAAATTGGTCAACAAAAACTATAACTCATTTGCATTAATATGGAATTACAAAGTGACATTGTATGCTATAATTGCAATAACTTTGGTCATATAGCACGATTTTGTAGAAGTGGTTTTATGAAACCTCCTAGACAGAATAAGAAAGTGGAAGCCATGAGTAAACAAAAGCAAAAAACTTCAAAAGTATGGAAAAAATAGGAGCAAGAAAAGCAGAGACCTATGCTTGTGCAAACTACATGTCATGCACAAGAGGTATCACTAAGCTCATAAGAAGCACGGATTCAAGGGGAGCTAATCATTGCATTATCTTTCAGCTACATAGATTCTTTGGTGATATGCATTCAGAAGACAAAAAGAAAGATCAGCTAATGATTATTCTTTGTGAGAGTGATGATGCAAGTGACAATACTGTTATTAGAAACAAGTCAAAGAAGCAGGGACAGAGCAGAATGAAATCAGTCAAGGTGCAAAACATCTTACAATAGGCATGGGCCAGCATCAAGTGCAGAGTGCAGAAGGTAGCTCAGATCCAACAAGTGATCAAGCTAGGAATGTTAATGAGCATATGGAGCATGATACGTAGATAGAAAGGGAAGTAGAAAAGAGAAGTTACCACTTGAGCAACTAGAGATAATGCAAATGGATGTAGATGATGTCAAAAAACCTAGATTTGATCAAATTCAAGGAGAGCAAATGAGAAAAGAAGTCATTACGCAAAAGGATAGGGAAGAGTAGAAAGACAATCATTCAGTTGTGGTGATGTTGAAGAAGATGACATGGATGTTTCCCATGATTTTTTTTGTGGATGGAAATATAATGAACATCCATTTGCCATTAATGTCAAAGGGGAGAATTAACGAAAGGGGGATCAAAGGAAGAGAACTATAGCAAGGGGAAGATTGTTGGAATATTGTCACTTATGTCAAAGGAATTGTAATTGATGTCAACAGAATTGCCAACGGAATTGTCAACGAAAATGTCAACAGAATTGTCAACGAATGACGGAATTATTGACAAACGACGAAAATGTTAACAAAAATGTCAACAGTCGCATCTTTTGATGAAGAGGTGTCTCTTGGATGGGACGCCTCCTTTGTGAAGAGCCTTTGAAGGCTATATAAGGCGGATGAAAGTTGAGAAAGATATGGAAGTTGAAGTATGAGATATGTGAAGATTAATAAAGACGAGAAAGGAAGCAAGTGCGTGGAGAATAAAAAGATATATTATACAAACACATGCAGATTTGAAGAATGGAATTAATTCTTTCTTTCATTCAAACATAAGTAGATTTTTGTGGAGAAGAGGAGGAAATTAAATTTGCCATCATTTGTTGATGAAGCAACAATAGTAAGGTGGAAGATTGTTTCAATAGAGTTGGTACCTCAAAAAGAAGAGATTGGTGTCTCTTTCTAAGTTGGTGCTTAGCAGTGGGGATTGGTGTCTCCAGTAGGTTGGTGCCTACAAATTGTTTAGCGACAGGGATTGGTGTTTCCAGTAGGTTGGTGCCTACGAATTTTGTAAAAAGATTATTATTATATGATTGGATTTGGATGGTAGTTCCAAGCAGCTCTTCATTTGTGGTTTTCTCCAAAAGGGTTTCCATGTAAATCTGGTGTCAATCTATGTCATTTTTATGTGAATGCTTTGATTGTGGATGTTAGATTTCATTAAGTAAAAGATAAGATTATACTCATTCACCCCCCCTCTCAGCATAAGTGTGTGCTTAACAAACAAGAATACCAGGGAGACTGTACAAAAAAGAGAGATTTTTTACCAATTCATAGTCTCCATTGTAATTAATGAGGCCGGCCAATGAGGTGTGTCGGTCGGACAAGCAGTACTCCAACTATCCAAGGTATGCCAAACGTGGCTAACAAAAAATTAAAAGTATTTGAATGTACTTCACACAACCCAAAACATAAAATTGACCATCTTATTCATAATATATCTCGAGTAACTACAAAATGTCAGACTAATACTAGTAATAACACAAATGTTGCACACATAGTATACAAACTTTACAAGCCCTATGTAGACACCTAATTTTGGTACAAGCCTTATAATTGCAATGTTATTCATGTGAATTTGTGTATATGGATCATTGGTTCAAAGTAAGTACATAAGTAGATTTTTGTGGAGAAGAGGAGGAAATTAAATTTGCCATCATTTGTTGATGAAGCAACAATAGTAAGGTGGAAGATTGTTTCAATAGAGTTGGTACCTCAAAAACAAGAGATTGGTGTCTCTTTCTAAGTTGGTGCTTAGCAGTGGGGATTGGTGTCTCTTGCTAAGTTGGTGCTTAGCAGTGGGGATTGGTGTCTCCAGTAGGTTGGTGCCTACAAATTGTTTAGCGACAGGGATTGGTGTTTCCAGTAGGTTGGTGCCTACGAATTTTGTAAAAAGATTATTATTATATGATTGGATTTGGATGGTAGTTCCAAGCAGCTCTTCATTTGTGGTTTTCTCCAAAAGGGTTTCCATGTAAATCTGGTGTCAATCTATGTCATTTTTATGTGAATGCTTTGATTGTGGATGTTAGATTTCATTAAGTAAAAGATAAGATTATACTCATTCACCCCCCCTCTCAGCGTAAGTGTGTGCTTAACAAACAAGAATACCACGGAGATTGTACAAAAAAGAGAGATTTTTGACCAATTCATAGTCTCCATTGTAATTAATGAGGGCGGCCAATGAGGTGTGTCGGTCGGACAAGCAGTACTCCAACTATCCAAAGTATGCCAAACATAACAAAAAATTAAAAGTATTTGAATGTACTTCACACAACCCAAAACATAAAATTGACCATCTTATTCATAATATATCCCGAGTAACTACAAAATGTCAGACTAATACTAGTAATAACACAAATGTTGCACACATAGTATACAAACTTTACAAGTATTGGAATCATTCTCTTCACTATTTGTCTAGCAATTGTAAATGCAAAAGAATAACAAGTCTTCCCATGTGGATATAGTGCTTCTTATCTAGAGTGAGACTCCTCACCATAGCTTATCAGATATGGGTCCTCGAGTCTATAAGCCTTTTCCTATCAACCACAAGGTTTAGGTATTTGTTCTTCTTAGCACACATCCTCATCATTACTATATTGTTTTCGAGTTCTATCCTATTAACATCGATTGCAGCCTAATGCTTAGGACAATTATTTTCGTCGTAATCTTTTGGTTTGCATCATCTAAAGATTCATGATGAGATTCTTTGTGGCTTATTTGGAACATTCAGCACAAATTGTTGCCATTATTTACATGCTCAACACAAGAGCATAGTACAGCCAGTTGCATCCCTCTCAATGCATTGCACCCCTTGGTTTTAGTTCCATCCACTTGCCTGTCAAGGCTTATGTAGACACCTAATTTTGGTACAAGCCTTGTAATTGCAATGTTATTCAGGTGAATTTGTGTATATGGATCATTGGTTCAAATTAAGTACGTATTGGTGTTTTTCTTGTGTTTCTGCTTCTCCTTTCCTCTTTGTGTGGTCGTGTGTTTCTCTTTCTTTTATTTTATGTCTCCTCTATGTCTCTTTGTGCTTGGGGATCCCCATTCTCTTCTTATATATTGTTTCTAGTTTTTTACTATTTTCAAATTATCCCAAAAGTGATCTAAATTGTAATGTCCTATCAAGATTAGAATAATATTATTATTTACCATAAAAAGTATTCCTAAATACTTAAAATAATATGTCTAAGGGACTATGTCGACCACCCCTTTTCTACTTTTGATTATGACTTAAAAAAGGGCTTTTGGAGCATGGGTTAACTTAACACATATTGAAGATAAGGCATAATCTTTTTAAAACTACTTTAACTCTCCCTCCAAGTGGAGCACCCCTTTTTGGGAAGGGTTTGATGAAAAAGAAGAGTATACGAAGGGGAATGATGATCATTTGAGAAGTCAACATGTTTTTGAATTAAATCTATGAGTTTGAGTATACTTGCTTAACTTTCTACCTTGGAAGATGAGAACCTTCTATGGTACATGGAATTAGAAACGAAAACTCTTAATTTCAAAACTAGGGCAACTTTACACAGGCGTTGTATTGAGCTTCAACATTCTAGTTTTTCAGTATTTTCAGCTTTGAAAAGTTTGTGACTTTACCCTAGGGTTTGGTGATTGCTTTTGAGGGTGATGACTTGCGACTGGAGGTTGGTGACTTGGTTTGGAAGCTCATCAAGGGCAGAAATCAGCATTTTTAGGTTGAAGACCCTTTGTTACAAGGGCTGCATTGGGTTTGAGGAGTTAAGACCCCTATTTTAGGGTTGCGCTGGGTTTTTGGACAACAAAATAATTCATGACCACTGGGCTACCTCCTTTGGGGTCTAATTTGAGGGTTTCAAGGGTTGTCTTAGCCTGCTCTGAACATTTGATAATATTCTGCTATTTTTTATATATTTTCCAGCCATTTTGATTTAGAAAATTCCAAAAATAAGGTATTTATATCGACAATAATATTTAGAAATTATTGGTGAATATTTGAGGGTTAAATATTGCATTTTTTCTTAAAAATTTGCATTTCCAAAATTTTATAATTTGTATCTAGGGCTTGCAAGTGTAAAAATCAAATTTTCATAATTGATTGGTTAGGGTTTGATATTTAGAAATTCAGAAGATTGCATACTTGTGCTAGGTTTGCATATTTATTGCTAGGGTTTGTTAGAAAACCCCTTTTTTCTAATTCTGTCCAAAAAGGGGATATTTCAGTGGTATCAGAGCCTTTTCTTGACCAACTATGAGGTTTGAATTGTCTACAATGGATTGGCGACTTAAGTTTTTACATAAGGAGGAACACTTAGATCCAATTCAAAAGGTGGGGGTAAAAAAACAAACGGACAAAGAAAGGTACAATTTCAAAGCCACCAAAATCCTCAATGAGTATCAAGGGATCGCTGATCATCTTAAGTCTCTAATCTCCTTTGATGAGTTCTTGAAGTTACACAAAACGATGAACCAAAGTAAAAGAGGGCTTTGTGCTTACATAAGAAGGTTGCAAAAGGAAGAGGATAATAATTCCCAAATTGTGATGAGAAAAAAAAAAAAAAATGGAAAGAGGAAAAGTCAAACTCTCATAAGAATTCTAAGGAAGCAAAAAACAAGAAAATTCAAACTTGAAAAAGGTTAGCGAACAATTCATAGAGTCATCCACCATGAAAAAGAGTAGTGGGAGAAATGTTCCATCCCAAGAGGAAGTGCCATTGGCTACTTGCCCTAAGAGTTTAGCATAAAAGAAGGGCATAAATCACAGCTGTGACGTAGAACTTAGTGTTCCAACATCCACAACAAAAGTGGATCATAGGGTTGAAAGGAACCCAACTACTTTGCAAGCCAACATGAAAGACGCAATAAGGACCCAAAAGAAGTGTGAGGGTTGGCTAAGGAGATCGACGGAGGCAAAATTGATAGCTCTTCAAGCAAAACAACACTTAAAAGAATTTAAGAAGGGTAAGTTATTTGATTACAGCCCAAAGTAAGAAGAAGAAAGTCATTTAAAAGAATTTAAGAAGGGTAAGCTATTTGATTACATCCCAAAGTAAGAAGAAAGTCATACTTCAGATTTGTTGTGTTACACCATGCCATTTCATATTTCTTCTTATCATGAACAACATGTTAAAAAGCATTATAGGGTCACGGATGCAACTTGAAACAAAGAGGATACTGATACTTTGATTCAAATTCCAAATTGCATTGGCATATGGGACCCAAGTGAAAATTACAGACTTAAGGTTGTCATGATGCAAATTCTGAGTTCATTTGCGCCTGTTGTCCCCCATAAATATCACTCATTTTTTGGGACAACATTTGAACTATTTTGGTCCCGCAGGCCAAAATTCCCTCTTCCCTTCTCAAAAATTGTTCTAAGCATTCAATTTCCTCATTTTTCAAGCTTTTTCAGTAAAGGAACTAGTTGGTTCAACAGGTTCAAAGGCTTCTACAGGCGAGTTCAATCAAAAGATCAAGTTTCCAACACTTATTCATTTTCAGGATTAGTTCAATGCCTTAGTTCAACCAAAAAAGTTCGTTGGCAAACTTCTATACAGTGTTTGAACCATTGAACCATTGAACCGTTGAACTTTGAACCAAAAAAGGTTCAATTGGTTCAAAGGTTCAACGTCATCAGCGAAAGTTAAGCGCATTTGTCAAGGTTCGAAGTTCAACCGCTTCAGGTTTAACGGCTTCAAAACACTTATCAAAGAGAAGAAGACTTGAACCATTGAACCGTTGAACCATTGGTTCAAAAGTTCAACGGGTTCAAAGGTTCAACAGGTTCAACGGCCCTATGGTTCAACACGGTTTGGCTCAAAGCGTTTGGTTCAAGTGGTTAATTGAACGAGCGAAACAAAAGAATGAACCGTTGAACCGTAGAACCAAAGTTGGTCCATTCGATCGATTCAATCAAAAGGTTCAAGGGACTGCCCCAAAGCCAAAGGAACAAGTGCCCTTACGGAGGGCAGTAAACAAAAGAGGATTTTCTTCGAAAAAATGAACAAGGCAGAAAAGTTGGAGCTTCCGAAAGGAAAAAGCCCGAGAGCGGAAGCTGCCAAGTGTCATCTGCCGAAACACTTTATAGTTTCTTTCCAAGAAACAGCGGAACGAGCCACGTGTCACTTGTTGAGATCCGCGGAAAGCGCCAAGTGTCAACGGCGGAAAGTTTTAATATGATGCAGCGGAACGTGCCACGTGTCATCGTCCGCGTGAATCCAAAAGAGTGCCCTTGTGGAGGGCAACGAGCAAACGCTGACAAAGAGAATTCCTTCGAAAAAGTGAACCAAAGACAAACAACCCTCGCGGAGGGTAGGCAATGAGCAAATGGACCGTTGTAAAAGTCCAAAGGATATTTTCGAGCTTGAATAGTCCTTGCGGAGGGCACAGTTCTCTTTCGGAAATAGAACGCGGCAAAACGGTTAAGGCAAGAATCCTTCGGACTTTTTGTCCGAATGAATTCACCCGGAAAGAAAGCCCGACAAAAAACCCAATGGAAAGCAGAGGCAAAGCGAAGGAAGATTTCCTTCGGACAAATTATCCAAAAAAATTACTTCGGACTTTCTGTCCGAAGGAAAAGTTCGCCGATACAAAAAACCTGTCGAAGAAATAAAAGCCCGAAGACCACCCAAAAGATCCCGAAAGGTAGGTACCCTTGCGGGAGGCTCTCGCCAGGGAAAATGGACCATTTCTCAAGACCCCGAAGGGCAAGTTCCCTCCGAGAAAGATCAAATCTCAAGTTGCAGCGGAAGCTGCCACGTGTCCCTCATAAAGATGCAGCGAAAGCTGCCACGTGTCGTCTTCCAAGACAGTTTATAATAACTTTCAAAACAGCGGAACGTGCCACGTGTCATCTACAAAGCTCGGCAGACGCCGCCAAGTGGCAACATCCGCAGCTTCTTCCTTTTATTAAGGACTGTGGTGGGTCCCGGGTGAGTGGCTAAACTCAAACGAAACACACCACGTGTCATTGTCCGCATGAGTTCAAGAGTCCTGAATGTTTCTATAGTGTTTCTATGAGCTCAGCAGAAGCCGCCACGTGTCATCATCCGCAAGGCTCTCAAAAGGCTCCCAAAGCCACTATAAGTTAAGCGGATGCTGCCACGTATCCTCATCTGTTTCACAGTGGAACGCGCCACGTGTCACTTGTTAAGAACAACGAAAAGCGGCCAAAGCAAACAGGAAAGACACGAAGGAAGTGCTAAAGAGGATGACAGGGCCGCAACCGTCAAATTTAGGGCAACCAAGTAGCCGTTGGCATTCAAACGATGACGGACCCGAACACGTCAAATTTGCAACAATGAAATAACTGTTGATCCTTTCAGACTTAAACACAGACCCTGTGAACAAATTTAGCGACCGGCCAAAGAGATAGTCCGAGAGCTCAAATCACACAGATAAAGGCAAAATACAATCATGAAAGGGGGAACGATGAAGAAGGATCAGAAATATCCGTGCATGGGAGATGTTTCTAGAAGGTAAAGCAGCCCATCAAGTGGACATTGGAGAACACGAACATTCAATGGCGCGACCTATTTTTCTACATTGAACAAAGCGAACAGCTGAAAATACATCAGGAAAACACATCAGATGGCCCATATTAAAAACCGACACTCGATTCCAGCTTAGCTCATAAACAGAATTTAAAATGCATTGAATGCATCATAAGCCATCATGTTTGTGAGACAAAGTGCCCAAGTCTTTCTTGGAGCACTATATATAGGACTCTCTCCTATTGTTTTAAGGAGATCTCTCGGTTATCAAAAACAAAACTATGTCCAAATTGAAAGGCATTACTGAGACTTTGAGCTCGGATTGTTCATCATATTTCTTTGTTTGAATCAGAAAGCAAGTTATTTTCAGACTTTGTGCTGTTATAACTTGTATCATTCTAGGAGATTGTTCTTATGTCTATTTCCTAAATGTATTCTTGTTTATGCAATTTAACAAGCAGAGCTAGTGGAGGCGACAAAGAAGGTGTCTTGAAGCCAGTTACTTTCAGACTTTGTGTTGTCATAGTTGTCTTCAGTATGTGTTTATTTTCTGTTTTTGTGTAAAAGATCTTGAGACAATTTTGTGCCCTCATTATCCTTTGTATTTCACTTGTTGGCAGTTGAGGTGGAGACTTTGTGCTACATTTCATCCTGCTATGTTACTATGCCCTGTTACAGTTACTTGTCACTACCCGAAAGGTCTCTATTGTCTGTTGAACAGTGCTTCTGAAAGAAGAGTGCCTTCAGTCATTTCATCAGGATTTCTCTTTTGATTTGTGAACATTGTCTCTGAAAAAAGAGAGATGTATGGTTTATCTTACCTTTGAGTATTATTTTCTGTTTAACATATATATATAACCCATTCATACTTATAAGGAACCTCCTCTTGATGAGAGGAGAGATTTGTCCCCTTTTGATGTGGTAAACCTACACATCTGGCCGACTAATCTTCCTTGTTGTGGTTGATCAGACCTATTTTGCTCATCAGTACGCTGGTGACGAAATATTCACCCAACAGTTTTTGGCAACTCTGCTGAAGATTTACGTGCATTCTGAAGCCTCAAATTTCAGATTGAAGCAGTCCCTACCCTTATCCATTATAGACTCTGGCGACTCCGTTCTGTATCTTACCCATTGTCATTATAGCCTTACCATCTCCCTCCACCACACCAATTGAGATAAAATGCGCAGTTTGAAACTTCAAGCTTCAAGCTAAAGCAAGGTCAATTCTTTCCCATTTTTGTTTTACAATCTAGCAGATCCACGGTATACGCAAAGCCAAAGGGCTAAAAGAATTGTTGACCCTGTATTCGAGTTGGTACAACAAAGTAATTTTGATCCGTTTCTTTCACCATCTTACCTCCAACGAATTAGGAGCTTTCCTCCTACTAAAGTCAAGTCTCCATTACCGGGCAAAGCCTCCATTTCTGCTATTAATAAAGCTTTGCCAATACTTACCCCTCTGAGATTTGTTATTCCACATTTTCATAGTCATACTATGGCAATTCAAGGTCCCTGGGGTAACTCTTTTGGCCCACTTAATCTAACTCCACCCCTACATGAACTCCCACGCAGTTCGAGAAAAAAATTCTCCAAATTCTATGGTGATGAAAAAGTTCCTCTTGATGAACATATTGCAGCCTTCAGCATAGCCTGTGGCGTAATAGGTGTGAAATTTGAAGATGTGGCAATCAGACTGTTTGTAAAAACTTTACAAGGTGTTGTTGCAGACTGGTTCTACCACCTGCAGGCTCGGTCAGTAATTGACTGGAACACACTCAAAGTCAAGTTCGAAGCAAGGTTCAACCCTGCAGAAAATGCACATGCCCTGTTGGCCCAACTCACACAAATGAAGAAAGAGCCTCATGAACCAATGATAGATTTCGTAGTCAAGTTCGACAAACTGAGGAACATGATCCCTGCAATTGCTCGGCCTACAGCTGAGAATCTCAAATGTTTCTCCATCAATTCTCAGCTGCCTGAAGTGAGTTTTCTGCTGAGACATGCTGGCCAAATAGACCTTGCTGCAGCTCAGAATTTGGCCACTGAGGTGGAAGATGACCTTATCTTGACAGAAAAGATAAGGAGAGATCCTAACAGAGATAAATCTTCTTCATCTTTTGAATATCCATCTATAGGTACCACTGATCCAATGGTACAGAAGTTAGCAAACGAGCTACTAGCCTTGAAAAGACAAATGGCTTAAGGTATGTCTATTCCTCCTTATCGGGACATGCCAAGGAGGACATTTCAGAACCAGCGATATCAAGGCAATGCTGCCAGAAGTCAAGGGCAGCCAAATTGTCTTCCTCCCCCACAAGGGAAACTTGCCATTGAAGCACCCCCAACCAATTCAACAGTTGAATATCTCGAAACAGAATCTGATTTCTCTTTTCAGCCTGAATTGAACCAATAAAATGACGTTGATCTCCTTGTATAAAACCAAGAAGAATCAACTGGCGACTCCAACATTGGTTTTCTGAAATATCAAGATGAACCCAGAAGTGAAAATAAAGCAGATGAGGGATCATATGCGGTGTTCACCCGGTCCAAGAACCAATCAGCCCAGCAAGCTGATAAAGGGAAGACAGAGGAGCAACCTCAACCAGCAATTTCAATTGCTAAGCGTGAAACCTCTCTGCCTTTCCAGCCAAAGGACCCGATGATTACCAGAAAGGTAAGTACATCAAACATCTCTGTACTTTCTACTTCAAATCCGCAGACCAGTCCTCCCCCTCCCAAAAATCAAAAGGATGAACTCCATTCCTCTGTTCCTAACCCATTTGAGTCATTTGACATATCGACCATGTCAAAAAAACCAAAATTCAAATGTCTGAATTTAAATTTCGACAAGCCAACCCTAAGCAATTGGATAGGTTAGTTCAGTGTGTGAAGAATAGAGCCATCCCTGCAGGACAAGATGTTAAGAAGGTAACTCATGATCCTCCAAGGAACATGTCCATCCCAAACAATCTTGTCATTACTCCTCCTGCTACCCCTGAAAAAATAGAGCCTTTCTATGTTTCCCTGTTGATAAATGGTTACAAACTGAGCAATTGCATCATAGACTCAGATGCTTCAGACAATGTCATGCCTGCCAAAGTGGCAGAATCTCTTGGTCTCACATTGACCAAGACATTTGGGAGGTGTTTCTCCATGGAGAACAAACAAGTACCTCTGCTGGGACAAATCAAAGATGTCCAATTTACATTTGCAGCATTTTTAGACAAAAAGATCAAGATGACAGTCCTGGTGGCCGATATTCCAGCCTCATACGGCATTCTTTTAGAGCGAAATTTTTGCAAAGATGTTGAAAGAGAATTGAGCATGGATCTATCTGAAGCAAGGATCCCTGTCAAAGGCATCATGCAAAAGCTGCTTCCTGAAAAGGAAGCAAAATATGTTGTCATTCAGACATCAGTCCCTGAAGCCCAAATTATGTTTGAGTCTTCAAGTATGGGTAATTATTTTTTGACCACAGAAGATACTCATGTTTCAACTGATGAAAACCCCGAAAATGACAGTCTGAAAATTAGTTCAGACGGAACAACAGAAGATGTGATAGAATGCAATGCAAACACAGAAGAATTCCCCCTCCCAAGCAAGGAGAAATCTAAGAAAAGATCAGTTATTGATGATGTTTGGATGTTGAAATTTGATGGCAGCTGTTCCTCTACCGGTTCGAGGGCTGGGATCATGTTGATATCTCATCAAGGAGATATTTTTCCCTCTTCATACAAGTTGCAATTCAACAATACTAACAATATTGCTGAATACGAATCTCTTCTGCTTGGATTGAAAGCAGCTAAAGACAAAGGCATCAAGTTTTTTCATGCTAAAGGAGATGTCGAGCTAGTGGTTTGTCAAGTGAGAAACTTGTATCAAACCAAAAATGAGAGATTGCGCTACTACCGCAATCTAGTCTGCGATCAAATTGAAAGCTTTGATGCTTTCAACATCTCTGTCATACCCAAGGAATTCAATGACCGAGCTGATGCACTAGTTGTTTCAGCAACTCTCTTAGTCCCTCACCTAGACTTCACAAAAGGCAAATACACTATCGAGCTGGTCTTTCGACCAAGCGTACCTAATAATGCCAGTCATTGACAAGGTTTAACAATGACAACCAAATCATTGCCTTTCTGGAACAAAGAGACAGCTTCAAACAGTTGCACTTTGAAGGTAGTAATTCTCAAAAGCTTGAATCAGTGCCTGAAATGAACTCAGATGCAGATGAAGAATTCTTGCAACTCAAAGGGAATAAAATTCCTAAAAGCCTGGTTTCTTTCGAAAAGCTGTTTGACAAAAATGACAGATTCATCAAACAGCAACAAATGGATTCAAACTCCTCCTAGGGGTTTAATCAAACCAATTTGGGTACCAAAGAAGATCCCAAAATGGTGAACATTGAGAAGTGTTGTACTCCTGAGGAGAGATTCAAGTTCACTACTCTACTCCGCCATTACATGGATGTCTTAACATACTCCTATGATGATCTGAAGTAACTCAGACCTGAAAAAATTTACCATGAAATACCTCTCAAGGATGATTCGGTGCCTTACAAGCAGAAATTCCGACAGTATAATCCAAAAATATCAGGTACTATTCTGTTTGAGATACAGAAAATGCTGAATGCAAGGATAATTTTTCTAATCCATCATTCTACATGGATTGCCAACATAGTACCTGTGAGGAAGAATGGCGAAATTCGCATCTGTGTGAATTTCAAAAATCTGAATCAGTCATCTTTAAAGGATAACTATCATTTGCCAATCATGGATCAAGTGCTTCAGACAGTGACCGGCTCAGAGATGTTATCAATGCTAGATGGCTTCTCAGAATACAATCAAGTTGAAGTTAGTGAAGCAGACCAACACAAGATTGCCTTCATCACACCTTGGAGCACATTTGCATATAGAAGGATTCCTTTTGGCTTTATAAATGTTGGCGCCACCTTTCAGAGAACAATGGACTTTGCTTTCAAGGATGAGATGGGTAAGTTCATTGTAGTTTATCTTGATGACTTGACCGTCTTTTCTAAGCATCGTCCAGATCATATACGCCACTTGCAACAAATGCTGGAGCACTGCCACCAGAATGGTATTTTCTTGAACCCCAAGAAGTCTGTTTTTGGAGTAACAGAGGAAAAACTTCTCGAACACATTGTGTCCAAAGGAGGCATAAAGATTGACTCAGACAGAGTCAAGTCTATACAAGAGCTTACTTTACCCACACGCAAGATTGTTGTTCACTCTTTTTTTGGGAAGGTGAATTTCTTACGGAAGTTCATCCCCGAGTTTACTGAGAAGACTAGACATATTGTAAACATGATGAAGGGAAAAGCCACCTTCAGCTGGACTGAAGAAGGCAAGTCAGCATTTGAGGATATCAAGACTGCCATTGCCCACGCCCCAATTCTGGTTTGTCCAGACTTCAACAAGGAATTCACTATATATAGCTATGCTTTCGAACACACTTTTAGCAATTCTGGTTCAACAGAACCAAGAAAGCGTGGAATCTCCTATTTCTTTCATGAGCTGTCCTCTCAAAGCTCATGAGCTGAAATACTCGAACATGGAGAAGCATGCTTATGCAGTGGTGAAGGCAATCAAGCATTTTCGCTTCTACATCTTGAATTCTCACACTACTGTCTTGGTCCCTAATACCATGGTCAAATCCATACTAACTCAGCAAGAGTTTGGGATGAAAAGAGGTATTTGGATTGCAAAGATTCAGGAGTTTGATCTAGTCATCAAGCCAACAAAGTTGGTACGAGGAAAAGGCCTATGCCAATTAATTGTTGATAACAAACCAGTAGAAACAGAGCATGAAGAAGCAGAGGCAGACACACCGACAGTCCTCTTTGTCTCCACTACGAATGAGTGGTATTCAGGTATTGCTCATTTCCTTACTTATGGTGAGTGTCCTGCTGACCTATCTTACAAAGAAAGGAGGACTATCAAGTTGAAAGCTACCAATTTCGTCCTTTGGGACAACGGCTTGTATAAGAGGAGCCTTGATGGAGTGTTCCTTCGCTATGTGGACAAGGAGCAGCAAAGCCAACTTTTGAAATCCTTCCACAATCTAGCTTGTGAAAGACATTTTTTTGCTCCTGTAACTGCCCACAAGATTCTGCGAGCCAAGTATTACTGGCCAACTCTTTTCTAATATGCATATAAGTGGATAAGAAAATGTGAACTGTGCCAGCAGTTTGTTGGGAGACCTAAGTTAGCTGCCCTGCCTCTCAAGCCAGTGGTCATAGAACCATTCCAACAATGGAGAATTGAATTTATTGGAGCTGTAAACCCATCTTCAAGTGTTGGACATGATTATGTCCTTACGGCAACTGACTACTTCACCAAGTGGGTAGAAGCTATCCCAACCAAGCATGCTACTTCAAAAGTAGTGTGCAATTTCCTTAAAAAAAATATCATTTCTAGGTTTGGGGTCCCAATTAAGATTGTCATAGACAACGCAGCTTGTTTCACTTCCTAAGAGATTACTCAGTTCTGTTTTTACTATGGAATTACCCTCTCCCACTCTTCTGATTACTTTCCACAAGGGAATGGACATGCTGAATCAAGTAATAAGAACCTAATGACTATTATCAAGAAACTGGTGGATGACAACCAAAGGACATGGCATAAAGCATTGGTTGATGCTTTGTGGGCAGATAGAATTACACCAAAAAAGGCAATTGGTATGTCTCATTTCCAACTTCTTTATGGTATCAATGTTGAGATACCAATCACCTTGGAATTGCCGGCATTAAAATTAGCTAAGACAATTGAAGATCAGACATATGAAAGCTCTATTGATAAGAGGATCATGTGCTTGACTGAGCTGGATGAACAAAGAACTATGGTGGTGGACCGAATTGCTGTCCATCAAAGTCTGGTGAAGAAACTCTTCGACCAGAAGGCAAAAAACATTGATTTTCATGTTGGAGATCAAGTCATGCTATGGGACAAGAGAAGAGAACCAAAGAGAATGCATGGGAAGTTTGATTCTCTTTAGAGAGGCCCGTTTATTATCCATCAACTCAATGGTAAAAACAGCTTCCTGTTGAAATATCAAGACGGCATGCTCTTCTCTCTGCCTTACAATGGGCAGCATCTTAAGCACTTCAATCCGTGAAGTATCAGATAAGATCAGTTTGTACATATGTATATTTGTAGTCTTTAGTTCTGTTTTTGTGCTTTCATTTTTGTTTTTGTCGCTTTTTTTTTGGGTAGCACGACTCCATAGCCCAATGGCACACTTCAAGGCACTAGAGTTTCTAGTTTCTACTCCCCTCAGCTGTTCCAAGTTTTCAATTGAAGGAAATTCCTCAACTGGAGCCAGTTGTTGTCCCACAAAAATATCACTCATTTTTTTTTAAAAACATTTAAACTATTTTGGTCCTGCAGGGCAAAATTCCCTCTTCCCTTCTAAAAAATTGTTCTAGGCATTCAATTTCTTCATTTTTCAAGCTTTTTCAGTAAAAGAACTAGTTGGTTCAACATATTCAAAGGCTTCTACAAGCGAGTTTAATCAAAAGAACAAGTTTCCAACACTTAGTTATTTTCAGGATTGGTTCAATGCCTTAGTTCAACTAAAAGAGTTCGTCGGCAAGCTTCTATACAGTATTTGAACCATTGAACCGTTGAACTTTGAACCAAAAAAGGTTCAAGGATTCAATTGGTTCAAGGGTTCAATGTCATCAGCAAGAGTTAAGCGCATTTGTCAAGGTTCAAAGTTCAACCGCTTCAGGGTCAATGGCTTCAAAACACTTATCAAAGAGAAGAAGGCTTGAACCATTGAACCGTTGAATCATTGAACCACTTTGGTTCAAAGGTTCAACGGGTTCAAAGGTTCAATGGCCCTATGGTTCAACACGGTTTGGCTCAAAGCGTTTGGTTCAAGCAGTTAATTGAACGAGCGAAACAAAAGAATGAACCGTTGAATCGTTTGAACCAAAGTTGGTTCATTCGGTTGGTTCAATCAAAAGGTTCAAGGGACTGCCCCAAAGCCAAAGGAATAAGTGCCCTTACGGAGGGCAGTAAACAAAAGAGGATTTTCTTCAAAAAAATGAACAAGGCAAAAAAGTTGGAGCGTCCGAAAGGAAAAGTCCGAGAGTGGAAGCTGCCAAGTGTCATCTGCCGGGACACTTTATAGTTTATTTTCAAGAAACAGCGGAACGAGCCACGTGTCACTTGTTGAGATCCGCAGAAAGCGCCAAGTGTCAACGGCGAAAAATTTAATATGATGCAGCGGAACGTGCCATGTGTCATCGTCCGCGTGAATCCAAAAGAGTGCCCTTGCGGAGGGCAACGAGCAAAAGCGGACAAAGAGAATTCCTTCGAAAAAGTGAACCAAAGACAAACAACCCTTGCGAAGGGCAGGCAAGGAGCAGATGGACCGTTGTAAAAGTCCGAAGGATATTTCCGGGCTTGAACAGTCCTTGCGGAGGGCACAGTTCTCTTTTGGGAAAAGAACGCGGCAAAACGGTTAAGGCAAGAATCCTTCGGACTTTTTGTCTGAATGAATTCACTCGGGAAGAAAGTCCGACAGAAAACCCAACGGAAAGCAGAGGCAAAGCGAAGGAAGATTTCCTTCGGACAAATTGTCCGAAAGAATTACTTCGGACTTTCTGTCCGAAAAAAAAGTCCGCCGAAACAGAAAACCCGCCGAGGAAATAAAAGCCCGAAGGCCACACGAAAGATCCCGAAGGGTAGGTACCCTTGCAGGAAGCTCTCGCCAAGGAAAATGGACCATTTCTCAAGACCCCGAAGGGCAAGTTCCCTCCGAGAAAGATCAAACCTCAAGTTGCAGCGGACGCTGCCACGTGTCCCTCATAAAGATGTAACAAAAACTGCCACGTGTTGTCTTCCGAGATAGTTTCTAATAACTTTCAAAACAGCGGAACGTGCCACGTGTCATCTACAAAACTCGGTGGAGGCCGCCAAGTGGCAACATCCGCAGCTTCTTCCTTTTATTAAGGACTGTGGTGGGTCCCGGGTGAGTGGCTAAACTCGAACGGAACGCGTCACGTGTCATCGTCTGCATGAGTTCAAAAGAGTCTCGAATGTTTCTACAGTGTTTCTATGAGCTCAACAAAAGCCGCCATGTGTCATCATCCGCAAGACTCTCAAAAGGCTCCCAAAGCCTCTATAAGTTAAGCGGATGCTGCCACGTATCCTCGCCTGTTTCACAGTGGAACGCGCCACGTGTCACTTGTTAAGAACAACGGAAAGCAGCCAAAGAAAACAGAAAAGACACGAAGGAAGTGCTAAAGAGGATGACAGGCCCGCAGCCGTCAAATTCAGGGCAACCAAGTAGCCGTTGGCATTCAAATGATGACGGACCCAAACACGTCAAATTTGCGACAATGAAATAACTGTTGATCCTTGCAGACTTAAGCACAGACCATGTGAACAAATTTAGCAACCGGCCAAAGAGATAGCCCAAGAGCTCAAATCACACAGATAAAGGCAAAATACAGCCAGAAAAGGGGGAACGATGAAGAAGGATCAGAAATATCCGCGCATGGGAGATGTTTCTAGAAGGTAAAGCAGCCCACCAGGTGGACATTGGAGAACACGAACATTCAATGGCGCGACCTGTTTTTCTACATTGAACAAAGCGAACAGCTGAAAATACATCAGGGAAACACATCAAGCGGCCCATATTAAAAACTGACGCTCGATTCCAGCATAGCTCATAGATAGAATTTAAAATGCATTGAATGCATCATAAGCCATCATTTTTGTGAGACAAAGTGCCCAAGTCTTTCTTGGAGCACTATATATAGGACTCTCTCCTATTGTTTTAAGGAGATCTCTCGATTATCAAAAACAAAACTCTGCCCAAATTAAAAGGCATTACTGAGACTTTGAGCTCAGATTGTTCATCATATTTTTTTGTTTGAATCAGAAAGCAAGTTATTTTCAGACTTTGTGCTGTTATAGCTTGTATCATTCTAGAAGATTGTTCTTATGTCTATTTCCTAAATGTATTCTTGTTTATGCAATTTAACAAGCAGAGCTAGTGGAGGCGACAAGGAAAGTGCCCTAAAGCCAGTTATTTTCAGACTTTATGCTGTCATAGTTGTCTTCAGTATGTATTTATTTTTTGTTTCTATGTAAAGGATCTTGGGACGACTTTGTGCCCTCATTATTCTTCGTATTTCACTTTTTGGCAGTTGAGGTGGAGACTTTGTGCTACATTTCATCTTACTATGTTACTGCGCCCTGTTACAGTTACTTGTCACTACCCGAAAGTTTCTTGTTGTCTGCTGAACAGTACTTCGAAAAAAAGAGGAGTGCCTTCAGTCATTTCATCAGGGTTTCTCCTTTGATTTGTAAACATTATTTCTGAAAAAAGAGATGGATGATTTATCTTACCTTTGAGTATTATTTTTTGTTTAGCATATATATATAGCCCCTTCATACTTATAGGGAACCTCCCTTTGATGAGAGGAGAGATTTGTCCCCTTTTGATGTGGTAAACCTGCACATCTGGCCAACTAATCTTCCTTGTGGTTGATCAGACCTATTTTGCTCATCAGTACGCTGGTGACGAAATATTCACCCAACAGCACTCATACAAGCGGATTGGCAAGCATTGTCAGTCATGGGAAGGAGCAATCTCCAGACTATTGGGAAAGAATTCTCAGCCCTTAAGTGTTTGCAATCACTACAATGCTCACAATTCTTGTTTTTGCACAGAGGTTTCAACCTTGCAGCTATTGTTCCATTTTCCGGTTGCTAACCTTGGTAAAATCAGATTATAGATTGTTGTTTCCAGACTTGAACAACTGCAAGTTTGATCATTTTAAGGCCATTAAATCATTGGAGAATGTTGGTGAATGGTTTCAACTAAAAAAAATGAATACTTCAGCCAACATAGTTTAAAATTGGAGGGAAAAAAAATCATGACTCTCAAAATTTGTTTCTAGCTTGCATACAAATTGATTGGTGTCCTTTCTTGGAAGGACTAGCTTACAATATGATGAATAAAGATCATCTCAAAAAAGTAGGTGCACAAATGACGATCGAATTATTTTATGAGCTGCCAAAAGATATCATTTTTAATAAGGTTGAGAGCTACACTTGATGGTCCAAATTGTTTCATCTATCAAGTAAGAGATTAGAACTTGAAGGTTGCATAGAGATTTTCAGACTTGGGGAAGAGGACATCAATGGATTTCAAGTCAAGAAGGAACACTAAAAATGTTTGCTCATGATTTTGGTTCCAAGTTGTGAAGCTTGTACTTGTAGTATGGTTAGATATGCACATCTTTTTGCTTTCAGCCTAAATGAGAACACATTGTCTTTCAGAAAGGTGAACAAATTTGAGGACAGCCAAAGGTATGAAAATGTTGCAGATTCATTGCTTCCTAATATGTCAATTACGCTAAGTTGTCATAATGGTCAACATGTGCAAAGTAATGACCATTTGGCAAGTATGATGCTTTTAAGTACATCGTGACAAGGCTGCCATCATCTTGAGCAGCAACACAAAAGCAATGATAAAATGAGGGGCACTTGGGGTGACAATAGGGGTAGAGATCCTTTCATTCCACGTTTCAAGAGGGGGCATATGAAAGTTTGTAATGTGAATGCTCTATGGGAGTATAAGAAGGGTAAAGGAATGTTCGATGTTGTTTGGCTAAAGGAACATTTTAAAACATGCAATTGGCTTAAAGGGAGGTCCATAAGGATCCCTAAGGAGCATGATGGAGTTCCCAACACAATAGTGGAGAAACACTACTCAAAGTCTTTGTGGGACATTGGCTGCCATCCCCCAAATACGAAGTGGAGATCAAGTATTAGGCAGAAAATAGTTGAAGATTTAGCCAAAGGAGGGTTGTCGCACACCCCTAGTTCACACTTGTGGCTGAGTTTGGCCAAGAATACCTTGAAGGGCAGCTGTTGTACCGTTTTTTCTAATAACGCTAGCAATAATACCAACCACTTTTACACCTGTATGACAGCTAAAAAGGTAATTTCAGTTGCTTGGCCTAAAGGGAGACTCAAAGAGGATGAATTTTTACAAAAACAAATCATGATTCCAGGCTATAGAGCTGTTGTCATTCACATTTCCAGCCAACCCAACATTTGGTATGTAGGAGTTCAAGCAATCCTAATCACGTGAGTAATTTTTTGTTTGTAGAGGTTGTTGAGTCATTTTTAGTCACTACAGGGTTGTTTCCAGCCCATAAATCATTAACAATTCTGAATGTGGTGACGCAATTCGAGTATGTTGGCTGCCATCCAATGTAATGTCCCCTTTTCTAAAAATAAAGTAATATTATTATTAAAATAAAAAATATTTTTATATACATTAAATAAGAGTAATAATATGCTATAATTTGTCAAAAGTGATTTTATTGTTCTGATTTTCACTTAAGTGGGGGACTTTGAGGGTCATGGGCGTTCCAAGGCTTTAATTGGAAGTTATAAGGGAATTGGCCCTTTTTAAATATTTGAAGTCCCTCTAAAAGGAACGCAACCCTTAAAGGGAAGAATATAAAAAGGAGATGATGTTTCATTGTGAGGGTAGACTATCTTTTTGAATAATTGAATTTCTGAGTTGAAGCACGCAGAATCTTGACTTATTGCTTTGAAGACAAAAACCTTAGAAGTGGCTGGAATTGAGGACAAAAACCCTTGATATCCAGTTTGGACAAGTTCGTGAAGAAGTTGTATTGAGCGTATTTGGCATCGAAGGGTGTTTTGAACACCATTTTGTCTTCTACAGCTGTGGTGATCAGGGTTGGGAGCTTGGCAAGCTGGTTGGGAACACAAGAGAGGGCAGCAAGCTGCCTATAGTTGCAAGGAACCATCTTGGGGATTAGCGAACCCTTTCCAGGGTTGGGCGAAGAGATTTCAAGGCCTATTTTGACCATTTCTTGGGTGTGGAACAGCCACACACACTTATGATATTTTTGTGATAATTTCCAACCATTGAACATTGGAAAAATCAAGTTTTTGAATGATTCTTGTTGGTTGCATTATTGGATAATTTTTTATAATTTTTTGAGCAATTGCATATTATTTTTGTGCTGTAATTGGGCACCTACAGCAGTCTGCAATTAATTCATATATCTAGGGTTTGAACAAATTCTAAAAAATATATATATTTAAATAGGGTTTGTTGGAAAACTCCTTGTTTCAGTTTTTAGCCCTAAAGGGGACATCACATTGATATCAGAGCTATTTTTTGGGCAACTGTGGGTAGTGAGTTGTTTGTAGACTCTTCTTCATGTAGGGTAGTGAAAAAAAGATGAAAACAACATTATAAGCCATGGAAGAGATGTTGCAAGCTATGTAAGAATCTCAGAGGGAGCTAAGGGCAATGGGTCCGAAGGCATGGATGAAGTTTGTAGAGTTAAGCCCTAGACCTCCAAAGTCTCCTTAGAAAGAGAGGACTAGCAAAAGTGATGAAAGCTTCATCACCACAAAAGATCAAGCTTGCCAAAGAGGAGACGGAAAGTCAAACCCTCATGATAAATCCAAGGAAGGAATCAGAAAACAAGAGAATTCAGATATGAAAGGAGTTAGTGAACAATTCATAGAGGCATCCACCATACCAAGGGAAAGTGGGAGAGATGTTCCAGCCCAAGAAGATTTTGATTTAGAACATTGTTCAAAAAAACCAGAAGTTGCAATTTTGGAATTGGATTAGCAGAAAGATGGGTTTGAACAAAAGGATAATAATAACTTTCAATATTTTGACAATTCATTTTTTGAAATGGATACAAAATCAAATCTTGATTAAATCCATTTTTTGAGATGGATGAGGTAAAATCAGATTATAAGTTGTTATTTCAAAACTTAAACAACTGCAAACTTGATCTTTTTGAGGCCACTGAATCATTGGGAAATTGAAAGATCCCTGATGGATCTCTTCTATTGAACTGCTGTATTTTTTTCTGTATTTTGTGTTTTTTCTTTGTTTTTGGTTTTTTGACGAATTTTGCAAAGGAAAGAAATAATTGAAAATACGCATGCATAAACAACTTCTGGAAATTAAATCTAAAGGCAGCCGATATCCAGATTTGAAGGAGCAGGATTTATTAATATTTAAACTAACTGCTGATTACAAATTTTTAAAAATCCAGATGAGAAACAAAGTTATCAGCCAACCTGAATGCGCTGAAAATTTAAGAATATAGAATAGAAGGGCGGCCAGCTGGTTGACTTAGAATATTTGTGCTATGAAGATGATGCCTGCTGTTCCGTACGGCCGTACGGACTGTCTCTGCCTGGTACACAATGCCAAAACAATTCCTATACGCTGAAGTCGCACCTCCAGTCGGCTGAGTTCTGCCGCGACCCGTCCAAACTCCAAAGAATCCTTTTAAGAAGGGATCGCCTTCTCTAATTCGCCGCGCCTCTGCCAAGCAATATCCCGCGCCTTACCAAGGGAAAGCGCGACTCTCCACGGTCATAAAGATAAATCGCTGTGTGGGGGCTACGTCCCACACGCCTGCTCTTGGGGTTTGCGTCCCAAGTGCAACGCCTACCAAGCGCTCTTCTCAAGAGAAAGTCAAAAAATGGAAAATTAGCTCCCTTCTCCTCCCTTCCACGCCTCTTTAACCTTTTTCACTTTAACCGATCCCCAAAAAGTGGACCAAGGGCGCTTAAGTGAAAAAAATATAAAATTATAATAATTTCTCTTTTAAGAGGCTGAAAATATAGGAAATAATGCTTTCTTTTTAATTCGACCGAAATCCGTGCCCCGAATGGCTCCGACATAAGAATGAAATATTTAGGAAAGTTCGAGACCTTTCCAATGAGCTATTACACTCTAGTACACGCATCCCGAAGAGGCCAGAAACACCTTAGAACCCCCAAATTGGCTATAACTTAGCCTTATTTTAATAAAAAAGACGGAAACTCGGAAATATTAAAATATGACCAAAGTAACCAAGAAATGTCCAACCGATCACACGAACTATCAGAACAACGTGTCACCTGTCTGTGACTGGAGCCGGAAATCGAGGAACCACTGGCAGTCTCCTCCCTAAAATCTAGGGATGCTCTTAAAGCTTAGGGAACAAGCTCTAACACCCTGAAACTGCACCTCTGAATAGAATCCCATGGAGTCCCAATCCTGGGCCTGACCAAGTCCAACTCTGAAAAAACCAAACTGGGTCTCTGTACCATCCTGTCAACCTACAAGACCCCATAATAGGCTGACTCTCATGTCCTGCAATACTGGACTAGAGTGGGGACATGACAGTCCTCCCCTCTAGGAGATGCTTGCCCACAAGCAACTGTAAGGTTGGATGCTGCAAAATGCTCTCCCCTTCCCAGGTGGCATCCTCTATGGGAAGATCTCTCCATCGAACCAAATACTCTCGAATCACCCGTTTCCTCAACTGTCGTTCCCTTACCTCAAGAATCTCATCAGGAACCATAATCAAATTACCTTCCTCATCCATAGGAGGTAACTCGGGTGAAACTGTTATATGCTGTCCCAAGGCCCTTTTTAGGCGAGATACGTGAAATACATTATGAATCTTGCTGTCTGCCGGTAACTCAATCTCATATGCAACCTCTCCTACCCGTCTGAGCACTCTGAATGGACCATAGAAACGTGGTTTGAGCTTTTCAGCTCCCCCCTTTTTTAGGGTGCTCTGTCGATATGGCTGTAAGCGCAGAAAGACCATATCATCCACCTCAAATGCTCTCTCAATCCGATGTCTATCAGCATACATCTTTTGCTGATTTTGGGCCTGCTGTAAATTCTCTCTGAGGGATCTCATGATATCCTGGTTCTCCTGTAACCAATCCTGAGCCATGGGAACTCTACTGTCTCCAAGTGCCAAATCAGTGAAAGATAATGCTTCATATCCATAGAGGGCTCTAAAAGGTGTCATGCTAATGGACATATGGTGCGAAGTATTATAACAATACTCGCCCAAATACAACCAACGAACCCATGCCTTTTGTTGCCCTGACACATAGTTACGCAAATACCCCTCAACCCACTTATTAACTATTTCAGTCTGCCCATCCGTTTGAGGGTGATAACTAGTACTAGGTGTCAACATGGTGCCTGTAAGCCTGAAAAGTTCCTGCCAAAAGGAACTCATGAACCTGCTATCCCGGTCACTCACAATGGTCTTGGGGAGACCATGGAGTCTAAACACCTCTCTGAAAAATAACTCAGCCACCTGTGATGCTGTAAAATCTAGGGCAATGGAGAAAAAGTGGGCGTACTTTGTTAACCTGTCCACAACCACATAAATACAATCTTTCCCCTGAACTCGAGGAAGACCTGTAATGAAATCCATGGAAATTCCTGTCCACTTCTGTTCTGGTATAGGTAAGGGCTGCAATAATCCTGCTGGGTAAGTATGTTCAGACTTGTTCTGCTGACAAGTCACACACTCCCGAACATGCCTCAAAACATCATCTTTGAGACCCTTCCATGAGAATCTCTCTCGAATCGCCCTATAAGTCTTCACATATCCTGGATGTCCTGCCATAGGAGTATCATGATGAGCCTGCAAGATTTGTTCCTTCAACTGTGACTCTGGGACAAGATAAACCCTACCTTTGTAGTAGATAATGTCATCTACTACACTATATCTGTCATCTATTACCACACCCTCTATGATCTCACCAGCATACTGATTCTTGGAATACTCGACTAAAAGTTGAGTCTTCCAATCCGCTGAAATCTCGCTCAAAGAGCAAAGGGCAGCCAATGAAGGTTTCCGAGAGAGTGCATCGGCCACAATATTATTTTTTCCCTTTATGAATTCGATATCGAAATCATAAGCCTGAATTTTGCTGATCCATTTTTGCTGTCTATCATTGAGCTCCTTCTGATTTAGGAAGTATTTCAAACTATTGTGGTCAGTTCTTACCACAAATTTGCTACCCACAAGGTACTGTCTGAACTTGGCCAACGCATGCATGATAGCCAACATTTCCTTATCATAAGTAGAATACAACCTTTCATTATTCTGCAACTTTCTACTCTCATAAGCAATCGGATGTTTGTTCTGCATCAACACGGCTCCTATACCCAATCCCGAAGCATCACATTCTAGAACAAATGGCTGTGAAAAATCAGGTAGTGCCAAAACAGGGCAAGTACTCATAACCTCTTTGAGTCTATCAAAGACCCCCTGTGCAAGTTCCGTCCATCGGAAGGCTCCTTTCTTAGTAAGATCTGTCAAAGGTGCTGCCAACTGAGAAAACCCCTTAACAAATCTTCTATAATAAGCACATAATCCAAGGAATCCACGTAACTCAGTAATGTTCCGAGGGACCGGCCAATTCTGAATTGCCTGAATCTTCTCCTCATGCACCTTAACCCCATCAGCACTGATTACATGTCCCAAGTATAGTACCTCCCTCAACCCAAACTCACATTTGGAGAGCTTAGCAAATAGCGACTGGTCTTCCATTATGCTCAGTACCTCCTCAAGATGTCGGAGATGATCCTCCCAAGTACCACTGTAAATTAATATATCATCAAAGAATACTAGAACCGACTTCCTCAACTGCTTGTTGAAGATATGGTTCATACAAGATTGGAAGGTCGCAGGTGCGTTGGTAAGGCCAAAGGGCATTACCATGAACTCATAGTGCCCATAGTGACAACGGAAAGCAGTCTTGTGTACATCCTCGGCTCGTACACGAATCTGATGGTAACCAGAGCGAAGATCAATCTTAGAGAAGTATAGAGCCCCATGGAGTTCATCCAACAACTCATCTATGCGGGGAATAGGATATCTGTTTTTGATTGTTTTTTTGTTCAAAGCTCTGTAATCAACACACATCCTTAAAGTCCCATCCTTCTTCTTAACCAACACTACAGAAGAGGCAAAGGGGCTGGAACTAGGCCGAATGAACCCCATATCTAACAAATCATGAATAGTCTTCTCAATTTCATCCTTGTAAGCTCTAGGATGACGGTATGGAGTAGTAATCACTGGCTTTGCTCCCTCTTCCAACTCTATTCCATGCTCAAATCCTCTGTCTGGAGGCACTCCAGGAGGTATATCCCCAAATACTCTACCATGGCGATCCATCACTGACTGAATGTCCACATGAAACACGCGGCCGTCCTGAGATGTGGGTGTTTTGGGCTTCACCAAACAATGCGTAGCCCAGAGTACATCATTATGTCTAAGGATAGCCTCCATCCTACGAGAAGTCACCTCTCTAGGCCCACCATCAGAAGCTGCCCTCAAAATCACCTTCTTTCCCCCAGAAAGAAACTCTAACTGCATAAGACGGTGATCAATGATGTAACGTCCAATACCTTGTAACCACTGCATACCCAACACCACATCATAATCCTCTATAGGCAGTACATAAAAATCATCAGTCAAAGTATGGTCCCCCATTTGAATACTAAGCTGCGGAATTCGTTTGGTACAACTCAAAATTGCACCATCTGCTACCTTCACTCCAAAACCGCCAAACGCCTCATACTGTAAACCACGCCTCTCAACTAATTTCTGGTCAATAAAGTTATGTGTAGCCCCTGTGTCTACCAGGCTAGTGACCCGCTTACCCTTAAGTGTCCCTTTTAGTCTGAAGGCATGAAATTTAGGATAACTGGAAAGGGTAGCCATGGCTACTTTGGCGGAGGCCAAAGGCTCAGGGGTGTCTAGCTCCAACTGAGTCTGACCCTGCTCAACCTCCTCTGTATTATCCTCAGAATCAGTATCCGGAACCTCCTCATCCCCTAGCTCTGAAGTCACCTCGATCAAGTGAACCTTTCCCTTGCCCATACAACGGTGTCCGGGCTCCCATGGATCTTTGCAAGAAAAACATAACTTTTTCCTTCTTAGTTCGTTCCTCGTTTCCTGATTCATCCAAGGGACTTTAGATGAAGTTCCTCCTTTGTTTTGTGTCGAATTGGCCTTCTGAAAAGGCCGAGAGTCTCTAACTGGTTTCTTATCTGCCTGATAAGAAGTGGGAACAGTGTCCAATCTCAATGTCACCTCGATAGCCTCCTTAAGAGTTGCTGGTTGGAAAGCACGAACCAGGCCCTTAAGTCTGTCTTGTAACCCCTCAATAAATAGCATCACGCTCCGTCTCTGAGGCATGTCAGGTACCATGACCGCAATACGCTGGAACTCATTAATATAAGCCTCGGCGTGACCAGTCTGTCTTAGATGAGCCAACTCCCTGTAGTAGAGTTCTGGATCCTTACGGTCAAATCGTGCAATGAGCCGCTCAGTGAACTCAGCGTATGAGTGAACTAAGGCGTGATCCTGGGTGATCAATCCATGGTGCCACCAATCATATGCAACCCCCTCTAAGTGCAATACTGCAAACTGAATAGCCTCACGCTCAGGCATGGGCCTCAAGGAAAGATATATGTCCAGCTTGTGGACCCACGCTCTTGCACTAGTATCACCAAAGCCAGTATATGGAGCCAATGTAATCTTCCCAGTAGCTCTATTGAGGTCATGATTCTGCTGCTGCTGGGGTGGCCTATTTCCCCTATCTCCCCTGAATCTGGCTGCATCTCTCCGCTGTGCACAATACTGGGGAAGAGGAAAGGCATCCCGAACCTCAGGAGGTAGAGCTCTCCACTCCGCTGTAACTGCCAAAACTGAGTCCTGAAATCCAATCTCTGGTGGTTCCACCTGCGCTGCCTGTTCTCCTGGTATGAATCGAGGTAGCAATGGCCTATTCGGAGTAGGCGAATGATGACGATGCCTCCTACTGGACTGAACGGAACTCCCTGCCGAAGAGTGAGACTGATGGCTGCGCTGACTTCCTGCCACTGAAACAGATCTACTTCGCCTGCCTCTGTGTCTATCCATCTCCAACCGCTCCAATGTATCCTGTAATCGGTCTAAGGTCTGGGCTATCCTGGGTTGAGTGGTGATGAGAGTCCTCATCATCTCTCTCTCTACATCATCCTGATTCCTCTGTGCATCCCTCTGTCCCTCTGCCATAATAGGCTCTTGTTCTGTTCCAAACTCCCGCTCGTACTGAGCTCTTCTGCGTGTATAATATCTGTTTAAATCAGTTCTGCCCGGATGCATAGAAAACAATTTCACTGAATCCCCTCAGGCTGGCAGGACAGAAGCTCTGATACCACTGAAAGATCCCTGATGGATCTCTTCTATTGAACTGCTGTATTTTTTTCTGTATTTTGTGTTTTTTCTTTGTTTTTGGTTTTTTGACGAATTTTGCAAAGGAAAGAAATAATTGAAAATACGCATGCATAAACAACTTCTGGAAATTAAATCTAAAGGCAGCCGATATCCAGATTTGAAGGAGCAGGATTTATTAATATTTAAACTAACTGCTGATTACAAATTTTTAAAAATCCAGATGAGAAACAAAGTTATCAGCCAACCTGAATGCGCTGAAAATTTAAGAATATAGAATAGAAGGGTGGCCAGCTGGTTGACTTAGAATATTTGTGCTATGAAGATGATGCCTGCTGTTCCGTACGGCCGTACGGACTGTCTCTGCCTGGTACACAATGCCAAAACAATTCCTATACGCTGAAGTCGCACCTCCAGTCGGCTGAGTTCTGCCGCGACCCGTCCAAACTCCAAAGAATCCTTTTAAGAAGGGATCGCCTTCTCTAATTCGCCGCGCCTCTGCCAAGCAATATCCCGCGCCTTACCAAGGGAAAGCGCGACTCTCCACGGTCATAAAGATAAATCGCTGTGTGGGGGCTACGTCCCACACGCCTGCTCTTGGGGTTTGCGTCCCAAGTGCAACGCCTACCAAGCGCTCTTCTCAAGAGAAAGTCAAAAAATGGAAAATTAGCTCCCTTCTCCTCCCTTCCACGCCTCTTTAACCTTTTTCACTTTAACCGATCCCCAAAAAGTGGACCAAGGGCGCTTAAGTGAAAAAAATATAAAATTATAATAATTTCTCTTTTAAGAGGCTGAAAATATAGGAAATAATGCTTTCTTTTTAATTCGACCGAAATCCGTGCCCCGAATGGCTCCGACATAAGAATGAAATATTTAGGAAAGTTCGAGACCTTTCCAATGAGCTATTACACTCTAGTACACGCATCCCGAAGAGGCCAGAAACACCTTAGAACCCCCAAATTGGCTATAACTTAGCCTTATTTTAATAAAAAAGACGGAAACTCGGAAATATTAAAATATGACCAAAGTAACCAAGAAATGTCCAACCGATCACACGAACTATCAGAACAACGTGTCACCTGTCTGTGACTGGAGCCGGAAATCGAGGAACCACTGGCAGTCTCCTCCCTAAAATCTAGGGATGCTCTTAAAGCTTAGGGAACAAGCTCTAACACCCTGAAACTGCACCTCTGAATAGAATCCCATGGAGTCCCAATCCTGGGCCTGACCAAGTCCAACTCTGAAAAAACCAAACTGGGTCTCTGTACCATCCTGTCAACCTACAAGACCCCATAATAGGCTGACTCTCATGTCCTGCAATACTGGACTAGAGTGGGGACATGACAGAAATGTTGGAAAGAATGATCATATGTCAAGTTTGATGCTTCATAGTATATCATGGCAAATTTGGGGTCATCATGGACAGCATAGTAAAGATGGTGATAGAGTGAATAGCACTTTGAGTGGTAAAGGGCACATAGATCCTTTCATACAAGTTCCAAATTGTTTGTACATGAAAGTTTGGGATCTGAGTTATTTTTTGAGATACAAGAAAGGTAAGGTATTCGAGGAATTCAATGCTCTTATTTTTAATGAATTCTTTCTCTCATACATTTAGATAGGAAAGAGGTTTGTGAGGAATCCTATGAAGAATCTCATGCATTCCAATGAAGTTATGGAGAGTCAATGCTCACGTTCCATGAATCATTCCTTGGAGTCAAATCTGCGTGTAAGGACAAGGCTATGAAGAAAGTCACCGTTGTCGGGGCAGCGAGATACTTGATGTAGAAGGTGTGTAAGCCATTTGATCTTTATGTACTTGTTACCATGCAAGTAATTTCAATCATTATAGTGAGGAATTGTCAGTTTGGGACTACTTTTGAGGAAATTTCAGTTACATGGTGTGAAGGGGAACTCAAGGAGGATTTGTTTGTTCAAAACGGATTCACTATTACGGGTTGGAGAGCTGCTGTCATACTCATTTCCAGCCAGCTGAACAATTGGTGTGTAGCCAAATAAGCAAAGTCAATCATACATTCAAGTGATCTTCCATTTGTTGATATTATTAAAGCATTTTTAGCCAATTTATGGCTGATTCCAGCCACCACCATTCTAATTTTCAATAAAGGAATGCAATACTTCAATCAAGCTTCTTGCGCAACTCATTATTTGGTACCAAAAATGGGAAGCATAAAGTACAAAGTTTTAGAAACAATCTTTTCAAGATATGATGAGTAAATATCCTCCATCATGCATTATTTCAATAAATGCAGACATCATTGTGTTCATGGTAATTGTTTGAAGTTTTTTGTGGATCTACATAGTGAGCCACAACATGGGGTAAGAGCAATCCAAAATTATGATATAAAAAGGGAAAGAAATGTAAATGTTGAATTGTTTTTCAGAATGGCTACTTTTTGTCATGTTTATATCCTTCATAAAGATTGGAAATAGCTCATCATGATGAATCTAGGCAAAGATGCAGTTTCTTCTAACAGACTAAGTGATATTTTCAGACCTGCGGAAGAGACAGCAAATTTTGAGTTTGAGCAACCATTACAACATGTGGGAATACACCCCACTCCATGTTTGGCAAGTGTCAAAAATTCTGGAAACTTTTGGACAACAAAGGAAGTGAAAAAGACTGCAAATTCTGAGTTGGGGCAGCCACTACAGCATGAGGGAATCAACACTACTCCGTGTTTGGTAAGTAACGAAAATTATGAAAATTTCTTGTTGGGACAGCCCCTCTATTTTGTGAAAACTCAACCCATGTCAAGAACGGAAAATTCTGAGTTTTTTATGAAAACTCAACCCAGTTAAAGAGGAGAAAATTATGAGTTTTTTGTGGACATTCAGCCACTCCAATGTGTGGGAACTCAGCCCACCTCTTGTGCAAAAAAATCTGAACTTTCCGGAGGAACTCAACCCACTTCATGTGTCAATAATTCCAAAATTTCTGAGTGGGTACAGCCACTCTCGTGTGTGAGAACTCTGCCCATTTCGAGTGCAAGGAATTCTGGAAATTTAGTATTGGGGCAGCTCCTTGCAAGAACGGAAACTCAGCTCATTCTCAGCATGGTAAGTGCCCTTGATTTTGCAGTTTCTGTGTTAAAGCAGCAGTAATAGATAGTGGTGTTCACCTCTTTTTGAGGAATCATGCTTTGAGGAAGCAAATTTGGAATGCCGAAATGGGAAAAGATGAAGGGGACACAAACTCTCTCCACTTGGTTAAGAGGGAAAGGCAAGCTAAGGGCAGTTCCAAAGGTGAAAGAATTCTACATTTATTATGCACTAACATGCCACCTTGGAGGTATGATTGGAAAGGACAACATGAAGGTGAACAACTGGCGAGATTGGTGCTTCTTTGGGCCTCATGGCAAGGCTGCCAACTCTATGAAAATGATCACATAGGAATTTGGAAGGAGGGCACTAAAGTGGGTAACAAAAAAGGTAAGGTTCTAATTTTGTTCAAGTTCACTTATTTCAGAAAAAATTGTGAACCCTCTCATAGGCTTGATGGGAGAGCCTTAAGGATCATTGGAGGTCGTAATGTGTGCTTTTGTACTACCCTAAAGGAGCACTACTCAGAAATGTGGGGGAGTCTTGGTTGGAAATGGAGTTTTCGGCAAGTAAGAATGGAGGGTTCCACTAAGGAAGGAGGATGGCACCTCTCTAAGTTGCATGTATGGTTAATAATGGCCACGGGAACCATGGAGGGCAGCAGCCATACCTCCTTTTACCATGCTACCCACAACAGTAGCCACTCATTTGGTATGAGCTTGAGGGTCATCAAGTCCATGTTGAAGGTACATTGTAAATGGAAACTTCAAAATGGTGAGTTTTTGTTAAAAACTCTCATAAATGTGGAGATAAGAAGGCTGTTATGCATGACTACAGCACACTAACCACCAGATACATGACTGTATATGTAATCTCTTTCACTAAATTGAAATATCACATGTTGATGGAAAATGAGGAGTTGATTTCAGTCATGTTGAGAGTGTCTCCAACACATGGAATAGGTGCAATATTGAGTTTAGGGGCAAGTTATGAGCATGAGGACAGTTATTCTAGGTTTGGTACTATTTGGTACAACATTCGCAGCCTTTTATTGCCTTATTGGGCAACCAAAAACATGTTTCCAGCTGCCAATTGGGATGAGAGAGTGGTTAAGGGTTCAAGCAAGGAAGGAGATTTGAACCACACTCATGTTTGGCAAGGAAGAAGTGAAAAAGGGAGATAGAGAATTTTGGTGTTCATTGACATGTTTGATCTACGTGCAGGTTTAGGATCGATGCCTATGCGTGTTGATGAAGAGACTTTTATGAGTCAAAGAGTGCATAATTTGCATATATCCAAGGGAAGTACAATGATCATGGCATGTGACAAACATGAGTGGAGGCATCTGAGTTTGTTTTCAGCCAACAATAACAATAAGGGACACAATGAAGCTCGAGGCTATGTCCATGAAGCAAGCGTTTGGGGTTGCAAGTTCCCAAGATTGAAGTCGGATCCAGGTATTTCAGAGATAATAGAAAATGGGCTTGCATTTGATTGAGGGCAAGCAAATTTGAGAAAGGGCGGACTATAATGTCCCCTTTTTTTAAAATAAAGTAATATTATTATTAAAACAAAAAGTATTTTTAAATACATTAAGAGTAATAATATGTTTTAATTTGTCAAAAAAGTTTTATTGTTCTAATTTTCACTTAAGTGGGGGACTTTTAAGGCCATGGGCATTCCAAGGCCTTAAGTGGAAGTTATAAGGGAATTGGCCCTTTTAAATATTCGAAGTCCCTCCAAAAGGAACGCAACCCTTGGAGGGAAAAATATAAAAAGGAGATATGTTACATTGTAAGGGTAGACTATCTTTTTGAATAATTGAATTTCTGAGTTGAAGCACGCAAAAGCTTGACTTATTACTTTGAAGACGAAAACCTTCAAAGTGGTTGGAATTAAGGACGAAAACCCTTGATATCTAGTTTGGACAACTTCATAAGGAGGTTGTATTGAGCGTATTTGGCATCCAAGGGTATTTTGAATACCATTTTGTCTTCTACAAGTGTGGCGATCAGGTTTGAGGGCTTGGCGAGTTGGTTGGGAGCACATGAGAGAGCAGCAAGTTGCCTATAGTTGCATCGAACCATCTTGGGGATCAACGAACCCTTTCTAGGGTTGGGCGAAGGGCTTTCAAAGCCTATTTCGGCCATTTCTTAGGTGTAGAACAGCCACACACTTTTCTAATCTTTTTGTGATAATTTATAGCCATTGAACATTAGAAAAAACATGTTTTTGAATGATTCTTGTTGGTTGCATTATTGGATAATTTTCTATAATTTTTGAAGCAATTGAATATTATTTTTGTGCCATAATTGGGCACCTACAATAGTCTCCAATTAATTTTATATATTAGGGTTTGAATAAATTCAAAAAAATTGCATATTTAAATAGGGTTTGTTGGAAAACCCCTTGTATCAATTTTCAGCCCTAAAGAGGACAATACATCCTATGCCTTTTGCCCTTGTTTGCAACATAACCAACCCCTTAACAAATATTTTTACAAACACAAGGGTGTTTTCAGTCTCAAGGTGGACGGATGTTCCGCTTAACATTAACAAGGGGTGGTTTGCATCTGTCATGGAGGAGTGCCTAACCACTACAATGTTGATTATAAGAGAGAAAATGCAATAGTACAACTATAGCCATGTTTGGGGCAATATAGAATGGACCTTTGGAAGTCCATCACATGAATGGAAAGTATGAAGAAGATGCAAGCATGGGAAGAGAGTTGAGCATGCCTATGAAGCATGGTGAAGGGGATGGAGTGATGTGGAGATATTTTGTTTTCATTGACATGTTTGTTCTATGTGCAGGTTTAAGAAAAAAATATATGTGTTGATAAAGAGACTCTTATGAATCAAAGAGTGCATAGTTTGCATATGTCCAGGGAGAGTACAATGATCAAGACACGTGACAAACATAAGTGGGGTCAGCTGAGTTTGTTTTTCACCCGTAGTAACAATATGGGACCCATTGGAGCTCAAGACTATGTTCATAAAGAAAGTTTTGGGATTGCAAGTCCACAAGGATGAATTGGGATCTAGATATTATAAAGATAGCTATGTGGGTGAGCTTGCATTTGCTTCAGGATAAGCAAATTTGGGAAGGGCAGACTGTAATGTCCTATTTTTGAGATTAGAATAATATTATTATTTACTATAAAAAGTATTTCTAAATACTTAAAATAATAATATGTATAAGGGACTCTATGTCGGCCACCCCTTTTCTATTTTTTATCATGACTTAAAAAGGGGTTTTTTTATCATGTGTTATCTTAACCCTTAATGAAGATAAGGCATGATCTTTTTAAAACTACTCCAACTCTCCCTCCAAGTGGAGCGCCCCTTTTGGGAAGGGTTTAATGAAAAAGAAGAGTATAAGGGGAATGATGATCATTTGAGAAGTTACCATGTTTATGAATAAAATCTATGAGTTTGAGCATGCTTGCTTAACTTTCTACCTTGGAAGACGAAAACCTTCTATGGTAAGTGGAATTAGGGATGAAAACCCTTAATTTTAGAATTAGGGCAGCTTCACACAGGTGTTGTATTGAGCTTCAACATTTTGGGTTTTCAGTATTTTCAACTTTGGAGGGGTGGCGACTTTACCCTAGGGTTTGCTGATTACTTTTGAGGGTGGCAACTTGCTATTGGAGGTTGGCAACTTGGTTTGGAAGCCTATCTAGGGCAGAAATCAACATTTTCAGGTTGAAGAACCTTTGTTACAAGGGTTGTGTTGGTTTTGAGTAGTTAAGACCCCTATTTTATGGCTGCACTAAGTTTTTTGATAGCAAAATAATTCATGACAGTTGGCCGACCTCCTTTTGGGGTCTAATTTGAGGGTTTCAAGGGTTGTTTTAACCTAATTTGCAGATCTGAATGTTTGATAATATTCTGGTACTTTTTTATATATTTCCCAGCGATTTTGATTTGGAAAATTACGAAAATAAGGTATTTATATCGACAATAATATTCAAAAATTATTGGTGAATATTTGAGTGTCAAATATTGCATTTTTATTGAAAAATTGCATTTCCAAGTTTCTGTAATTTTTAGCTAGGGCTTGCAAGTGTAAAAATCAAAATTTCATGATTGATTGGTTAGGGTTTGATATTCAGAAAAAAAAAGATTGCATACTTGTGCTAGGTCTGCATATTTATTGCTGGGGGCTTGTTGGAAAACCCCTTTGTTCTAATTCTGCCCAAAAAGGGGGCATTGCATAAACTCTTTTAGAACAATATGAGAATGGTCGCTTTGCTTGTGGGTCCTTTGGCCCTAGTTCCTTTTTGTTCGTTGTGTGGGCCCTAATTTGTCACTGTTTCCCTCTTTTCTTGTCTCAACATGCATGCAAATAGGTCCCTAATTTGAATTTCGGAATTTTATATGTACAAAGCATTCTAAGGCATTTCAAGAACAAGAGAGAACAAAGTCATCAAGCACAAAGGGACAAATCTACTGATCACATCTATTTTGTTACAAATTTTCTTATTATTTGCATACATGTACCAAGAGAAGGCCTAAGCAAAAGAACATTTACTTGCATTCATAATCATGAGGAGAGAAGGTGGAGGCTTCTCGCACTCATGGGAAGGGTCACTCGCATGTATAGAACTACATGAGTCCTAATTCCAAACATCGATATGCAGTGCAACCCTCCCATCAAGAGGCTCGAGACACTAACTCTGCATATTTCCTTTAGTCTTGGATGTGTTACTAGTTTGTAGGCTAGCAATACATTGAGCCGAACCATAGAAGAATATCTTTGACAACAACATTTGATCTCTCAAATTGTACAGAACTTAGCATTATACAAGCTTGCTATTACAGTTCTAAATTTGTCATCACTTTGTTCTTTCTTTCTTGTCCCTTTACCGCATTTGCATTTCCTATTCTCTGTCATTCAGTAAATCGCTTCCACATATAACCTATTTAGTTTACATTGAGTAGGTCATCCACCAGGTCTCCTCCTAGGCCATGGATCATTGCCCATTGCCCAGACAGCCTCCTGATGTCTAGTCAATTTCTCCCATAGAGTAGTTCTCATTGTGCCCACATCAATCACTCCTAGTCCCCTCTAGTATGGGATGAAAATCTAAAAGGCCTAGCTCATCACCACTAAAGGGAGTAAGCGACATGGCACTCAAGTTCACCATCATGTAGAAATTATGCTATGTTGGGGCAAGGATGCCCTTCCAACAAAATATCCATGCATTTTCCTCTATGGACCTCACTATAGAGTTGCATCCCCCTTCTACGCATCACAAGTAAGCCAACGAACATTTCCTAACCTCTCTCGTAGTGTCACGTCTTTTCTGGAAACAAAACCTTGCCACTCCATGATGAGATGTCTATCTTGAGGGGGCAATATGTAAGCACCTAAATTTGTTGTGTTGCCAAATTTGAGTCCATTGATGGCAAATCGATCTCCCCTTACTAAAAATGTGTATGTCTCCTTCCGTAGCCCGGTTGAGTTGCTTGACACTCTTTGTACATCTTTGAGCTTGATATATCCCTTATTTGGTGACTCGATCTCTCTTAGTTTTATATTGATCCCTTACCCTTTTCTCACCCCCTGAGCCTGTGAAATCGTTGCCTACTAACGTGCTGGTTCCGCCCTACATAAAGATGTAGTTTTGTGGTAAAACTCGCCATTGGGATTAAATAAACAATTAGGGATTTGTAATGTCCTTGTTGGGGTAGAATTAGAACTAGGGTTTTCCTAAAAACCCTTAGCCAAATTACAAAATTCTAATTTTATTTCAAACCTTATCAACGATTTGAAAGTATATATATCAAAGCAGCAAACACAAACAACTGAAAATAGATGTAGAAACCCTTGGAAATATTTCATAAAATATTTTTAACAAAAAACTGTATTTTTGTATTTTTCACCCTCAAACCCTAACACCAAAACTACAAATTTCTGAATTAAACATTCAAACCCTAGCCCTTAATTTTCTAAATGCTGCAAATAAGTATTTGAAGCTTCCACACTAATTAAACACAGCCAAAAAGACACCAATTTATTCTGAAAAGTACACCAACATGAATACCTTATTTTTTTAATTTTTTCGGATCAAATGATTGGAACATTATATTAAAAATAGGAAAAAAAATCAGAATATTAATGCAATATTCTCAAGTGTATTTCAAGCTGAAATAGCCCTGCAAACCCACAAATCAATGAAAAATTTGGTAGATAATATATATAACAATGCATAGGATGAATCTAAGTATGAATTTAATAAGCAAAGCACATAATAGAAATCACATATCAATATACACAACACATGAATTTACCAAAAACCCACCAATGATGATTATTCAAATTATTGAGAAACCAAGACCCAATACAACATATTCTTCCTCTTCTCACTTTTTCTATCAAATATCCTTCAAAAGTTTTGTAGATTAAATATGATAAAATAATTCATATTCGAACAATTTCACAATAGGGGTAAAACCCTATTTATAGTGAAATACCAAAGGCCATGATCGTTGTAAAAATAATGGATCCATCCATCCCCATGAAACAATTTAAATAAAATTTGATAATAATTAAATAATTATAACTATTATTTATCATCCCGAAGTTTTCACCTCATAATAATAAATAATATATTATTATTTATTTAATTAATACCAAGGTTAAGGGTCAATAAAGTCCACTTAGAATTAAATATTCTAACACTCTCCCTTAATGTTAAGTGGGGATAAATGTCATAGTCATTTCAAAAAAATGAATTATACTATGTAAATTAAAGGATTTAAAAACCTTCATCATGCCAAACATCACCTTTTGAAACAAAAAGAATTATAATCCATAAACTACATGAAAGTACGTTTAGGCTAGCATAATCATGAGACTACATCTCACACTTTCTCTTGAATAATTATTTAAGCATATTTGGAGCTTTTTATAACATAAGAACCTCCATTACAAAGTATGTTTTTCTATACTGGATACAAAATTAAAACTTCCACACGAAGTTTACAATAACATAACTTTCACATGAAATTTACAATGCTTTACAATTGAGAGGAAGTATAGATAAGAAGAAGAAACGCATGGTCGTTAGGAAGTGTCATTGTCATGCACATTCCCCCTCAATGGCAACTCCAAAAGGTCGAGCATTGCACAAAAATGATAAAACTTGGTAGCACCAAGTGGTTTTGTGAAGATATCTGCCACTACTTCATCTGTAAGATAGAATTGTAGATTTATATCACCATTGAGGACTTTTTATTAGATATAATGCACATGAATTGCAATGTGTTTAGTTATTTGGTGTTGCACACCTATACAAAACTTAAACACATCCCAAAAAAATCCATGATAAAATAATATGGTTAGCATCACAATAACTATATAAATAAAAATATGACATGTTTTTCTATGATAAAACACATTTTAAAACAATCATGTCATTTTTTTGGCAAACAAGTTCACTACTTTGATCACAAAGTTAGTGAAAAAAATATAATGTCCCCAATTTTGCTCTAAAGCTTTGGTAGACTCTTAGTTCATTATTGTTCCAATAACTAAAGGTGAAAGAAAGAACTTAATGCACCACTTGTAAAAGGATATTTCAAAAGAAAGGTACTTTATGTTTCTAATTTTAAATTATGTTTTAGAGAAAAGTATTTTATGTTTATTTCACTTAAGTGGGAGAATTTATGGGTCTTGGCTTTTAAGAATTAAGTTGTTTTTAAATATTAAACCTCTCTTTCTATTTTGGAGCGCTACACTTGGAGGAGGATATATAAGAAGAATGAGGGCTCATTTGAAGATTATATGCATATGATATTTGGATTTGATAATCAAGTATGTCAAGATTGGTTGTTGGAGGTAAATGCTTGAAGAATGTTACCCTTCAAGTTCTAATAGTTCTACAAACGACGTTTATCAACACCACCTATTGATTAGAAATCATGCTAAATCCATTGAAGAATTATTTGAGGTTTTATCTAATGCTTGCAGCTTGTAACAAATTGGCTTGGAGGACTGGGGCGAACCACCTAGAAGGTTTGTGAGGCCATCAAAGGTTGGCGATTTCCTTAGAAATTGAAGATTGTTGATTACTCTTTGGGCGATTCACTTGAAGGCTTGAAAAACATCATTTTGGAGGTTTGTTGATGATAGAAACCCTCTCCTAGGGTTTTGAGCGAGTTATTTTTGAGGTATGATTGGTGAGTTTTGAGCTAAATAGTGCTTAAAAATTATTATAAAATTGTTTGCGTAATTTTATTTAGTAAGACGAATCACTTGGAGAGCTCTTTGGGGTTGTGCAAAGGGTTTGTGAGGGATTTAATATTCAGAAAAATATTTCTTATTTTTCCTTGGATTGACGATTTGATTTGGGAGGTTGTGAACCTTGGTAAGGGTTATGCTTGGAAAAATATTCAGAATTATTTCTATAATTTTTCCAATGAGATTGAATTAATTTGCAGGTTTGGGAGGCCCTGTTGATAGCTATTTTCAAGGGTTTTGACTTTTAGAAAATATTTATAAATTTTCCTTGAGCTGGACGACTTGTGTTAAGGATTGAAGTGGTCTTGTTAAGCTGAATTTGTTCTTTGGAAGCTTTGATATTTATTAGGTTTTTTGCCTAATTTTTAGAAGTTTATCCAAGGATTTTCAACACTGTTTGCAGAAGTAAAGAACTGTTGTACCAGCGCTTTATTAGCAAAATTTATATCTATTTTCAGTAGCTACATCCATATTTCATGCTACAAAAAAGTACACAAGTATAGCTTTTCATTTGTTATGTATTGAAGCATTTGTGGAGTATTATTGTGAAGGTTTGAGAAAATCATTGTGGCTAGGGTTTTCTGAGTTTGTGGGCAGCATACAGTTTGTTTTCAAATTGGCTTGGCATCTTAAAGAAAATTATTTATTTTTTCTTGAGATCCTATTTGGAGTCACTACAAAAACATAAATTATTGCATGCAATTCATTATTAGACGTCTCCAATATTGACAAGAGCGTCCTCAACTGTCATGCGATGCACATACAATAATTTACTAATAATATGATACTAAGTTTAACCAAACATTAGATATCTTATTAGCAATAACTCATTTTATCATTTGAGTTTTATCAAAAAACTTTTCAAGCTTAATATGCTTCAACAAAAGATTGAGGCATAACCTCTCATACATCAAATATAGATAATTTCACCATGAAATGCCATCATCCAATCAAATAGATATAAGACCGAAACAACTACGTTTAGAGATGTATGAATAGAATGTTTAGTAAAGTAAATGATGAAGAGCCAATAATACAAACTCTATTTACACTTTGCATTTCATATCTTATTATCAAACAAAGCATATAAGGATGTTAGCATAAAAAATCAAATGAGAGTATCTAATCAATTGAAACACAAAAGATCCAAACTCACTGAGCATGATCTTTTTACCAAATGCAATAACTAAACATGATTATTTTATCAAATTAAGCATGATGTTATGCATATAATGTATTTCCTAGGCTAACTCGTATGAATTAAAAATGATCAATATTTTCTTTGTTTTCTCATCTACTACAAATATATCTATTACAAAATTAATTGTAATAAACATTTTTCAAGAGTCAAACTAAATCATTTTACTAACAAATATAATGTAGATTAGACACTATCAATACAATTAGTATCTCTAACGAAAAAATTATTTTATCAAAGCAAATGAAATGCTATGAGCATACATGTATTTTTGAAAATACAAATATTCTTATTCAGGATATGCACAGTAGTATTCATAGCTTCAACCCATAAAAACTAGGAGGAACATTTGCAGAATACAACATTGTTCTGGGCATCGAAATAATGGTGCAGTTTTTCTTTTCAGCGATACCATTTTGCCGAGGGGAATAGGGATTTGTTAATTCTATTTAAATACTGCAATTAATACAAAAAGAATCAAACTCTTTACTAACATATTCACTACCATTATCAGTTTTTAATCTCTTAATAAAAAAATATGCATTTTCAACACTAGTTTTAAATTCAGTGAATTTAAACAACACCTCAGATTTTTTTTTAATGAAAAAAGCCCAAATCATTCTAGTATAATCATCAATAAAAATAATAGAATATAGAGAACCATTAAGAAAAACAACTTCAAGAGGTCTTAAAACATCATTATAAATAAATTCTAAAGAATGCGAGGAATTCGCATCGTGATTTTTGTGAAAGGGGTTAGTATGTTGCTTACCACGTAAGCAACCCTTACAAATTTCATGATGATAGGGAATAGAAGTCCAATAACAAAATTACTTGTAGACATATCATGTAAACTTCTAAAAGTAACATGTCATAATCTTTCGTGTTATATTTGAGATTTATTCTTACTATGCGATGAAAGAAAACATACAAAAGAAGAAGAAAAGATATATAAACCATTCTTTTGAACACCTTCAACAATCAAAGAACCAAATTGATTTCTAATGGACCAGCTATCATTAAGTAATGTTACAATGAAATTATCATTTGCCAGTTGAGAACAAAATAGCAAACTCTTTTTAAGCCTAAGTACATAGAAAATATCATTTATAGTAACATTTAAAAATTTTGTTTTTCTTTGTTTAGTTGCTTCTAAAAATGAATTATCTCATAAGTATATTCTTTCAAAGATATCTCTAGAATCACATATAATATTGAATAAAAAAATCATATGTTGCGATGCACCGCTATCTAAAATTCATTCATTTTCATTTGAAGCACATAAAGTAGCATATAAAGCAATAACATTTGAATCATAATTATTACTCTGATTAAGGTATTGATTATTCTACTTGTTTTGATTAAATTTATTTCCTTTGTTATTTTTAGAAGTTTGATTGTTATTTCTATCTTTATTTTTATAACAGGTTTCCCTCCTATAATCAAATTTACCATGCAAATTGTAATTTTTATTAAACTTAGGTGTATGATTCTTACTACTACATTTATTATTCTCATATTTGCCTTTAGCAGAATTACTGTTAGATCTATGATTTTTTTATGTTATCAGAAACATTATTTAAGGTGAAGTGCTTGAGTGGCATTCTCTTTAGAATCAAAATTGATCATAACTTACTCTTTTTGAATTAGGAGAGCAGACAAACTAATAAGCTTAAGAATATTTTGCTCAGTTTGATATTTAGAATTCAAAATTGAAACGAAATTTTTAAATTTTTTATAAATATTTAACTGAATGATAAAATAAAGCAATTAATTATGACTCAAATTACAATTACATCGAGCAAACTAAGTTTTAATGTTTTTTATTTTAGCAACAAAATTCACAACTTTCTCGTCACCATTCATAGATGTAGTTAGCAATTCAAGGATTAATTTAATAATCTTTGAGAGACGAGTGCCCTTGTGCATAGATTCAAGGAGTTTCCGAGCATCACTAGGAGGTTCCTGAGACTGATGTGGAAAAGAAATTCATCCTTAACATTTCGCAAAATAATAAACATAGCTTCCTACGATTTCTGTTGAAATGCATTGATAAGCTCAGGGTCACATGTCGTCTAGAATGGATTTTTTCAGTCCCAATGACAACATTGCACAACTTGCAGGCTATAAATTCAACTTTAACATGAACTTTCCATATATTATAGTTATTTTCATTAAGTATTTAAGATTTAACTAAAAAAATGAGGTGAATCCATAACTTCCTTTTAAACAGAATAGTAAACAAATGCTTAAAATGAAAACCTTTTAGTGTGAATTTTAACTTAATTTGACAGTAAAACAAATTTGAAAGTTCAAACACACTAATTGTTTAATTTAATGTTAAACAAAGCAAAAAATTGCGAAAGATTGTGACAAATTAGGGTGTCACAAAAATATACTAATGTAAGAACAATTTTAAGAAAAATAACCTTTTTAATGAGTTTTTATACTGTGATTATAAAATAAAGTAAATAATAAGTGCAACTATGCTTAATTACATAATTTAGATACCAAATTTGATTTAGAATTGTACAAAACTAATGAGTTGCACTCAAAACGACCACTTGGACACTATTATTAAAAATGTTATAAACAATAATAGGTTTCAAAATATAAAATAGACCACGTAGATATGTCCAGAAGGTGCCAAAACCTAGGGATCGATTGGTTATATGACGATACTTGTCAAAACATTCAATAGGTGGAAAGTCGAACAAAGGTTGACAAGTTAACTAAAATTTTTAGCGAATGAAAAGTTGGCAAACAAATCAAAAAATAGAAATCAAATTAAATTAAATTTGACCAAATTCAAAAATAAAAAATTAATTTTGGGGGTTTTGAACACATGACCTCTCAAATTACAAGCATTTAGTAAAATTATAACTTCCACCCATCTACATGCACTAATTCATTTTTAACTCTTTTCTAACTGATTTTAAAAATAGAAAATTATATATATATAATTATTGTGCATGTAAAAAACTTTTTATTATTTTGTTAAAAAGTTACTTTTTGGGTAAAAAAACTTTTAAAATAAAAAAGGGGTCCATGCCATTTTGCATGAAAATAAAAAAATTTAATAAATCAAAGATTCAAAAAATACTTTCAAAAACTATGTAAAAATATTTACATAACTGTAGCACGCTCCAAGCAGATATATGGCGCTCCTGTAGATGTAGTAGTGCACATAGTAGCTTGAATAGATGACCAAACTGCATGAAATTTTGACAAACTACTTGGAATCTTGTCACAAAGTGAATCAAGCTTTCAAAATTGAATTTTGATGACTAGAAACTATTATTTGAATTTCCAAGTAATACAAGGGCACCACAGATAAAAAGTTTTCAGGAGCTTGGAATGGCCTTCTTAAGGTCTAAAAATTTGTGAGAGGCCTTGAAACTTTACAACAATACAACCATAACCTTAAAAAACTAATTTTGAAGCCAAGAAAATGTTTTTTAAATTTTTCTAATGCCACAAGGCAGTAAAATGGCATTTATGGTAGTAAAATATCTTCAAAAAATAGTGATTTGAAGCTTAAAGCAAGTTTTGGAGTGATTGTAGACCAAAATAAGGATATATGACCCCTCAGAAGAGAGATCCAAGCACTAAATATTCAAAATTTGATTTTTTTGAATTTTTAACTTCCCTTAATGCCATACAACCATGCCCAGACAAGACAAATCATCCAAAAAAAATCCAGATTGCTTGAATGGAGTTTTGGACAACTTGAATGAAAAAATTATAAGAGATTTGACTCCACAGTATCAACAACGAAGCAAAATGGAATTATATCAAATTCTTTGATTCTAAGGCCATACACCACCTCCTCAAACAAATAAATAATTTCAATTATTGATATTCAACTCAATATAATATACTTGCCAATTAAATCCAACCCCCTTGCTCTAATACCATGAAAGAATTGATAGATAATATATATAATGATGCACAGTATGAATCTAGGGATAAATTTTATAAGCGAAGCACATAATAGAAATCACATATCAATGTACACAACACAGGAATTTACCATGGAAAAACCTCAAAGAGGTAAAAAACCACCAATGGTGATTATTCAAATTATTGAGAAACCAAGACCCAATACAACATATTCTTCCTCTTCTCGTTTCTATCAAATATTCTTTAAAAGTTTTGCAGATTGAATATGATAAAATAATTCATATTTGAATAATTTCACAATAGAGGTAAAACCCTATTTATAGTGAAATACTAAGGGAAGTGATCGTTGTAAAAATAACGGGTCCATCCATCCCGATAAAACAATTTAATTAAAATTTGGTAATAATTAAATAATTATAACTCTATTATTTATTATCACGAAGGTTTCACCTCGTGGTAATAAATAATATATTATTATTTATTTAATTAATACCAAAGCTAAGAGTCAATTAATACCACTTAGAATTAAATGTTCTAACAATCAAGCCCTCCAAGGAGGTCGTCCTAGCAAGGAATAATGAATTTTTGAATGTAACTCCATGCAACCCCAGAAAAGAGTCTTCAACCCCTGTAAAACCTAATTTCTGTTTGATTTGGGTCTCACCCTAGTCACCAACTTCCCAAAGCACGTCGCCCACCTCTCAAGTCAATTGCCAAGCCCTAGAACGAAATTGCCCACTTGTTGCAAACAAATTGGTGTTCAAAACACCCTTGGTTGCCAATTATGCACAATACAACTCCCTTGCGAAGTTGCCCTAGCTGGATATTAAGAGGTTTTGTCCTTAATTCCAGTCAACTTTGAAGGATTTCGTCTTCAAAGCAATAAGTCAAGCTTTTGCATACTCAAACTCATCAAATTTCAATTATCAAAAAAAATAGTCTGCTTTCCAATGAATCACCATCTCCTTTTTATACCCTTTTCTCACCAATTATCTTCCCAAAGCAGGGCACTCCAATTGGGGGCGAGGGAGGAGGGGGAGGCGGTGGGAAGTATCTTTTTCATATAATTCACTTAAGGGTTATCTTTTAAAAAGGTCCCCTTCTTAAGTCACAACTCAAGTTAGAATAAGTTGCCGACATATTCGCCTTTTGGCAACTTGAACATATCATTATTTTATATTTTAAGTATTTAAAAATACTTTTTATTTTAATAATGATATTATTTCATTTTAGAAAAGGGGACATTACAGGCTTGATCATGAAACATTTCCCTCGCCTTTGGCAATTCATTTCCCATTCCATGTTTGTTCATTTTCACCAAGCAGGTTCAAAAGCATCTCCTTGGCCATATATACCCATCTTATTGATGTCTTGAAGCTACTAGGGGACCGGTCTCAATATAGTGCTTAGCAGGTATTGATCCCAGCATGATTCTCCCTCTGGTACCCAACCATACCCACCAAGAATCCACAATCCAAACATTTAAAAAAACTTTTTTTATTATTATTATTTGACTAAAATATCAATCAATTAAGACATTATAAGATGCCACACCGGTCATGCGGCAACGTTGAATATTCTGAAGGAGACACTCACTTACACTTTTGCTTTAGTGAGGCTCGTAAGAAACAAACATTTTTATTTGGATTTTTACTGTTCAATGCAAAGAAGAAATGTCTGGTGCACCAGAACTTTGCGTTTGGGTTGATTGCAAGTCAAATGGTACCTCTATAAGAGCGTAATTACAACAGCAAATGCCATGTGTAGAGTTGGAAAGCATATTTGATGAGTTTGGCTTTTACCTCTCATGCATATGAAGCATTTTGAACGGACTTTAGTATGTGAGTAATGAGATATTGGAATAGTGAGGACAGAAGTAATATTTTAAGGGATCTTTTTATTAAACAAGCTTCAGTATTTGATAATAAAACATTGAAGAATCAAATACTAAAGCTTGTTTTATATATATATATATATACAAATATCAATTATCAGTAATGTTTTGTGGTTATTTTGTTTACTCTAAATATCATCTAGTTAAGTTCCCTTAGCTAGAATTTATATTTTTTAAATTTTATATATTTTTTGTATGGTTGTACCCATCAATACCAAATCCGGGGCAAAACAATTGCCATACCACAAAACTCAAACCCCATGCTGGTACCCTTACTGGTACCAGTTCCATAAACTTAGTTTTGAAGGATCGGAATATCATAAGAACAGCTCATTTTCTGTTTCTTGTGACATACAACCTCAGTCTTGCTGTTTTCGTGCCATGAATTAGTTTTTACAGGTTTAGTTAGTAGCATTGGAATGTGGATTTGTTGATTATTTATGTTTGACTCTAGATCTTCCTGAATTCTTGTACTTGTAAAGAGTACTGTATATATGGAGCTCTAATTTGCAATATATTCTCATCAATCATCTTAACGATGGGTCACCTAGTGTGACCTAAAACGTAGATATTTAAAACTTTGCATACAGTTTCCTCCAGAATTCTCTTTGTGTTCAAACATAAACCTGCCCAAAGCATTCCTACTTGCTCAAAAATTATTCTGAGCCTTCAAAAATATGTACTACTGTAATTGTACCAGTATTGATAATAATTTGTTTTAAGCTAACCATGATTACAAATCTTCACAACAGACCTTTAGTTTCTCATGTTGTTGATCCAATATAAAAATAACTGAAATTAGCATACATTAGCTGATGTTTGATGTGTGCCACAGCTGTAAACTACCATCTATATCATTTAGGCTGATTCCAATGTGTCCATGTCCCAAATCGGATGTATTACAGCTGCAAACAATTATTTACATGGATGAAATACATGTGGTTGTTATGAAACAATGCCCCCATACCACCATGTACAACAGTTATTCCCAGTGGAAATGTTTTAAGTGGATGTCAATAAAATCTAATTAATGAATTATCATGGAAATGTTTAATGAAATGGATTTTGTGCAAACCATAAATGTCCACATTGGGTTATTATTGACATATTCCCTTTAAATGCCAGTACAGAAAGAAAGAAATAACTCCTCTCAATGTCCTTGAACAACCAAGGTTGGTCAATAGGACTGCAGAGTATATCTCGTTAAGATACCACTAGCATGGGCATGTCTGAAAAAAAAACCTTTAAAAAAAGGGAAAAGACAGCGTCAAAACAAAAAAAATTTACCTTAAATGGTAAAACCTAAAAATCCAACAAACTAAGATCAAGTGTAGTATCGGTTCTTATCAGTTTAATATCTGATACGTGGTTCAATGAACCACACAATATTAAAATTAATTTCTTCAAGGGGAGGGTCCAAATGTGCTATCAGGGCCTTCGCGCTTCACTTATGTCTTGCACTACTGCAGGAGCCTGGCGCACCCCAATTATATATATATCCAACAAACTAAGAACTAAAAGTCTAAAATTTACAACAAATAGCATGACCAAAACAAATACTCAAAACAGCCCATAATGGGAAGGATAATATACAAAACTATATGAAAAAATTATAATTTGGAACATATTGTATGCTAAACATCTTGTAGAATAGAATTGATTTGTGCACAAGAGCAGTTGCAATGAGATAAAAAAAATTATTGTAAATCCCAAAAATATCTTGGATTGTGCTTTTACTGATTCTATATTGCAATAGGGCTTTTTGACAGGTTCTTGACCACTGGTGTCTTGGAAAAATCATGTGTACAAACTTAGAAAAGAACATGTGGGGAATCCCGATGAATTTTCAGTAGAAATATGAATACAACGCTTCATTTCTAATTCCATGTAAAATTGTATTATGGAAATTTTTAATAAACATTATATGTAAACTGTAACTTTGTAATATATTAGACGACATTGTAACGTATATTTGCTATGTAAGATAAGCATTAATTGCAGATGCTAATAATAAACAGATCAGTCATTTATGGTTTCCTCATGCATATCACAATCATCTACTAGATTCCTTGAGAATGTACCTACAATTTGAGTGTTTGCATGTATATATCGACAATCCGTGTGTATGCCTACAAGTTGGTTGTTTCCATGTATATGTCTACAATCTGTGTGTTTCCATGTATATGTCTGCAATCTGTGTGTTTTCGTGTATGGTGTGTCAGAATAGAGATGGACCGGAAGAGAGGGGCACTCTTCAATGTTCAGTTACCAGAAAACAATTTTGTCTCTTTGAGTGGTTGTCTGAAGAGTATTAATTCATAATAATTTTCTGGGCACAACCACATAGTGATTGAATATTCTGACATTACAGGTCTCTCTGCTGGACCCATCATCAAGAATGAAAAGATTTAAAGTCAATGCCTAAGTAATAGTGTAGAATTTCTTTTTCTATCCCATATGATTGGTCCAGCAAAGAGACCCAAAACGTAAGAAAATTCACTTACAACGCAGTTGTACCCAGAAGACTCTAATGTGACAACAATTTGTCTGGTGGAAAGGACACAAAATGCTGCTTAAGCCTTAGAATAATGACAGAAACATCAGAGGTGTGTATGTGGGTTTCTTTTTTCTTTTTTCTTTTTTCTTTTTTTGTGCATCTTTGTATGCGCACGTGTCTGTGTGTGTGTGTGTGTGTGTGTGTGTGTGTGTGTGTGAGAGAGAGAGAGAGAGAGACCTGCATGCAAACAAGCATTGAGTCACCTTGCACATGAATTCTTTGAATTCCCTTATTCAGAGCCACTTTTAATCCAAGAATAATTGCGCGATATTCAGCAACATTATTTGTTGCACGTCCCACACCTTCTTTCAATTCACATATCTGTTTATGAAGTATGCACATCTGATTAAGAATTTCTACAGCTTCGTGACAAATATACTAACAAGTGAACATCCATATAAAACTCATATTCTAAAAACACTCTAACAAATCTGCAATCACATAAATTCTAATAAATTTTACATTATCATACCACTGAACCATCTTGGTTTCGCAGCACAGCTCCAGCTCCTGCTTTCCCGGGGTTTCCTTTGGAAGCACCGTCAAATTCCAGCTGACAATAAACCTGTTAAATTGAGTATTTTTTAAATAATATAGAAGAGATAACTGCTGTACCCTTGCAATGCTCCATACATTAAGAAGATCCCTATATATTGTTTAGTTATTAGGCCATGCATGTAAATCTAGTTAACCAGTAAACTTTTTGTATTTCCATTTTCTGCTTTAGATGAACAATATGAACACCACAGTAACACAAAACATGGAAGATGAGGGTAGAATGGATAACAATGCAAATATGTGATATTTCATATAGTGGTTTGCTAAACTGTAAGACAGAATCAGACTACTCAATACTGCCTCGGAACATACACTACAGCAAAATAGGAGCTTCATTTAATGCAAGATACTCAATGTGACAGCCTAGAGGCTCAAATTTCAATCGAAACAACACCGTAAATATCATAGACTCAAAGAAACCCCCTACCTTTAAACTCCCACACTATAGAACCTTTGATATATAAACTACTACTATGGAACATATATGATAGACACTTTGGTTCTTGCTCTTGCCAACAGAGGGGATTCTGTGCCATTTTTGCGAAATTGATTAGAAGCTTATGACTCTTTTCTATCGAATATTTCCATAGATAAAAATCTTTCCAAAGAGTTTTCTGGATAAACCGCAGAGAATCTATTGAAACTCTTATCTGGTGTTTCGAATGAGGTACTTCACTCTTTCCACCAATGAGGACAGTTCCAATTTCGCTCTGTTAAGAATGTAGGATTTATTTATTGACCACGAAATGTCATACTGTTGATCTCGTCTCTGAGAATGCTGGATATGTAGATAGATACAGAAGCCCATACTGTGGATATTATTTATGTCCATTCTTAAAGAATAAATTCATTAGTTTGTTTATGACTAATTCCTCAGACTATTCTTGTGGGAACAAAACTTTCACTCGGTTTCTACCTTTCCACAAAACTATCCAATTTCCACAACCCCAGAAACTTCTGCAGCCATAATCATTAAGGTGCAGCCTCTGCTATTTTTACGACCCCATAATAATTCATCAAGCACCTACATGCATCTTCAAAACAACAAAAGAAAGCCTTAACCTAGGATTCAGAGAGCATCAAGTTAAGGTAATGAAGTAAAAAGTCTATCGCTAGGCCCAAGATCACTAAAATCATTGAAGATGCTGCTAAAGAAATAGTAGGTGTAATGTGTATGGCAGACAACCTAACCTCAGGCCCACAAAATAAACCAAAGCCTCCTCAAGCGCCTCCAACCACAGAATCAAGGCTCGTGAGAAATGCTGAGAAATAGGCTCTTTGTTGCCTGCCGAGAAACCATACAATTACTCGCAAGCCAAGTAATTAATGAGTACTAGCGTGGCTGAGCTAAAAACTCGGCTGTTAAAAGATTATACCATCTAGTTTATGTTGTTTGGAAACCGAAATGGAAACATTTCCGAACTGCAGAAATGCGGATTTTCAAAAAAACCTTGATTTGGAAGCATAATGGAAACGTCCATACAATATATTATAAAATTTTAAAATATATATATATATATATATAAACAATGCATAATACAGTTTTAGACTATAAAAGATAAAAACACTTAAAATATATAGTATTCATTCATTCCTTACTTCAAAGACAAAATGTATATTGAAATCTAGAATAAATCATCTAGGTTGTCCTCAAAATCATGAACGCCCCTCCCATTAGCTCCACTCTCCACCCCTTGTGCAGAACTCCCTTGAGTGTCTTTATATAAGTTTTAGGTAGAAGATTAGGGTTTATATTTCATTGTTTTACCTTTTTTTTGACTTGATATTTTTTTTGCCCGCGGAAAAACCCGGAAGTGTTCCAAAAACACCCTACCACATGACGGAAATGCCCAAGACATTTAGGCATGTGTCAAGGCATTTCCAATACGCTTCCGAGACGTTTCCAGAGCATTTCCGTACTGGAAATGTTTCTGGGCCTATTACGATGAGGAGACATTTCAATGCAACATAGCATCTACTGCATAAAAAACCACATTTATCATTTGTTGACAATTTTTCTATTGTTTTTGCTCTGCTAAGACGATTTCTATCATTTATCAGTTGCTGCAATGTGATTGTTAGGTGACACTTTTCACAAAATTTACGAATAGAAGCACGGATTTTCATTTTCACACGGATTTTCATTTTCAATGAACTTTTAAAAGATTGTGAGAATAATTTCTTTGAATTTGAGGGGGGAGGGCAGCTATAGCTATATATACTCAGTCGGGCGAAAGGCAAAGGCCTCGGTGATTTCAATCAGATTTGAAGGATTTTGACAGGGAGTTGAGAGGCAAGAGTTTTTAGTTTAGATATTTTGTTTTGAATTTTTTTCCAGTTTAGACCTATAGGCCCTAGGGTTTGAACTTTTTTCTTTTTTGTTTGTTTTCTCATTTTCTCCTAATTCTTTCTTTGATAGGCACTAGTAGCTAGGGTTAAAACTAAAACTTCCTTTCTTTGTTTTATAGGGATTGCACTTGCAGTTTGCATTTGATATACAAAATTGGCTTCCGGTTCAATAATCGTAGGAGTAGGAAGTTTGATGACCTTGCTTGGCAAAATGGCAAAAATAGTCCAGAGTAAAATTATATCATATGCAATTATTATGGCTTTAAGATGAATGAAGGCATCAACTGCCTCAAAAGCCAAATTGCACGAATTGAAAATAAAGATGTTCGAGTGTGCAGCAAAGTACAACCTGAGGTTCAACGAGAGATGGTTGTTGCCCTTGCTCTTTATGAGGAGAAAAAAATGAAAACAGAATATAGTTGAAGCACTTGCATCCATAATGAATAGGGAGAAGCGAGAGTTTATTTTGATGACTTAGGAGCCTATTCTGTTGCCTCAAGGATTCAAGGACAAGACTCATCTATGGAAGACAGTTCAGGTTCACAAGAACAAGGTTTCTTTGTTTCTTGAAATAATCCTGGGGCACAACCTTCACTCGAAGATATTGCATGGAACCAGGAAATGCATAATGAAGCAAGGGTAGCTGCGGAAAATATTTGGTATCATAATGACATACCAATCAATGTGCCAAAAGTCTCATATTAAGAGATTTTAGTAACTACACTGACCATTTTCGAGAAGGGGTTCAAGGCACCTAGTCCTCATGATTTGAATGGCACATTGTTGAAGGACACTATTACAAATACCCAAATTATAGTAAATGAGCAAAAAAAAAATGGCGCAAAAAGCACTACGGCATTTTTTTGGATAGGTGGACAAAAGCAGCCACACATTGATTAACTTTCTAGTGGCTTTAAGTGGAGAGTTATGTTCTTGAAGGCAATTGATGCCTCCCACCAAGTGAAAAATACAAACACTTTGCATGATATGTTGGATGAGGTAGCCATGGAAGTAAGTGTGGACAATGTTATCCAAGTTGTAACAGATAATACAGCAGCATAGGTAGCAATGGGAAGACTTTTTGACGAGTGTAAGAACCCTTCACAGGTTCTACTGCTGAACTTCACTTTTTTTTGTTTTGTTTTGAAGGTTTTATGAATTTTTTTGTGTTTTCAGGGGGTTTGAACAAAAAAACACATACTGAAAATAAAACTAGTCTATTGAGAATAAATTTTGAACAATATTGAGACTTCTTTTATTGCCATATATTATTCCATTCACTGAATAAGAGTCCAAGGCCTTATTGATAATAAATACAATATGAAAAAACAAATTCCAATAATTGAGTGAACCTGATATGATTGTGATCTGCAGACACCATCATATGTTTACCTCCAAAAGAAGCTGCGAACACTTTGTCTTCTATGACTAGCAATTCCTCTCTATTCACATGTACTGTAGCACGTCACTATTCACGGTACTGTAGCGCATCACTATTCACGGGTACTGTAGCACATCACTATTCATGGTACTGTAGCAACAAATAAAACCTCTGAAAATAATCCCTTTCAATCAGAAAATAATCTGCAACTCCAGTCTCTTAAATCTGATCCAAACTTCACCAAATTCATCCAATTGAAATCCCAAATAGAGCCTCTAATTGAGACCCCCCCCAAATCACCAAGTTCACTGAGTATTTCACCAGCTCAGATGGTTGCTCACATAAGAACTATGTTCTTCAATGGCTGCTGCAGGTAGAAGCCCTCGTTCTCAAAGCAAGTTCAAAACTCCTCAAAAATGTTCTCAAAATGCAATAATCCTAAATTTCTTCAAAAGAAAACCTTAAATCTCCTCAAGCAAGTTGATTTCCTTCAAAAGCATCCTTTAAATTAACTTTTAATTTCACTTTTAATTTTCCAATAGTTTGGGCGCCCATTTAATTATAATAATTAATTGAAATATGGCCCCTTCTTCATGATGGTCGGCCCCTTCATTAAGTCACTTAAGTTATAACATAAATTTAAATTATAACTCTATAATATAAGCTTCAATTAAATTAATATTTATTTTGGCAAATAAATATTAATATCTCCCTCAATATAAGTCCAAATGACAAGCCGTCTGAAGCCGGATGATAAGTGACTAAATCTGCATATGACCAGACCATACTGCTAAAATAGCAGGGGTGCTCCACTGAGTGTCTCCACTTACTAAAAATAGTAAGTCAAGCAAATGGCGTCCAAAAGACACCGAACGAGAGCCAAACTGAAAAATTATGACAATTGAAGCCAAGCCATGCCTCAACAAGACCCTCTATCCTCCATATTAGCCTACGAGGGCCACATAATAGGCTAATCTCAAGTATTGAGAGATGTCAACTGGAAGGGGACATTACAGTCCGCCCCTCCTGAAATTGCTTGTCCTCAAGCAATCTCAACTCAGGATGCTGCAAAATCTCTTCACTCTCCCACGTAGCATCCTCCACTGGGAAATCTCTCCACTTCACTAGATATTCCCTGATGGTCCTCCTACGTAGCTGTCTCTCTCTGTACTCCAGGATAGACTCAGGTACTAAAATCAACTTTCCCTCATCATCTAAGGGAGGCAATACTGCTGAAGGTACCACATGATGTCCTAACGCCTTCTTGAGGCGTGACACATGAAAAACATTATGGACCTTACTATCCGCTAGAAGCTCTAGCTCATAAGCCACCTCTCCAACACGCCTAACAATCCTGAAAGGACCATAGTACCGTGGCTTGAGCTTCTCTGATCCACTCTTCCTGAGAGTAGACTGTTGGTAGGGCTGCAGCATGAGATATACCATGTCTCCCACCTCAAAAGATCTCTCGGTCCTCTTCTGATCTGCATACTGCTTCTGCTGATTTTGTGCCTTAGCAATATTCTCCTTAAGAGCCCTCATAATGTCTTGGCTCTCCTACAATAAGTCTCCCGCACTAGGCACTCTACTGTCACTCAGTAGCAAATCAAGAAAACTAGGTGCCTCATACCCATACAACGCCATGAATGGGGGCATCTGAATGGTCATGTGGTAAGTGGTATTGTAACAATACTCACATAAGTATATCCACTTCACCCACACCTTTTGTTGCCCTGCTATGTAATTCCTGAGGTAGCCTTCCACCCATTTGTTCACTATCTCCGTCTGACCATTGGTCTGTGGGTGGTAACTGGTGCTCAGTGTAAGCTCGATCCCACAAAGTCTGAACACCTCCTGCCAGAAGTGACTCAGGAACTGACTATCCCTGTCGCTAACTATGCTCCGAGGCAACCCATGTAATTTGAAAACCTCACGAAAAAATACCTCTGCTACCTGTGTAGCTGTGTAAGTAGTGGTGATCGGAAAGAAGTGGGCATACTTCGTCAGCCGATCCACAACTACATATATGCAATCACGTCCTTGGGCTTTAGGCAAGCCTGAAATAAAATCCATCGACAGGCATTCCCACTTCCTATCAGGACTCGGAAGTGGCTGCAACAACCCTGCCGAATATGTGTTCTCCTGCTTGTTCTGCTAACAAATAGGGCACTCTCGCACATACTGAAGAACATCTGCCTTAAGCCCCTTCCATGTAAATCTCTCCCGAACTTGTCTGTATGTCTTAAAGTACCCGGGATGCCCTGCTACAGGTACATCATGGAAAGCTCGCCAAATGGTGTTCTTCATCTCTGACCCTGGGATCAAGAAAACCTTGTTCTTGTAAATGATCAACTCATTTACTAGTGTGTACCTGGTGTCCACAATAGATCCCTCAACAATGCCAGATGCCCATGTATCCTTGGCATACTCTGCCACAATCAGGTGCCTCCAATCCTCTGCAATCTGTACCATAGAACTCAGATGAGGCCAGCGTGAAAGAGCGTCAGCAACAACATTTTGTGTACCTTTTACATAGGTGATGTCAAAGTCATATCCCTGTAACTTACCCACTTTTGTTGATGGTCATTTAAATTCGCTGTCCTAGGAAATGCCTCAAGCTATTATGATCAGTTTTAATACAAAACTTACTGCCCACTAAATATTGCCTGAATTTGGCCAAGGCATTCATTATGGCCAGCATTTCCTTATCATATATAATGTAAACCCTCTCTGGTCCTCTGAGCTTCCTACTCTCATAAGCAATCGGGTGCTTGTCCTGCATAAGCACCGCTCCAATGCCCTCACCAGAAGCATCACATTGAAGCTCAAAAGGCTTCGTAAAATCTGGCAGTGCCAACACTGGACATGTAGTCATAAGCTCCTTGAACCTCACAAAACACTCATGTGCCTCAGGAGTCCAAATGAATGCACCTTTTTTCAACAAATCCGTCATAGGTGCTGCATGGCTTGAATATCTATTGACAAATCTGCGATAGAAACCACATAACCCAAGAAATCCCCGCAGTTGTGTAAGGTTCTCAGGGGTAGGCCAATCTATGATAGCACGGATCTTCTCAAGATCCATCCGCACTCCCTCTGCACCAATAATATGGCCTAAGTATAACAACTTAGTCATCCCCAAATCACACTTGGATTCCTTGGCATACAAGGACTCCCTATCCAAAATGTTGAGTACTGTATCCAAATGAGCCAAGTGCTCTTGCCATGTCCCGTTGTAGACCAATATATCATTGAAGAAGACAAGTACATATCTCCTCAATTGTGAGTGGAAGACCCTATTCATGGTGGACTGGAATGTCGTTGGAGCATTGGTTAGCCCAAATGGCCTAACCACAAACTCAAAGTGTCCACGATGACAACGAAATGCGGTCTTCTCAATATCCTGCTCACGAACTCTAATCTGATGATATCCCGATCTCAAGTCTATCTTCGAGAAGTAACAGGGACCATGGAGCTCATCAATAAGCTCATCTATACGGGGTATGGGATATATGTTCTTAATAGTCCTCTTATTCAGGACCCTGTAATCTATGCACATACGAAGAGTACCATCTTTCTTCTTCACTAGAACAACTGAAGAAGCAAATGGCGACTTACTCGGTCGAATGTGACCCATAGCAAGCAACTCCTTGATAGTCTTCTCTATCTCATCCTTAAGCCGTTTTGGGTGTTGGTAAGGAGTAATCATGACGGGCTTGGCACCCTTCTCAAGCTCTTTGATGTGCTCAATACCCCTTTCTGGAGGTCTCACTGGTGGAGGATCACTGAAAACCTTCCCATGCTTAACTCTCAACTGCTGAATGTCAGGATGATACTCGGTCTTATGATGTCCCTCCTGTGTAGGCATCAAAGTACACTCGGCGGCCCACTCAACCATGTCATGACGCATAAGTCTCTCCATTCGTCAGAAGGAAATAGTCCTGATGTTACTGTATCGGATGGCCTTCAGTAAATGAGTCTTCCCATCCACCTCGAACCGGATCTCCATGTCTTTAAGGCGAAGTATAACTTCCTCAAGAGAATGAAGCCACTTCATGCCCAAGACTATATCAATATCGCCCATAATTACCACATAATAATCAGCTTGAATTCATAATTATTCAAGCGCAAAGGAAGATCCTTAATCATATGGTCACACTTGAGAGTGTAACCATCAGCCACCTTAACCCGAATGCCCTCAAACTCTTCAGTTATGAGCCCACGCCTCTCCACAAATCTGGCATCAATAAAATTATGGGTGGCACCTGTGTCTAAAAGGGTGATAACCTTTTGACCAGCCAAAACTCCACGAAGTCTCAAAGATCCCTCCGGTTGTATGCTAGACAACCGTGCCTCCTAGAGCTGGATCTCTAACTCTGCCTCCACCTTAGGCTCTGAAGCCTCTGACTCTGACTCCTCAGAACTCTCCTGTTGTCCGGAATTTTCAGATTCCGAATCCTCATAATAAGCCCACATAACTCTATTGGCCTTACCCTTAAGCCGCAAAGGACAATCATGGTTACCATCATAGGGACCCTTGCAGTAGAAACAAAGCTTCTTCCTGCGCAAATCATTAAGAGTCTCACGATCCAAAGCTGCTGCTGATTTTCCCTTTGAATCACTCTTAAAATCAGATTTCTCTCTATTTTTATTGAATCCCTTGTTGTCCTTAAATGAAGTACTCTTGGAATTGGACTTGCTAGATGGAGCTGCAAGTTCCATGCTACGTGCCTTCTTCATCGCTTCCTGTAGTGAAAGAGGATCAAAGGCTTTTACCCAACCATTCAGTGGTTCGGATAATCCCTCGGTGAACAAAATAACCAATCTCCTATCTGAGATATCTGGCACCATAACGGATAGCCTCTGAAAGTCACTAATGAAGTACTCCAATCCGCCTGTCTGTCTCAACTGTGCCAACTCCCTGAAGTAGACTTTTGGATCCTTCTTATCAAATCTCTCTACCAACCTGTCCACGAAGCCCTGGTATGAAGTCACCTGGTTATGATGTAGGGTAACCATCCCATGGTACCACCAATCATGTGCAGCTCCCTCTAAATGTAGTGTGGCATATTTTATTGCGTCCACTTCTGTCATAGGTCTCAGTGCCAGGAAAGTGTCAAGCTTGTGAATCCAAGCCTGTGCTGTCATCTTGCTACTACCATCAAAAGTAGTAAAAGAAAGCTTGCCTGTAGCACGTTTTAATTCATTATTCTAGCCACGAGGTCTCCTATCCTGTCTCACTACCCTGTAATGCTCTCTCCTCTGATTAACAAACCTCTCGAATGTCATCCTCTCTCGCACCTGTGGAGCTAATAATTCCCATTCGTCATTCGCAGCCATGAGGATATCTGAACATCTCCTATCATGTTTCTTCTGTAAGTGCTACCTCAGGCTCATCTCTAATGAAGGTAGGATGAGTAGGCATGTCTGTTGTCCTGGAATGCGTCCTATGAGCTCTAGGTGATCCCACTACACTCCTGTTATCCCCATGCTCCTGATGTTGTCTGTCATGTGGGTTCATGCGCTCAATCATGGTGGTGAGTGCCTGCTGCTGTCCTGTAACCATTGCTCTGAAAAATTCTCTTGTTTCCTGATCCTCATTCTTGTTGCCTCTGGGTGGGCTACCCTCACGCCTATCACCCATGATGACCGGCTGTGGTTCTAAACCCTGTTCGCCTTCAAGTAAGGCTCTCCTGCGTGTATAATACCTATGTGAACCAACCTCCTCTGGCAGCATGTAATAACTAAACCCTCAGGATGGCAGGATTTAGCTCTGATACCAATGTAAGAACCCTTCACAGGTTCTACTGCTGAACTTCACTTTTTTTTGTTTTGTTTTGAAGGTTTTATGAATTTTTTTGTGTTTTCAGGGGGTTTGAACAAAAAAACACATACTGAAAGTAAAACTAGTCTATTGAGAATAAATTTTGAACAATATTGAGACTTCTTTTATTGCCATATATTATTCCATTCACTGAATAAGAGTCCAAGACCTTATTGATAATAAATACAATATGAAAAAACAAATTCCGATAATTGAATGAACCTGATATGATTGTAATTTGTAGACACCATCATATGTTTACCTCCAAAAGACGTTGCGAACACTGTCTTCTATGACTAGCAATTCCTCTCTATTCACATGTACTGTAGCACGTCACTATTCATGGTACTGTAGCGCATCACTATTCACGAATACTGTAGCACGTCACTATTCATGGGTACTGTAGCACGTCACTATTCACGGTACTGTAGTAGCAAATAAAACCTCTGAAAATAATCCCTTTCAATCAGAAAATAATATGCAACTCCAGTCTCTTAAATTTGATCCAAACTTCACCAAATTCATCCAATTGAAATCCCAAATAGAGCTTCTGATTGAGACCCCCCAAAATCACCAAGTTCACTGGGTATTTCACCAGCTCAGATGGTTGCTCACAGAAGAACTACGTTCTTCAATGGCTGCTGCAGGTAGAAACCCTCGTTCTCCAAGCAAGTTCAAAACTCCTCAAAAATGTTCTCAAAATGCAATAATCCTAAATTTCTTCGAAAGAAAACCTTATATCTCCTCAAGCAAGTTGATTTCCTTCAAAAGCATCCTTTAAATTAACTTTTAATTTCACTTTAAATTTTCCAATAGTTTGGGCGCCCATTTAATTATAATAATTAATTGAAATATGGCCCCTTCTTCATGATGGTCGACCCCTTCATTAAGTCACTTAAGTTATAACATAAATTTAAATTATAACTCTATAATATAAGCTTCAATTAAATTAATATTTATTTTGGCAAATAAATATTAATATCTCCCTCAATAAGTCCAAATGACAAGCCATCTGAAGTCGGATGATAAGTGACTGAATCTGCATATGACCAGACCATACTGCTAAAAATAGCAGGGGTGCTCCACTGAGTGTCTCCACTTACTAAAAATAGTAATTCAAGCAAATGGTGTCCAAAAGACCCCGAACGAAAGCCAAACTGAAAAATTCTGACAATTGAAGCCAAGCCATGCCTCAACAAGACCGTCTATCCTCCATATTAGCCTACGAGGGCCACATAATAGGCTAATTACAAGTATTGAAAGATGTCAACTGGAAGGGGACATTACAACGAGAAGCACCATACATTTTTTGAAACCCTTGCATGGCCTATTGCATTGATCTCTTACTTGAGGACATGGGAAAAAAGCATAAGTGAAAAGTGTGGTATAGGAAGCCAAAAATATCACAAAATCACCCTTCAATGCTAAGGATGATGAGAAAGCACACCAATGGCAAAGCGTTGGTGCGAGCAGGGGTCACATGATTCACCACAACCTTCATCACATTGCAGAGCATTGCAGCCTCGCTCACATCTCTTAACCAGATGTTTGTGAGCACACGATGGTTGGAGTCTCCTTATGGTAGGAAAGCCTAACGATAAAGGGTCAAAAAGACCGTTTTTATGATGTGTATACGAAGAACACAGATTAGATCCTCAAAGTAACTTTACACTCAACTATTTTTAAAAAAAAATTTAAATGGTTCAAGTTTCTCCTTATTTTAATTTGAAAAATGCACATTATTTTGTTTTAGGTGTCAAAGCCTTTGGTCAATATTCTACGTTTAGTGGATCAAGGGAAAAAACCCAAAGGTTTATTTGTATGAGGCCATGGACAAGGCAAAGGAAGCCATTTAAAATTGTGGGAAAAATAAAAGAAAATGCGAACCCATTTGGTGCATAATTGATTGGAGTTGAAATAATTAGCTCCACCAACATTTAATGCAACGACCTACCACTTGAACCCCGAGTTTTTTTGTTCAATTCATTTAATGCCGATGAAGAGGTTATGGATAGCTTCAACGCATGCATATAGAGGATGATCCCTAACGAAGCCACTAGAGACACAATTCTTGACGAGCTGCATATTTACAAGACTGTATAGGGGAGGCTCTTTTCTTCACCTCTATGCATTCGAAATAAAATGACCCAACAGCCAAATAAAGCCAAACTAAGTCCTTTGATTGTAGTCTTGTTACTCATAGATACTAGACTTCTTTAATAAATGCAAACCTAATTGACTTACAAAGTTATAAATGTCTTATTTGAAGATTTTTGTGAAATGATAATGGTGCAAAAACACCAAATCTTCAAAGGTTGACCATCCATATTTTGTGCCAGCCATGTAGCTCTTCTGAGTGAACGTAATTGAAGCATGTTTGAGGCCATTCACACAAAATCACAAGTTGACAATTCAACGCCTCAATGACCTTGTTTTTGTGTGCTACAATCTCTGCCTTAACATGAGACAAGTGGAGTGACAAGAGAGTCATGATGTAATTTACTTGGACGATATCAATCCATACTCAGATTGGTTTGTTGACGATGGGGATGAGCAGCCCATGATTATCGAGGAGAAGGTCACAAATTTGGAAAACGAACAGGAAGCAACGGGGGCACTAGAGGCATCAAAGAAGGTTGGTGAGGATCTAGATTATATGTTTGTGGATGATTCTAGAGGAGGAATCTTTAGCTTCTACTTCCACGATACAACAAATGAGTAGAAAGAGCTGGAGATGATATTATGGCGCACTGATGACTATGATCATTATGCTCTTTTTTGGCCTAAAATTGAGTATTGTACTCTTTTTTGGTCAAAACCTAATAGAAAATATACTTATGTGTTCTCAACATACATTTCTCATGCTTTTTAATAGTTTTTATTGTTATTTAAGTTTATTTTATGAATTTATAGATATTTTTAACTAGCAATAAGGTTATTGAGTAATTGTTGAGTTCCAAGTCCGAGGCAAAACTTTGGGCTGTCAAGTTGTCAAGTACGAGTTTTTGAACTAAGCTTCCAACAAGAAATGAAAACTTGAATATAACAGAATTGAATGATGATCATAAATAATGGTCAAATCTCAAGAACAAAAGCTACGTAGACAAAGTAGATCAATGATTCAACCCACAAATATTAATTACGCTTCGGAGGCCGCTTCCAAAATAGTAAATGAATTGTTAGGTGTAATATTATAAACTAATTATATTATATCTTACGGCTTGGATCTAATCATTGCAGCCCTAATACTCACATCTTTAGGGAATTGTATTAAGTGACCTTCACTTTTTTCATTTTATCAACTCACTCGTAGATTTGTATATGCTTTCATGTTTTACTTGCTTCGGTAGAATGGATGCATAGAGTATATTCTCTCTTCACCTCCCACTAATAATAACACATTGGACTCTAAGAGGCATTACATTTGTGAACTCAACTTTATAGTAGAGAGTTAAAGGGGACTGGTATATGTCCACATATCTTGATAGGATATTAGAAGAGAAAACTCCAAAACCAATTTCGTCTAAGAAAAAGAAAATGTCACAAGAAAGTGCTAGAAAGGAAGAAGCTCATAAAGACTTGGGAGAAAAAGTCATATGAATGTTATAGATGTCTCTCAAATTCTTGTTGCGGATATTGTTGTGGAGTTAATTTAGAAGTAAAGTAAGAAAGTTTGGCATAGCAAACTCGAAAGTGTAGGTCCTTTCTCTCTTGTTGGTAGTGGGGAGGAAATATAAGTAGCTAGCTATAGAGGACAGGCACAAGTTGAAAACTTTGTTAGGACTACACAAAAGAGTGTGTCACTTCCACTGAAAAGAAAGAAGGTAAACTTGAGCGAGATCTAGTAGGTAAATATGATCATTGTATATATTAATTAATAAAAGAATAAAGTTAAGACTTAATAAATGGGCCATTTGTTAGAAGATTATGTATGAAAATGAGATGTTAATATTTTTGTTAGTGAGATGAAAATGAATAATAACTCTTTTTGGCCCAACTTCTCCTTTCTCTCTTTTCCTTTCACCCTAAAAGTATTTAAAAATACTTTTAATAAAATATCACTTTTCATCCACTTAATGATAATTATTTTTTGTCCCCCTTTATAATATTAATACATAAGTGTCATTTTCCCATGTTATGAGATAAAGTGACTTAGGACAACTTAAAACATTATTATTAAATCACTTCCCTAACTTTATCCCTTAGCCTACGAGAAATAAGGAATAGGTTATGGGTCTTCTGATTGGTTTAATTCAAAAAAAGGGGCATGACAATTATTTTCATTTTTCAATTATTCCATTGGATACATTATCAATTATTAATATAAACATTGATCTATTTGCAAACATTCACGTTTGTTTGCAATTATGCTCAAGATGTTGACATAAAAGCATTAATGATTATTCTTGGACCCTCAGTGTAAATCAAGACATTCATGCAAATAGCAAGGAGACAAGGTTTTTATGTTTTGTAGGTTGTTGGAGTTGGACTTTAATATAAGGTAACCTTTCTCCTCCTTTTGACTTTAATATAAGATAACTTAAAGGTAGTGAGACAACCATAGCAAAAACCCGTATCCACCCTTGTTTGATTTACTTTAGTAAATATGCACACACACATTACAATGAGGCATTATGTAGACAACTAATTTTGGTATGGGCCTTGTAATTGCAGTGTTATTATCATGTTTTCACACATATAGATCATTGTTTCTAATTGGGTTCTTATTGACGTATTTTCCTTTGTGTTGGGTCCTGTATTGCCTTCCCTTATCATCGTTCACTCTTGAACATATTAAATTTGTCATTTGTTTGCCTCGGGGTACTCACAAATAATCATGCAAACCTATGGATCTCTGTTTTCTGAGTTTTGGTCACCTTGACTATTATTGAGACAGTCTGATAGTGCACTGACCATTGTCGGACCATCTCGAATTTCGATAGTGGTAATGTCAGTTGTGGGTCCTTTGATCCATTTCACCATGTTTCATTGTGTCATTATTGTCAGCTTTTCCACTTCCACAATGTCGGCTTGCACATTAACAAAGTCCTTAATTGTATTTGAGAAATCTATATATACACAAGCACCCTAATATATTTATAAAAAGATATCATATCACACAACCAAGCTATCATATCACAATTACAAGGAAGACATCTAGATATCGCATCTATAGATTTCCTCATTGAAGAGTTTATGTTGCATACCTGTACCAAAACAAGAACTAGTGAACGAGCATATAGAATCGACTATTTGCTTGAATCTCATACATAGGGATAAGGGTTGGGACGATTAGATGCACGATATGATTGTTGAAATGCATGAGTGTTGATTTCCATCATGTCAAAAAGTAGGGCGTCGACCAAGGCAAGCCCCTAAAAAGAACAACTTTTTAATGTCCTTGCAAGGTCTCCTAGTGCATATTAGGGCTTGATCAAAGGAAAAGACATTCTGGTACTTTCAAGCACCAATTTGCTGATCTAGGAGAGGTTTTTGACAAGTAGGTGCAAACAAAGGGATTCATAGAGTTTCACACTGATTTGATCTACACAGCCACTATCGAAAGCAAATTGTCACTTTCGGGATAGACTATCACTAGTAGGACATTCCGATACTGATCAATCACTTCCAGGATAGTCCGATGTTGGTCGCTTCATCAAATCAAGTCATCTTTCTAAATTCTCTTTTGCATTGCTTCTAGACCCTTTTTCTCAGCACTCTCAGCGTTTGTCATAGTTCAGTAGAGTCAAAAATCAGGTATGTGCCTATAAACCCCCTTTGATATTTATCAATTGTTTAAAACTTTCATTCAGTACCCCCTTAAGAACACTGCGGGTATTTATTTATTGTATTTAGATCAAATCTGCCCTTGTGCTCGTTTTGGTGATTAGTGTAGTATTCTTTACCCATATTAACTCTTCATCAAAACACATGTCCAATCTGCCCAAATTGCATTGCATCATTATAGAAGTATGTGGGGCATCTAGTGGAGATGGATTAATGATCTTGAAGGTACCATGAACCTTTGTATCTGGTTTTGGAGTACCACATACCGTTGCATAGGATCCACAATTACCACAAATTGTGACAATGCGCTTGATGATATCACTAGAACTGCTTTTGGAGAATCCTCCTAGATCAAAGGAAGTTGAAGCCGTTAGAATGCGAACAATTCTTGTAGTCGTTCACCTCTCTTGTAACATATTGTAGTAATATATGTAGGCATCTAGGTAACATAGATATGGGATAAAGAAATAGAAGACATATATTGTCTCATATAGACGCCTACTACCTATATATATTTGCAATGCCAACATGACCCTTCACAAGATTCATCTCACAAGAAAAACACAACTTTAGAAATGTAATATTTGATCATATTCAAGACAAATAGAAGAGATTATTTTTCTATGGTGTGTTTCTTGAATGTGTAATTGTTGCTTCCACAAATCTTTTTTTCTTTTGCATTGCATGTTCATTATAATCGCAGCTTTATTAGGTAAGATTGAATCTAATTATATGGTGGTTGGTTGTCCTCCATGCAACTCCTAGGCTTGGCACAGATCACTTTTGGGTTTGATAGGAAATTATTTTTATAGAGAAAAATTCATTAATTTTCATGCAAAAGTAGACATTAACATGTTTATCAATGTTTTCCTTTAGTGCTTTTAACTCTTGTCAACTAGTTATAAGCACTTGAGAAAAAAATCAGTGTAATTAATAAAATATATCTAAGAAACTTCTATAGGAAGTTTTCCAATTTTTGGGGAAAACTTTTGGGAGATGTATAAACACTAGGAAACGTCATTTGAAGCCTCCTAATGTCTGGAAAGGTCCCCATATGTGTCTTTGATATTGGTGCATGTTTTCGATATTGGAGACAAGTACTAGGGATCAAGGTACGAATATCTAGGTGACTATATTCAAAAAGAGAAAGAAATAATAGCATCATTAAACAAACATCTCAGAATGGGCATCTTTCTTTCCTTCTTTCCTTGAATTAAAGTGGCCTCTACCAAGTCTACTATGATGCCACTTTTGTTTCTAGAGCATCACACAAGAGAAAGGAGGTGCGAGCAATAAATGAAACACTTTATTATTCAAGAAGTCATTTGATTACATGAACAAGGTTATGGCTTATATATTCCATTAAGAAGTTACATAGCAAAAACCCTAACCCCCTTAATGACAAGCATTTAATGTTTGTCACTTACCATTTCATGTGATCGCTAACATAGGACGCCTAATATGATAGTGTTATTCCTTCTAACAACAAAAACCTGAGAACATCGAACTCTAAAAATTGTAAATGAAGTCCTCGACAAAATGACAGCACCAACTTGAGCATCATTGTGGATCACATTCGGAGCCTTGAGGAGAATAATAGAATGTAGCCAATAGTCTGAAGTTGTGCACAAGAACGTGATGATTTATGGAGGAGAATGTTCAATGCCAACTTAATGTCTATTTCTATATTTCCTTTTCTAAGTGAATATTAAGTTATTAAAAGATCTCGTTTCTATTTGCCATACATTACGACAAATTTCATTTATTTTTTTGCATTAACAAACTTTCTAGAATATTTATCCTATGAACCGCTTAAACCTAGTGACCATGTCGTCATGCATAAAAAAATTTAGTTCTTCCAAGAACTACAAGTAATAATTTAATTCCTACAAAGATATCCAACATGGTTCGACACAAGAAACCACTAAAACATGAATGTTTCAAGCACATAATAATCTTTTCAACAAACATAGATATTGCCAATAGGATATCCAGAAAATTGCTTCTCACCTTGTTTCTATTTACTATACATTACGACAAATTTCATTAATTTTTTTGCATTAACAAACTTTCTAGAATATTTATCCTATGAACCGCTTAAACCTAGTGCCCATTTCATCATGCATAAAAGATTTAATTTCTTCCAAGAACTTCAATTCATAATGGAATTCCTAGAAAGATATCCAACATGGCCCAACACAAGAAACCACTAAAACATGAATATTTCATGCACATAATAATCTTTTCAAAAAACATAGATATTGCCAACAGGATATCCAGAAAATTGCTTCTCACCTTGTCGGTATCTATTAGGCCAACCTTGCACCTTTTTCTTCTTGATTTAGATGGCTTCTCAAGAGGTTCCTCTGAATGGAAAGAAGATTCCAACGGTTCCTGCAAATACAGCCCAATCAAAGAAACTCTTCAAACCTGAGTTTTTTGTTCATTTGTAAACAACTTATTCAACTTGTATAAGCATTAAAAAAAGATGCTACGTGAGATTTAGCTAGTGCCTTGTTGTAAATAAATAATTCAATTCACAAAATAGATGACATAAAGGTACATTTTATAAACAATATTCACTAGCACAGCCCAATCAGCAACATAGGATGAATGAATAATTATTAGTCCCTTACACAAACATAAGGATTAGTTGCCTCATAGATTATAAGTTTTAATAAGAGCAGTAGAAAACCTCCATATTGAAAAAAACCAAAACACAATTCTCCATTTTCTCCTGTATGAATAAGATGGTCATTTTTGGGGAGAGGAGGTAAACGTTGACCCACTCTCTACCCTTAATCGAAGTCAATTTTACTTTTACTGCTCTGACTTGATAATTCTATGTTGAGGAAGTTATTTATAGACCACATGACTACATGTTTTGCAATGTTTTCTTAAAAAACAATTCTATATGTTGTTTTATCCCAAATTGTTTTTCTCAAACGTATTTTACATTTCTTTAAACTTCTCATATTTAGTTTATTTACAAGCATGGCTAAGATGATTATAACAGATAAAAGCATCACCAAGTAAAATGCAGTACAACCAAAATTTCCTCTTGCCTCAATAGAATTCGCATCAAGCTTCCTTCTGGTTTTCTTAAATTTTGGGGCCTTTCCAATAAGTTCCTGAAACAAATCAAAAAAAGGGGTCCAGTAAAAGAAACCAATTGTGAAAAAACTCGTCATACACAAAGAATTTTATTTTCTAAGCATTCCAAGAAATAACAGCATTGCCAACAAGATATCCAATATGACAGAGCAAGAAATCACTAGAAAATTAATTTCTCATACACAAAAGATCTAAATTTTTCCATGCATTTTAACAACTGTGGGCATTAATAACAAGATATCTAGAAATTTGCTTCTCATCTTGTTGAAATCTGTTTGGCTAACCTTGCTTCTTGTTCTTCTTGAATTACATGGCTTTTCAAGAGGTTCCTGTAACGGAAAATAGGCCTCTGATGACTCCTACGAATACATCCCAGTTAAATAAACTTATTTGGTGTCATACATTGAGTTTAATTTCTGAACACTTCATGAAAATGATATTTTCATGAACAAATAGATAAATCATTCCAAGCATTTCAACGAATAAGGCCATTGGCAACAGGATATCTAGAAAGTTGTTTCCCACGTTGGTGAGATCTGTTAGGCCAACCTTGCTTCCTGTTTTTCTTGAAATAGATGGCTTTGCAAAAGGTTTTTTTAATAGGAAAGAGGCCTCCAACTATTCCTAAAAACACAACCCAATAAAATACACTTTCAAAAACAAATTTTCAGATTGTTTTGGAACCAAATAATTCACTTTTATATAAGCATTACAAAAGACATCAAGTGAGATTTAGCTAGTCTGTCAATTATATTAAATGAATAGTTAGTTTTGCAAATAAGTAATCAAATTATTCATAAGCATTACAGATGAGTCAATATTACATTTAATTAGTCTCTCAATCATTGTAAAATAAGCATCGCCAAGTAAAACAAAGTAGAAACGTGATTTCCTCTTGCCTCATTACAATTTATTACATCAAACTTCATTCTGGATTTTTTAGATTCAGTGCCCATTCCAACATGTTCCTCTACTAAGGAAGACTCCTGAAGAAAATCCGGAACAAAGGGTCGAGGACAAGAAACCATGGCAAAAAAATTGGACATACACAAAAAATTGATATTCCAAACATTTCAAGAAATAATGGCATTGCCAATAGGATATCAAGAAATTTGCTTCAAACTTGTCGGGATCTGTTAGTCCAACCTTGCTTTTTGTTCTTAATTTAGATGGCTTTTCAAGAGGTTCCTCTAAATTGAAAGAGGCTTCCAATTCATCCTGCACCCAATGAAAGAAACTTCTCACAAATTAGTTTTCAGTTATTTTAGGAAGCAATAAATTCAATCTTATATGTGTAGCAAAAGACAGCACATGAGAATCAGCTAGTCTCTGAATTGTTGTAAAATGAATAGATAATTCAGAACATAGATAAAGGCTGGAGACACTTTATAAGCAACATTCAGTAGCCCAGCACAACCAACGTTTAAACCCCTTCAAAGACTCAAGGATTAGTTTCCCCAGACATCATAACAAATAAGATCATCATTGGGCTAAACATTGTACTATCAAAACTCCCTCACGCCTCATTACATTCTGTCACATCAAGCTTCTCTCTGGTTCTTTTAAATTTATTGCCCTTTCTAACAAGTTCCTCCAATAGGTAAGATTCCTGAAGCAAATGATCTAAAAGTTCAAATAGGATCCTAGAAATTTGAACAGAAAAAATTGTCTTGTACAAACAATTAAGTTCTTCCAGTCATTTCAAGAAATACTAGCATTGCCCATTAGATATTCAACAAAAGAAAACAAATTCTTCATGTGCAGATTCTAAATTCTTCCTAACATTTCAACAAACATGGGCATTGCCAAGAGAGCATCCAGAATCTTCTTGCCTTCTTGTTATCTGTTAGACCACACTTAGTTCTTGGTCTTCTTAATTTAGATGGCTTTTCAAGAGGTTCCTCTAAACCAGAAGAGGTCTCCAACGAATCCTGTAAACACAATTCAATTTTGTATAAGTATTACAAAAGAGAGAAAATGATCTTAAGCTATTATCTCAATTGTTGTAAAATTAATGGTAATCACAAAATGGATATGAACTAAACACACCATAAACAGCAGTCTATATTACACCCTTTCTTTATAGCATAAGATCGGACTCAAATACATTTATTTATGCTCATAGCTACCAGACTTGAACTCAGCAAGGCAAAGAGTCAAAGTTGACTCAGCCATTCGAAAAATTCAGCACCAACATTCAACAAGAATGAAAGAAAGAAGAAATAAATTATATTAGTGTCCACAAATGACCAAAAGCAGGTTAATGGGACTCGAGAATGCATCCAATTACAATAGAAAGTACATGGCATGTTTTGCCAACTCTTTATGAGTCTGGCAAAGTCTTGAAAGCCAAACCGAATCAATTCATTTTGGAATCAAACCAAACAATGCTCGCAAGTCTCAGCAAGTCCAAGCATATTCTTGTGACTATGTTCTTGAATCTTACTAATGTGAGCAATAGATATTAATGTATTAAGTAATAATAAACAAGTCCATTGGGTTGCAGTTTAGAGGTAAAGGTGGGAGCCTTATCACAACAATGACCCAGGTTCAAACCACAAAGGCATCCCTTGGAATCCTGGCTTAATATCCATATCTTCATTTCTTAATTCCAGTTCTTTAAAGCTACGTAAAGGTAAATTTTGAGATTGTAGAATAAACATTCAAGATGCCAAACAGTTTCATTAGATGATCATTCCTCAACTTTACTAGGAACATTTTTTGCTATTTGTTCCTTGATCAAACCATAAAAGAATATAGCTATCATCTATGTTGTTCCCATGGACCATTTGATTTTGACATTTGTTTTAAGAATTTCAGTACAATGTCACTGCTTCAATGAGGTCTCTTGTAAATTGATACTTTAACCCATTTAGTTGGTCACGTGAGATTAAAATTCATTTATTATTCTAAAATTCTAGACACAAATCTCTACCTAGTTTTCACTATTTTCCCCTTGGCCACAATACAGATATAACTGTCTTCAAAATCCTGACCTTAACATTACAAATCAAGACAATCAGAGCAGTAAAGTACTACACGTTCTTATTCTTCCTACAATTATCTTACATCGGACAATATATTTGTGGCTTTTGGTTCTACAATGTGACCATACTTGGTCCTTTTTTCTTTCAACTTGTGACTTCTGAAGTAAGTTGCATACTGTGATATGCCTCGAAACTAGGCAGCTGAATCCCAAAATCATATCACATAATTTTATGTACTGTGGAAAACCACCAACTATATGAGTTGCATACTGTCTTCCAGTTAACTTTCACTTACTAACAACTCACTCTTGATCCTTGACATTATTCATGATTTTGATAAGCTAAGGAACAATACTTTTTAGCCATAATTCTATAGCCTATTCATTAATCCAATCTCATCTTATCAATGAGAACTTTCAATTTTAAACCATAAGATCAAATATTCTACCCATGTCGATAAAAATTAAATCCTTCGATATCATATGGCTCCTACATTCATTGTTGTTCCTGTCCAAATATTCCTTTTGGTCGCCAAACCTGTTTGATCACCAGTTAATCAGTAAATAGGTGGGTTTGTCAGAATGTTTGATTAACCAGCAAAAATGAAGTAGAATAGAGCTTATTTAAACGTGAAGAATTTGACTTCTTGTGGTTGAGGAGCATGAGAATAATTTGTGTTGGTAATCTGGTTATTTGCAGCTAATGTTTTCCTTTGCTTGACAAGAAGAGTCATTTTCTGTTACCTCACATGTTGTTTGATGGTGATAACATACATTCAGCCCTATGTGTTCTTTAACAGCTATCCAGAGAAGTAAAGTAACAACAGCCTTACAGCAGTGATCAATTAGCAATATGATCAAATAACAGCAATAGATTGCAATCGATGATGATTCCATAACTTTGAATGAGTTCGTATAAATATGAGTGCAAAGTTATCATCAGAGGTGCAACCATTTACGATAGCTTTACAAAATAATAATGAACTTAATAATGATATGTTCAGCAACATAATCAACTTAGTATACTTGGTGCTCAACTCTAAACTAAATGCAAACAAGTATCCCCTATGCTGCCTACACTATCACCCCCTGCCCCCAATAAAAATATTAAACAGACTCGACTGTTTACTCCTAGTGCTGTGGATCAGGATAGTGCTGTCGTGGTGTACTATCAGCAGCCACTAATTCTCTCTCTTGCTGAACTGAGGGCTTGACTAAGCTGAGCAGACTGAGGTTTTGTGTTGTGAGGCTCCCCTCCATGTGTTGACTTGCTAGTCCCCTACTGCTGCTTTCCAGAAACCTACTCATCCTATTGCCCTTTGGATCCTGCTGATTTAGAAGTAATAGGGGTTAATCACTCCTCAATTCTCTCCATATGTTCCATCTTCATTATATCAATGTTTTTTGGTATGATGAAAGCATAGTATACATACTCAGCAAGTGCTCTCCCAAAAAAAATGCCCCTCCAGTATACTCTATTTATACTCGCAAGTTTTATTTTTGCAGTTTCGGCAAGTATTTTGAGAGTGCTCAGCAAGTACTATCAAAATACTTGGTAACATGGTCAAAACACATAAAAAACACGTATTTTTGTCATTTTTAAGCATGCATGCCCCCACACTTTCATCACACAACATTCGAGGCAATAGTATATCTATAAAATAAATATTTAAGTATAAGTTTAGGACACCTAAACTTATACTTTATGTTATATATATTTTATATATATATATATATATATATATATATATACACACTTTCAGGATGTTTGAGAGTGTTTTCAGACCTCTAGGAGCTATAATGCAAATTCTAGGTTTTGGCGGATCCAGTCATATTTCAGACTTAGTCAGATTTCAGGGTTTCAGGATTTAAGACTTAGCCATATTCAGGGTTTTGAGATTTTAGGGAGACATCATAGGAGGTATGAAGACTGCATGAAGGAATGTAGGTATGATAGACACCTTGAGTTCAAGAAACAGCTAAAAGAGTTCCTCGTATATTAGCAGAAGTAGAAGAGATTGGATTGGATGACATACTTGTAAATGTTGTCGAACATGAGACAGAGGAAGAATCACTTCCATCTGGTACCAGGGTGGAGCTGCAGGCACAGCATTATAAGTAGAATGAGGAGTCACAGTAGAGTGCGAGGACTAGACTCTATCAGTCTCACATACTTGTCACTAGAATGGGGAAGAGGAAATTATAGATTTTTGTAATTTTTTACTTGCATCCATATGCAATTTATAATGATGATTTTCAATAACAATCATCATAAATTTATAAGTATTAGTTTGTTGTTGTATTTGCATGATTTTGCAATTTTTTACTCTATTTGTATTCAAATCTAAGAGAAAACACTTCCCCAACGTTTAATAGACACTTTTGATACATTTTGTAAAAGTATAAAATTTATGTTTTTTCAAGAAATTTAAGTATTTTTTTAAGTTGCTGAGTATTGCAGAGTATTTGGCTAGTAATTTTTTTTTTGTTTGCCGAGTACAAGTATGCGAAGTATGGGTGAGAGTAAATTCTGCAGTTGGCGGATTTTACAACTTTTCCAATTCCACCTTCAACTTTTGATTTAATTATCCAATAAAACCAATGATTTATTCAGTTTCTCCAATCCCACATTCAAATCTTCCATCAGTTTTACACATGCCGCATATGAATCTGCAGCCTATCACAATAAAGCAGTTTGATTACAAATTGTGGTCTTTGATTCTTGTTTTTATCGTAATAGTTCTATAGCCTGTTCTTTCTGTTTTTCCAATTAAGATTTTAACTGACCATTTAATGTTTGTAGTTTTTCACTCTCATCCTCTTCTTTTATCAATTTCTTCCATACAAAATTCAAAGTTTTGTGATGTTGTTGAACTTCCATGTAAAAAGTATGCAATTTATAGACATTGCGACTGTTGACTGGTGTTTTAACACAAGAATGGTAAGGGATCTCACAATCCCTCTCGTTTAAATGCTTTATCCATTGGGTGTGGGTTACCTATGTCCACCAAGGACTTACTAACAAACTAAGAATGAAATCCTGTTATAAAGACAAATTTTGGAAAATACAACAGAATACTTCAAGTGAAAACAAAAACAAATTAGAAAAACTTTGCTTTAAATGACAAAACATGAATCAGAGGTACTAACACCCAAGAGCTAATGAAAGGCCTTTCTAAAATAGTCCATAGCAAAAATAACGAAGGTTCAAATTTATTATAATCCTATGCCAAATTAAAATTGATTAGCTTAGCACCTAGAATAGCAGAAGCTCAAACAAAGAAACTTTACTAATCAGAGAGATTGATTCACATTAATTCCTCACAAATAGCGAAGGCTCAATTGTAAAGAAGGAATGGAACCACGAAATGAACAATTTAAATACAATCCTTAATTACCGATACACAACTGAAAAAAATACTAATAATCAAGAATAACACAAAATGCTCACATAAATGTAATATCTTTTGCTTACTACACAAAAATAGCAAAGGCTCGAATCTATGCCGATAAGCAAAAAGAGAGAAAAATAAATTATTGCCAAATATTGCCGAGTAATAAAGCTCCTTTGCATTAAAATCTGAATCAACTTCAGTCCATTTTCACAAAATTGTCTCCTCTTACAAATTATGTATTCTACTCATAGTTCAAAAACTCGTACTTGGAGATTACTCGGCAGCCCAAAAATTTGACTCATACTTGGGACTAGGGAGTTTCTCAACAATTACTCAGCATTACTTGGCAACTTTATCGGTACTTTAAAACACATATATATTCATGAAATAAACTTATATTACAAGTAAAACATCATTAAATGACATGAAAAATGAATGTAGAGAATGCATAAGTATATTTTCTATTAATTTTCAACCTAAAAAAAGTACAGATTACAAACTACAATGCTCATAGATAAACTATAGTAAGAAAATATAAAATATACATATTAGATATCATCTCTAGCACCTAGTATAAGTCTATTGCGACTACCTCATGGAAGTGGAAGGTAAAAATTCCTCCTTTGCAACAACATCATCCACAAAGATACCATCTACATCCTCGCCAACCCCTCATGATGACTATGTTGTCACTTATGCTATTGTTTCTTCTGCCTCTCTCCAAATCTACAATCTCCTTTGTTATAAACATGGGCTCTGCATCATTAGCAATCCTATCGGTATATGGATAGATCTCATCCAAGTGAATTGCCTTGTAACTCTCTACCCCCTCCACTTGTCTCATGTGAATACAAATATTGTTTAGCACAAAGACAAGGTCATTGAGGCGTGTTGTCAACTTGATGCATTTTTTTGTGTGAACAACTTCAAATATGCTCCTATTACATTCACACCTAAAAGAGCTACATGCCTGGCACAAAATGTGGATGGCTAGCCTTTGACGATTTGGTGTTTTCACACCATAATCTTCCCACCACACATTTGCAAATAGGACATTTATAATTTTTTAAGTCAATTAGGCTTGAATAAATTAAAGTCTAGTAGTATCTAAATTATAAGCCTAAAAACTAAAAACAAATGACTCAATTTGTTTTTACCTAGCTAAAAAGTGTTTCTTTTTTTAACACAGAGAGCCAAATAAAAGAGTCTCCATGTTGTATTCTTATAAATCTACAGCTCCTCAATAACTACGTCTCTAGTGTCATCATTAAGGATCATCCTCTTTATGCATATATTGAGATCATCCATAATTTCTTCATCGGCCTTATATGAATCGAAATAGAAAGACTTGGGGTTCAAGTAGTAGGCCGTTGCATGAATATGTCGATGGAGCATCTTGTTCCATCTCCGATCAATTATGCACCAAATGGGTTCATATTTTATTTGATTTTGCCTATAATATTTGGCTATGGCCTCCTTGGCCACGTCTATGGCCTCATACAAACAACCCATTCGGTTTCTCTCCCCATCCACCAATCGTAGAACTCAAACACTCCAACACCTAAAACAAAATATTGCACAAATGTAAAATCAAAATTAAGAAAAAAAATTATAACAAATAAATGCTAGAGAAAAAATAGTTAGGTTTAAGGTTACCTTAAGGATTTCCTCCATTCATTTCGCAAAACAATCCTCAAAAATGGTCTTCATGACCCTTTCCCTTTCAACCTTCTTAGCATAGGAAGACTCCAACCACCGATGATTAACAAAAAATTGGTTAAGGGATGTTAGTGAGGCTACAATGCTCTGCAATGTGATGAAGTTTGTGATGAATCATGCGACTCCCAATCACACAAGCGCATTTCCATTGATGTGCTCTCTCATCAATTTTAGCACCCAAGTGTGATTGTAGATGAACTTGATGATATTTTTTTCTTTTTCAACCCCATTTTTCACCCATGAGATTTTTCTTGTGTCTTTGAATAGGAGATCAATGCAATGCGCTGCACAAGGAGTCCAAAAAAGTGTAGGGTCTCTCCTCAAGAAGTCTCCCTGCTACTACATATGTTGTATTCTCTGTCACAACTTGCACAACATTCTCCACACCCACTTACATCACCACCTCATCCAACATATCACACAAAGTGTTTGCATATTTTAATTGGTGAAAGGCATCAATTGTCTTCAAAAAGACTAGTTGCCCACTTGAAGCCACTAGAAAATTAATCAATGTGTGGTTTTCCCCATCTGTCCACCCATCAAATAAAATGGTGCAACTCTTTTTTTTGTCTTACTTATTTTTGTTCTTCTACAATAACTTGTGTATATTTAACGAAATCCCCCAACAATAGACCACTCAAATCATGAGTAGGAGCCTTGAACACCTTCCAAGAAATAGTGACCAAATTCTCTCAATATAGTTTTTTCTACACATTGAAAGGAATGTTGCAATATCAAGAGTTTTATGCAGTTATTTTTGCTTCATTGTGCATTTCTCAGTTCCAAGCAATATCTTCAAGTAAAGGTTGTGACTCGGGACTACTTTGAGGAACCAAAAAAGTAGTTGAACTATCTTAAATACATGAGCTCGATCCCCATCCCCAACCCCCTGGGATTGGGGCAATAAAAGAGGCCTCAACATCATAATCATTCCTAACTACCCTCCTATTCACTACGGTTGCAAGTGTATCATTAGTTTTTTTTCTTTATTCCTACTCATAAGTTGCAAGGCAAGCAACCATCTCTCTTTGAGCCTCAAGTGGTGCTCGTTTGCACAATACCACATCATTCCCTAATAGTTGTGTGATGTGGTATTTAAAGCTATAGACACCTCCACTTATCTCCATCCCACAATAATTGCATATAACACAATTTTCCTCTACCCCTAGTTCACAATGCTTCAAAGAAAGATCAAGGGACTTAAGCTTATGACATGCAACTGAACCGGATTCTAATGTCATTCTTAAACAACAAGTTTAAACCTTATAAAGCAAAAAAAAATGTTTTAGAATCTAAGCCTAGCTGCTAATCAAAGGAAGCAGTAGAAGATGAAGTAGACATCATGATACATACTAAAAAGATATAGTCTTGACTCTAATTGAGAAGTACTTCAAATTCAAACTTCAAATTTTAAAGATAATGAAAATAAATTAAAATACTTGTAGGCGATGCCATTGTAGGTTCTATCAGTACGTATTCCTTGAGGCTTGAGAACACAAAGAAACACAGTTAATCATTGTATGTATTCCTTGAGGCTTGAACAATGAAAACCCTAGGCTTGTACCACTGTCAATCACAACTCCCGAGTTTTCATAGATTTAAAAATCATCAAAAATCACTGATTGTATTCGCTTAAAAAAACATGTAGAAAAAATGCAGAAAAAAAAATGAAATCGAATTTTTTTCATTCTTCGCTTTTTATTCATTCACTGGCCAAGTCACGGCGATTTAGTCAGCGATTTTTGCCAAGTAATCACAGCTAATACTTGGCAAAATCCCCAATTAATTGTTGTTTCTCTACTCGCAATTTTCATGAAGATTTATCGTTTCTCTGTCAACTCACAATTAATCTGATTAATAAGTGATTTTTAGTGATTTTTAAATATACAAATCTACTAAATCACATACTTTTGCATCTTCTATCCATCTCCCCCATTATGTAATTGCCATGACATGTTATAGGCTGAATTACAAAGTGTAGTGAGGAATATGAACTGAATAATTCTTACTTCATCCCTTCAACTTACACTTGCTTTCTTGGTTATTTTTTCCTTGTGTTATGAAAATCCAACATTAGTTAAATATTGATTTGTTGCTGGATTTTTATCCAAATTTCTCTCTGTTCTTTCCAATCTACATCTTTGAGCCATGAACACTTTACAAGCCTGATTAATTATGTCTTCAAGTGTATGCTTAGAAGAATAAAATATTTCCTCTTAGCTACCTTGATTTCCATGCAACTCAGGCTCTGACAAACCTTGTCAATCAATACAAAAGGTCTAAAAACCTACAAAATGACTAATAATTCTCTTAAAACAGATGTCGAATGCCAAAGTTACACTTGGTCAATGTCAACCCTGAAAATTGGTAAAGTATTGGTCTGTCAAAATATATCTGCCAGGCCATTTTAAAAAGTGAAAATCTGTTGCATAATCTTGTTAATGAAGGTCATTTTTATTCCATTGTGTTCTCACATTCCTCTACATCTCCACAAATTTTCTACAGAATCTAAGATCATCTTCTTATGCAGATCGCACTTGAAAACAAGCCAGCAACGCTTTCTGGAAAACTGTGAAAATAGCTAAGCTTTGGTCTATCAAATTATGACCGCCATGCCATTTTCAAAAGTGAACATTTGTTGCATAAAGTTGTGAATGGAGATGATTTGTTTTTTTCATTGTGTTTTCCTCACACTCCTCTACATCCCCACAATTTTTCAATGGCATTGAAGTTCAAACACATTCTATGACTCACACTTCAAAACAAGGCAGCAATGTTTTCTGGAAAATTGTGAAAATAGCTAAATACGAGTCTATCAAAATATGGCTGCCAGGCCATTTTCAAAAGTGAATTTCCGTTGTGTAAAGCTGAAAAGGGAAGTGAAGCTTTTTCCAATGTGTTGTCCTCATGTTCCTCTACATCTCCACAAAATTTTAACAGAATCCAAGTTCATCTCATCGTGCACACCTAAAAACAAGGCAGCAATGTTTTCTGGAAAATCGTGAAAACAGCTAAATACTGGTCTGTCAAAATATGGGTACCAGACCATTTTTAAAAGTGAATTTTTGTTGTGTAAAGCTGAAAAAGAAAGTGAATCTTTTTCGCACACATTCCTCTACATCTCCACAAAATTTCAACGAATCCAAGTTCATCTCATTGTGCAAATCACATTCGAAACAAGACAACATCAATTTCTAGAAAACTGTGAAAATGGCTAACTACTGTCTGTAAAAATATGGCTGCCAGATCCTACTCACAATTAAAAATCTACTGTGTAAAGCTACACATGGAGGTGACTCTTTTTCCATTGTGTTCTCCCCACATTCCTCTACATCACAATTTTTCCACAGAATATCCAATCAACCTCTAAATCATATCTCAATAATTCCTCCAGTCATTTCTGAAAAAAATTATGAACTGTAGAAAGTAAATCAGAGGCCACTTTTAGTTGTTGCATGACTGAAAAATGCTGTGAATAACTGCGTAATTTTTACCATGATGTTCTCCTTGCATCCTTCTACATTCCCACCAATTTTCAACTATGGACAACATCAACTTGACCTTCAAATTGTATCTCAAAAATGCTCTGACAATCAATTTTGGAAGCTGTGAGCTATGGAAAACAACTCAAAATTGTTGCGAATGAGTGCGAATTTGACTCCTATTGTGTGGGTTTCAAAATAATTTGTTGTATCCGGTATAATTAATATCTCCACAAACTTTTAGGTCTCAACTCTAAAATATCTTTCCCCAATTCAAATTTCACCGGAATTGCTTGCCCTTTTTCTTCCTACACGATGTAATTGTTGACCATTTTTGGTCCAACAGGCCAAAATCGGTCCCCTTCTTTCCCTGCTGTCCTGAGCCTATTCATTTTTTGGTTTTGCACAAGTCTTGGAAGTTTCTACGGACTCTGCAGGGATTTCTACAGACTCTGCAGAGAATTTCTACGGACTCTACAGGGCCATTTCTACGAACTCTGCAGAGAATTCCTACAAACTCCACAGGTGTTTCTACGGACTTTGCAGGTATGTTTTTCTACGGACTCTGCAGAGAATAAATGGGTTCCCAACACTTATGCACAAAATGGACAAGTGTTTGGTTCAATAGTCTGGTTCAGTCGTTTTGGTTCAAGTGTTTGGTTCATCGCTTTGGTGCAACGGCAAAGCTCATCGTCAAAGTTCAACAGTTTGGTTCAAAGGAACGGTTCAATAGAGTCTCCCGACGGACAAGTGCCCTTGCGGAGGGCACTTGGTTGGCGACAGTACCAAAGCAGATTTCCCAAAGGGCACCTTTCGAACGCAGTTGAAGGAAAAGACAAGGACATAATTCCTTCGGACTTTTGTCTGAAGGAATTCCTTCGAACAAAAGTTCCAAAGAAATTCGAAAGGACTATGAACAAAATAATCCCACGAAAAAGGACTTACGGCAAAGGCAAAGCATAAATGGATTTCTTTTGGACTTTTTGTCCGAAGGAATTCCTTTGGACAAAATGTCCGAAGAATTTCGGGGAAAAGTCCGCGGGAAGAAAACCCGAAGGAATGCCGAAGGGTAAAGCAAAATGGCCACGGGAAAAAACCCGAGGAAAAGCTCCGAAGAAAAGAAATGGGCGAGACAATTCTTGCGGACATTTTGTCCGCGAGAAGATAGCCAAAGAGAAAAGGCCGCCGAAGGACCCCGAAGGGCAGGTGCCCTTGCGGGGGACTCTCGACTACCGAAAGAAGGGCACTTCTCCAAAGCCGAAGGGACACCTCCCCTTCGGGAGGGTCTGAAGCAAAAGTCCGAAAGTAAGGGAGCGACAAAAGGCCGAATCAAGAGAAAAGACCGAAGGAATTGCCAAGGACAGTGACGTCTCCGTAATTTCAGCGGAATAGACTAGCCGTTAGTTTTCAAACGGTGACGGGCCTGCGAACGTCAATTTTACAGCGAATAAAATAGCCGTTTGATCTTTGAATTCTTGAGCGCCAACCAGAAAAGAGCCCAGAGAACAAAGAGACAGAAGCCAACAAAAGACAAAACCAGGAAGGCAACGCTGGAAAAGGACAAAAGTTGAGAATGAACTCAGCGACCTGCTCATAAAAGAGCCCAGGGAGCCAGCAAGGCCGAGAAGATAGCCCCGAGGGCCAAAGGAGCCAGAAGAGACAAGGCAAGGAAAAGACAAAAGAGCCAAGTGCAGAAACAGACAAAACAGTCCAAGTGGCGAAGGAAGGCATCGACTCAAGGAGTTATTCCAGCGGTTGGAACAGTGCTTGCCAGGTGGTCATCAAGGGATGCAAACAGTGAACGGCGCGACCCATTTTTCTCGTGGGTGCCTTTAAGGAGCAGTCTTGTTTGTGGAGAAATGGCGCGGCTTATGTTTTTAAACCCCTGAAGTCAGAATTGGAGCCGACACAGCATTTATATTTCAGCGGCTTCCTCTTCCCAATGCCCTCGAGACGCACATGGGCCACTTGTCAAAGGGCGCCAAAAGTCTTTTTCAAAAGAGGCGCTTTTGTTCTCTCTTCTCTATATATATTGTAACTTCTCATTTTAAAGATCCATCTTTCACATTGTAAGGCAAAGCCCTGGCAATTTTCACCTGGAATCAATAAAAATGCATTTTTACCTCTATTTTGGTTAGATATCTCTGAGTGTCTGAGTGTTAGTCTTGTGTTCATTCATTGCTTCCTAATGCTTTCACAGGGTTGACACCAACGCATCTGATATCTACAAGGCGCCATTCCTACAGGGGACAAGAAGAGTTGTACCTGGAGTGCAGAGGCTGAAGGTTACTAGATAGTGTGTTTTTTTACAGCGCCTGTGGTAAGTCCCTTTTTCTGTGTGTTCCATTAAAGCCTCCCTGTTAAGCTTCCTGCAGTTTGGTCCTTTCACCAGTTAAAGTGTATGTGTTCTTATGATTCAGAGTGTGAGTGTGAGTAGGTCAAAGTTATTTGGTGCATCACCCTCTTAGATTAGGTTTTGTTTTCCTGTAATCCTTCTCCCTTTTCATCCCTCCCATTATATATATATATATATATATATATATATATATATATATATATATTAGCACTTATTGGAATAACTCAGATGCATCAAAGGGAGCTAGCCCTTATCTAGAGACTCTCCCCCCAGTTTTGCCTTGCCCACAGGCAAGAGGGGAATTTCCATTGTTGCGTGTGGAAGGCAAGAGCTCAGCCTCCTGTCAAGGGTGCAATCCACTGCGTCAACAGTTTTTGGCACGCCGATGGGACTCAATTTTTACACTCAATAAAGTTTCAGTATTGATGTTGGTCCTGTTACAGCAAAATCAACTATTTTCAAAATCTGGCGACTCTACTGGTAAAAGCTTCAGTTTCTAATCAAAGACCAATCTGACTTCCTATGCCTAAAATCACCACACGGTCTGCTGCTAAGGGTGTCCCCTTCGAATTCATTGAATTGCCTTTGAACTCAGCAAAGCGACTGAGGTTTGAGAGGACCATCCTTATTCAGCAAACCACTTTCCCAAACCCACTATAAAGAACACCTACACAAGAAGGCCGCAGTTACATCCTGTCATAGCTATGGCATTACTTTTTGTGACTTTTCGTGGTCAGAGTCCCCTGAAACTCCCGCGTTATGACACAATTTCAAGAGCAATCCTCAAAAGTGTGCCTCCCTTTGATGGAGAGGGGCCCATCACAGTTATTGAACACATCAGAAATATTGCTAACCTCTGCAATATTCACAATGTTACTGAGGATAATATTGCAACCAGATTGCTAGCATTGTCTCTCAAGGGCAAAGTTCTGGACTGGTACGAAACTTTACCAGTGAATTCAGTCGGTTCCTAGAATGAATTGGGCACTCTCTTAATGAACCGTTTTGGGGAGAAGAGCAACCACCTCTCGCTTGCCGAACAGCTGACTACAATGAAAAGAGCCCCACATGAATACATGCAGGATTTCAACACTCGATTTCAGAAGGCATGGGATAGAATTCCCATTCTGGTAAGACCGACTCCTAGCTATGCTTTCCTATATTACTTAAGAGCGTTGAACAGCGATATCGTTGTTATAATACAGTCCATAGGACATGTGCTGCCTGCCGCCTATGACATAGCTATAGCGGCTAAGAATTGCCTAGTGCAGACTGGGAAAATAGCTCCTAGACCCCATATGCCACTTTTTCCTGAAATGATGCCTCCAATTCAGACCGCTGCTCCCACTTTAGCTCTTCTGCATAGCATAGAAAAGCCCGTTGCTACTCATCTAATGAACTCCATGAAGTCAAGAGTCTGTTGCAAAATGTGACAAATGAACTAGTGGCTATTAAAAGGCAGCAAGCTCAAAACAACCGACCAAACTAAGGATACCAGCAGTATGGTCAAACAAATAAGCCCCCTTTCCAAAATTACAATTAAGGACAGAGTCAACTTACACAGACCAGAACTTTTCAAGGCTACAATTCAGGCGCCCCTTCATCGACCAAGGCTATTGTGCCCGTTCAAAACAATCTGGTGCAAAAACAGCCAAGTTGTTCAACCATGGGATATGGTCAAGAGCAGGTTGTTTATACAAATGAAATGACGGGTCACTACCCAAATGTACAAGACAATCAGGGAGCCGCCCAATTCCAAGGTTTTGAGACTTCAATGCAACCCGGCACGAGCAGCAATGAGACCCAGCCTAATTCTACTCTCATGAATCACCTGGAAGGTGAGTTCTACGCAATCAATTACGTGGGTACTGTGGACAATCAGGGCGATTGTGTCACAGCCAATACAAAATTCAAAAGGAGAGCAATGGAAGAAGCTCAGGCTGCTGTCCAAACGTCAGCAATACCCTCTTCATCGCATATAAACCAAAAGGTCTCAAACTTCAGACCGTCGATTGTACCTTCAGCTCCTCGGCCTGCACCTCAGGCTGTAAATAATCCCAAAGAAAATTTGAAGGAAGACAACCCTCGAGTCAATGTGGTTGACCAGATGAAGAAGCTCCACATGAACATCTCCTTATGGGATTCACTGTCTATACCGGGGCAAAAGGACATGCTTCAAAAAGAATTGCATGAGCTGAATGAACAAGCTGTCCCAGCAAAAGCCGACAATGTTTTGATGATGAATGGACATCCCTGCACCTTAGGCCAGGTCAGGAAAAAAGAAAAAGTTCCCCCTTTTTATGTGTCTTTGGTCATAGGAGATTTCTTGGTGCACAATTGCATCATTGACAGTGAAGCAAGCACCTCGGTAATGCCCAAATGCATAGCCGATAAGCTGGGGTTGAAATACGAAGAAATGACTAAGGGAGTCCTGCAGCTGGATGGAACACCAGCAAAGACAGTTGGAGTAGTGAAAAGTTTGAGCTTGACGCTACACGCTTGCCCGACCTTCTCAGTTCCTCATGATGTGGTAGTGGCGGATGTCCCTCTTTTGTCATCTGCTTATCCAGGGATTTTACATCCAAGATAGGCAGCTACTTAGCAGCGAATTGGTTTTATCTGGTTTTTAGAACCAAGTATGGGACTAAAGTTAAGATTGAATCCGAGCCACTCCACAGAGATCATTTAGAACCATACTCGCTCAAGGCAGCAAATGTCAGCTACGCCATTATTGACCAAGAAGAGTTCCAATTAGAATAATCTCCATCTTCTGCCCTTGAAGGAGTTGCAAACCTGCTCTTAGATGAATGGGGAAGTGACAACTTCGAGCATGATCCTTACAAATTCATAGAGGAGGCAGGCCTTGGAATTTATTGCATGCATGAAGAGGGTACTTTTGTACCAAATCTGATGAAAGCGAGCCTGGAAAGCTCAGGTCTATGGCAGTTGTTCTTTGATGGTTCAAGAAGTAAGTTGGGAGCCGGTGGTGGAGCGGTGCTAGTTTCTCCCTCAAAAAAAAAATACTTTTCGGCTTTTCGATTCCAATTTTCCTGCACATGCAATGTTGCGGAGTATGAATCCCTCATCCACGGTTTGGAATGGGCAAGGAAAAGAGGAATCAAAGAGCTGCAAGTTTTTGGTGACAGTGAGCTGATTGTCAATCAGGTAAGAGGCCAAAATTTGACAAAAAATTCTTTACTGAAGTCCTACAAACATAGGGTATGGGACTTAGTGGAAAATTTCTTTGCTTTCAATATTACCTCCATTCCTAGAGAGCAGAACAAGCAAGCAGATAGGCTGGCAGCAGTTGGTGCCCAGTTTGATGTCCCTAGGGAAATACGCTGAGACCACAACTCACGCCACTTGAAGGTAGTAATCCGGCTCTCTGTCCCTGACAACGTCACCAACTGGCAGGTCTTTGACAACGACCAGCTAATAGCACTTTTCTTGCAAGAAGCTGAGTTTGCTACAAAAAACCAGGTTAAGCTACAACAGCAATATGACAGCGAGATTGTTCAGCTGAAGAACAATAAGCTCCCCAAAGGTTTGGTCACTCTAGAGAGTATCTTCAATGGAGATGACTAGTTGAAAAACGACAAGGCATGCATTGCAACAAAGGAGGAGCACCATGAGAAGGTTGAAATATTCAAAGATAAGCTGCTTGCACTTGGGAAAGTGTGCACGGACCATGAAAGGCAAGCCTTCATTTTGTTGTGCCAAGAATTTGCTGATGTCTTCGCTTGGGAGTATAGTGATTTGAAGGTTTTTGACCCAAGTCTGGGCCAGCATACCATTGAGCTGGAAGAAGGCGCCAGGCCAATCAAGCAAAAGCAGAGGCCTGTCAACCCAATGATTGAGCCTCTCATGCAGAAGGAACTCACCAAGTTGATTGAGTTCAAGATAATATTTCCAATCAAACACTCTTCTTGACTGGCCAATCTTGTTCCTGTCCGGAAAAAGAATAGGGAGATCAAACTGTGCGTTGATTTCAGAGACCTCAACAGGGTATCTTTGAAAGACCATTATCCTCTCCCAAGCATGGAGCAGATCCTTCAAATGGTGACAGGCAGCGAGCGTTTCTCCCTCCTGGATGGGTATTCAGGGTACAACCAGATTTTGGTGCAAGACTGTGACCAGCACAAGACAGCCTTCACTACCAAATGGGGGACGTTTGCTTACAAGAAAATGCCATTCGGACTGTCTAATGCTGGTGCCACCTTCCAACGAGCCATGGACATGGCCTTTCGAGGCTTGATAAATAACACTATGCTGGTATATCTTGATGATGTGACAGTTTTCTCCAAGGAGGCGAACCAACACATGAAACACCTCAGACAAATCTTTGAGAGGTGTAAAGAGTTCGGTATCTCTCTCAACCCTACGAAATGTGTGTTCACTGTTCACGAGGGGAAACTCCTTGGCCATATTGTTTCCCTGGGAGGCTTAACTATTGATCCAAAGAGAGTTCACTCCATCCTGGAGCTGTCCTTGCCTAAGCACAAGAAAGGTCTGCAAAGCTTCTTCGGCAAAATAAATTTCATCCGGAGATTTATCCCGAATTTTGCGGAGGTGGTCAAGCCGTTGACCTCTATGCTGAGGAAGGGTGAGGAGTTCACATGGACAGCACAAAGAAATGACAGTTTTAAAGAAATCAAGCAGGCCATACTCCAAGCTCCTACTTTGATCAGCCCTGACTTCACCAAAGATTTCAACCTCTACACCTTCGGCAATGAAAAGGTAATCTCTGCCATGTTTACCCAAGCAAATGGTGATAACCTTGAGCAACCAATTGCGTTTTTTAGCCAAGGCCTAGAGGGTTTTGAAGTCAGATACACATATGTGGAGAAGCAAGTCCTGGCAGTCATACGGACTCTGAAGAAATTCAAGCATATATTGTCCAATAGCAGAATCCACCTCATGGTTCCACATCCCGGCATCAAGGATTTTTTGATCAACCGAGCCCTGAATGAAAAGAGAGCAGGGTGGATCACTAAGGTGATGGAATATGACGTGGATATCAAGATCACCAAACTGGTAAGAGGGAGAGCCCTATGTGAGCACCTTGCTGCAGACTTTAAGCAGCAAAAAGAAGACAGTCTGCTAATTCATAATGCAACTACAGCAGAAGAACCAGCTGTCATGAAGGATTGGACATCAAACGTGAGGCATTTCCTTCTCACTAGTGAGTGCCCACAGGGCCTTGATAGGACCAAGAGGAGGTATTTCAAACTCCAGTGTCTCTGTTATTTCCTGATTGATAGAGTGTTGTTCAGAAGGGATCTCTCAGGAGTCCTTTTAAGATGCTTAGACTCAAGTTAGGCCGACAGGGTGCTGTCTGAGTTCCATGATGGGCCAGCCGGCGGTCATTTTGCTCCTAGAGCTACAGCAGCAAGAATAATGAGAGCTGGTTATTTCTAGCCTACTATTTTCAGAGACACCCATGCCTGAGTACGAAAATGCCAGAAGTGTGCGCTTTTTGATGGGAAACAACAATTCGCTGCCATGCCTTTACAACCTATTTGGTAGAGCAGTCATTCATGCAATGGGGCCTTGACTTCATAGGGATGATTAACCCTCCCTCCAGTGCTGGACACAAGTGGGTCCTGACCGCCACAGATTATTTTATAAGATGGGTAGAGGCTGTCGCTTTGAAGGAAGCCAATGAAAGTGCAGTCCTGTATTTTTATGAAGACCTAGTGGCAAGATTCGGAGTTCCAGCTACCATAATCTCAGATAATGCATTAGCTTTTCTGGGAACTAAAACAAGTGAATGGGCACTGAGATATGGTATCTATCTTAGCATTTCGTCCAACTACTACCCACAGGGGAATGGGCTAGTTGAATCTACAAATAAGAATCTGATCAGGATCATCAAGCGAACCATGGAGGAGAATCAGAGGACTTGGCATGCCAAGTTGAAAACAACCCTGTGGGCAGATAGGGTCACCCCAAAGAGGGCAATTGGTAACTCGCCGTACACGCTCGTATATGGAAGGGAAGCTAGGCTCCCCATTTCACTTGAGTTGCCAGCGTTGGACCTCGCTCACCAACTGCAATTAGAAGAAGGCAATAGCATGGAAGTTTAGGCTATGCGAGATGATGGAGCTCCAAGAGACAAGAGACCAGGGTATGGCTTCTATGACCAGCGGCCAACAACAAACGAAGAGACACTTCGACAAGAAATCTTCATCAAAAGGTTTCTCTGAAGGAGACATCGTCTTGAAATGGGATGAGGACCGAGCTCAACCTGAAAAGCACGCAAAGTTCGACGCCCTATGGAGTGGCCTATATGTCATCACTCAGTGCAAGCAGCATAATGCATTCCAACTCTCCAGATTGGATGGTGAAGAACTGTATATCCCAGTTAATGGGATACATCTTAAGCATTACTACTGAGCCCTTCTTCCATCGTGTATATATTTTCCTTGTTTTTTCTTGTTTTCCCTAAGTGCCTTTTGCACATGTTAGTAGTTTTCTTAGTTTTGTGTGTTTTCCTTTCCTTTTGAGATAAATCTTCGTGATTGATTCTTGAATCTATCGGGGCTATTGCTGATCTTTTAAGTTACATTCTCACTCCGTGCCCAATGGACTTTAAGGCAACTGGTTTCTAAGCATAGCAGGCATGCTTCCCCTGGGAGTCGCCAATTTGTTGACCATTTTTGGTCCAACAGGCCAAAATCGGTCCCCTTCTTTCCCTGCTGTCCTGAGCCAGTTCAGTTTTTGGTTTTGCACAAGTCTTGGAAGTGTCTACGGACTCTGCAAGGATTTCTAAGGACTCTGCAGAGAATTTCTACGGACTCTGCAGAGAATTCCTACGGACTCTACAGGCATTTCTACGGACTCTGCAGGCATGTTTTTCTACGGACTCTGCAGAGAATAAATGGGTTCCCAACACTTAGGCGCAAAATGGACAAGTGCTTGGTTCAATAGTCTGGTTCAGTCATTTTGGTTCAAGTGTTTGGTTCATTGCTTTGGTGCAACGGCAAAGCTCATCGTCAAAGTTCAACAGTTTGGTTCAAAGGAACGGTTCAATAGAGTCTCCCGAAGGACAAGTGCCCTTGCGGAGGGCACTTGGTCGGCGACAGTACCGAAGCAGATTTCCCGAAGGGCACCTTTCGAAGGCAGTTGAAGGAAAAAACAAGGACATAATTCCTTCGGACTTTTGTCCGAAGGAATTCCTTCAGACAAAAGTTTCGAAGAAATTCGGAAGGACTATGAACAAAAAAAACCCGCGAAAAAGGACTTACGACAAAGGCAAAGCATAAATGGATTTCTTTGGGACTTTTTGTCCGAAGAATTTCGGGGAAAAGTCCGTGGGAAGAAAACTCGAATGAATGCCGAAGGGTAAAGCAAAATGGCCGCGGAAAAAAACCCGAGGAAAAGCTCCGAAGAAAAGAAACGGGCGAGACAATTCTTGCGAACATTTTGTCCGCAGGAAGATAGCCAAAGAGAAAAGGCCGCCGAAGGACCCCGAAGGGCAGATGCCCTTGCGGGGGACTCTCAGTTGCCGAAAGAAGAGCACTTCTCCAAAGCCGAAGGGACACCTCCCCTTCAAGAGGGTACAAAGCAAAAGCCCGAAAATAAGGGAGCGACAAAAGGCCGAATCAAGAGAAAAGACCGAAGGAATTGCCAATGATGGTGACATCTCCGAAGCCGTCAATTTCAAGGGAATAGACTAGCCGTTAGTTTTCAAACGGTGACGGGCCCGCGAACGTCAATTTTATAGCGAATAAAATAGTTGTTTAATCTTTGAATTCTTGAGCGCCAACCAGAAAAGAGCCCAGAGAACAAAGAGACAGAAGCCAACAAAAGACAAAACCAAAAAGGCGACGCTGGAAAAGGACAAAAGTTGAGAATGAACTCAGCGACCTGCTCATAAAAGAGCCCAGGAAGCCAGCAAGGCCGAGAAGATAGCCCCCAAGGGCCAAAGGAGCCAGAAGAGACAGGTCAAGGAAAAGACAAAAGAGCCAAGTGCAGAAACAGACAAAACAGTCCAAGTGGCAAAGAAAGGCTTCGACTCAAGGAGTTATTCCAGCAGTTGGAACAGTGCTTGCCAGGTGGTCATCAAGGGACACAAATAGTGAACGGCGCGACCCATTTTTCTCCATTTTGCATTTATGAGTAGACAAACCACGTGGATGCCTTCAAGGAGTAGTCTTGTTTGTGGAGAAACGGCGCAGCCTATGTTTTTAAACACCTGAAGTCAGAATTGGAGCCGACATAGCATTTATATTTTAGCGGCTTCCTCTTCCCAACGCCCTTGGGACGCACATGGGCCACTTGTCAAAGGGCGCCAAAAGTCTTTTTCAAAAGAGGCGCTTTTGTTCTCTCTTCGCTATATATATTGTAACTTCTCATTTTAAAGATCTATCTTTCACATTGTAAGGCAAAGCCCTGGCAATTTTCACTTGGAATCAATAAAAACGCATTTTTACCTCTATTTTGGTTAGATATCTCTGAGTGTGTCTGAGTGTTAGTCTTGTGTTTAGTCATTGCTTCCTAATGCTTTCACAGGGTTGACACCAACGCATCTGGTATCTACAAAGCGCCATTCCTACAGGTGACAAGAAGAGTTGTACCTGGAGCGCAGAGACAGAAAGAGTTTACTAGACAGTGTGTTTTCCTACAGCGCCTGTAGTAAGTCCCTTTTTCTGTGTTCCATTAAAGCCTCCCTGTTAAGCTTCCTGCAGTCTGGTCCTTTCACCAGTTAAAGTGTATGTATGTGTTCTTATGATTCAGAGTGTGAGTGTGAGTAGGTCAAAGTTATTTGGTGCATCACCCTCTTAGATTAGGTTTTGTTTTCCTGTAATCCTTCTCCCTTTTCATCCCCCCATTATATATGTATATATATATATATATATATATATATGTATTAGCACTTATTGGAATAACTCAGATAAATTAAAGGGAGCTAGCCCTTATCTAGAGACTCTCCCCCTAGTTTTGCCTTGCCCACAGGCAAGAGGAGAGTTTCCATTGTTGCGTGTAGAAGGCAGGAGCTCAGCCTCCTGTCAAGGGTGCAATCCACTGCGTCAACAGTAATGTCCCCTTTTTCGAATTAATTAAATCGAGGACCCAAAGCTTATTTTTATTTCCAGTAGGCTAAGGAAAAATTAGTAAAGGGAAATAATCTATTAATAATTTATTAAGTTGTCCAAAAAGGTACTTTAAGTTGTAACTTTGAAAAATGACAATTAATTATTATTGAATGGGGCGAAAAGTAATTATTAGAGACAGCCAAAAAGTATTTAATATTCATTAATTGGAAAAAGGTGTATTAAATTAAAAAATAATTCTAATTACTTTAGGGTTAGGGTTGGAATGGAAAATGAATTTATAAAAAGACAAGTAGGGCAATGACAATTTATTATTGATATCATTCAAACTAAAACATAACCAAAGATTTTATGCTTTCACAGTCCATATATTAATGTAATATGCTTCTGAAAAACTGTGTATAAAATTTTTGGTTCTCGACGTTTCGGATCAACATCCGTGATCTATCATCAGGGGAAATAAAGATGAAATGTATGGAACAGCAAGACCAACAATACTTTTAAAGCATAAGAAAATGGCTATTAGAAAAAATTACTAAAAAAAAAAAAAAAAAACTAACCATTGAAAAAAGATTCAAAACAAAAAACCTTCTATAAGCCAAATAAATGCAAATAGAAATAAAAAGAAAGGTATTAAATGCAAATAGAAATAAAATCAAAAAGAAAGAAATAAAATCCTAACAAGCTAATACGTTATACATTAATTTGTAAAGGGTTTTATTTTTTTTCTTATTTTCTAATTATGCTCTATTTATTAGGATTTTATTCCCTTTATTTCATTTATGTACATTATCCTGTCTTAGTTTCCTTTATCAGGTTTGCTTATTTGTTTTAATTTTCCTCATTATACATTAAGTTTGTAAAGGGTTTTATTCTTTTTCTTATTTTCTAATTATGCTCTATTTATTAGGATTTTATTCCCTTTATTTTATTTATGTAAATTATCCTGTCTTAGTTTCCTTTATTAGGTTTGCTTATTTGTTTTGATTTTCCTCTTTCTCTTTTCCTAACATATTAGCTTGTTCGGATTTTATTTCTTTCTTTTTTATTTTATTTCTATTTGCATTTAATACCTTTCTTTTTATTTCTATTTGCATTTATTTGGCTTATAGAAGGTTTTTTGTTTTGAATATTTTTTCAACGGTTAGTTTTTTCTTTTTAGTAATTTTTTCTAACAGCGATTTTCTTATGCTTTAAAAGTAATGTTGGTCTGGTTGTTCCATATATTTCATCTTTATTTTTTCTGATGATGGATCACGGATGCTGATCTAAAATGTCGAGAACTAAAAAATTTATACACGGTTTTCCAAAAGCATATTACATTAAAACATAACCCTTTTTACAAAGGAAAAGCTTGTAGCTTCTACAAATATTCAGAGAATGAAAACCCTTGAATTTACAAGTACGAAGATGAAACAATTCATACCCATTTGGTAATCCCATCCAAGGATTACAACTGTTCTTCCAGTTTCAGGATTTAATAGGTTTGGAGGCCCAAACAGCTAGGGCGCCACATTTCCAAGTTTGGCGTGAGGGTTTCAAGGGCAGATTTGCATGCATAGAGGATCTCCAAGGTTGAGCGACTTCATTAAGGGTCTATTTGCAACCCTAAAGGCAGGGTGTCACTCATTTTGAGGCTGCCATAGCCCTCCACGGGAAGAACGCAGCAGTTAGGAACAACCAATAGGCCCAGATAACCATCCAGCAGTCCAACGTCACATTTATCAACTGTCGTACATGCAATAATTAATCCAACGTAGCAAACAAAGAAAATAGTTGGTATTTATCATTTGTAGATATTGGTATTTGTGCAATTTAATAGGGTTTGAAACAATTGATTATATTCAACAGTGAGTATTTGTATTTATTGTTGCATGTAATGTTTTATGCTCAATCAAATTGTCAATCTTTCAGAATAAATAAATAAAATTAGAAATTCAGAGTTTCAATATTTATTTGTCAAGATTTTAATTTAGTGGGTTATTTTAGTGGTATCAGAGCCGTGATCTTGTCAACGTATGATTCATGACAACAGTGTAAGAATCCATGTTGGAAATGTTGCAAGATATGCAAGAATATCACAAAAATCTAAAGGCATGGATAGAAATAAAGATGAAAACGCCAAAATTTGAGTCTAAAAAATCTACAGAGCAAAAAGAATTGAACATGAAAGTCAAAAATAAAAAGATCTTATTTGAAAAGGAACTAGAGAATGTGGTTGAAAAGAAGCTAACCACATTGCAGACAAGCACAGAGGATGTAATGAGGACCCAGAAAAGGTGTGATGAATGGCTAAGAAGAGCTAAGGAAGCTAAGTTGATAGCCACTCAAACAAAACAACACCTACAGAGAATTAAGGGAAAGAATTCTCCAATTGTGGAGGAGCATGAGAAAGAATAAAAACCAAAGTCAAGAAATTGTAAAGATCAATGAAGAGCAACAAGAATCTAACATACAAATAGAAGTTGGAATTACCCTACAAGGCAGTAGTGTGGAGGAACATAAAATTGTAGAGGTGGAATTTGGCTTCATTAATGTTTATGCGATAGATTTAGGTCACACAGATATGATCACAATCAACCAATGTCATCACGCTGAAATAACATGCATAGAGGCAATTGAATAAATAGCCAAGGCTTCAAAATCATTAACTCTTAATGCAAACAACAATTTATATGAAGATCAAATCAGAGTAGTGCAGTAGAAGTGGAATGGAGAGGTCATTCTTTATGAAGAAAAGTTTTCAGGGAAGCTAGAAGTTGCAGATACAAATTTGGGCACAACTGAAAAAGTTTTACAGGGAATTGAAGATCAACAAGCAAAGCAACTTCAAGTGCTCACATTTAAACGGGAATCAAAAAGAATGATATGAGATCTTGGTATTTGTTGGGAAGGTTTAGGGATTGCTTGAGGGCAAGCAATTTTGAAAAGCCCTGACTGTAATATCCCCTTTTTCGAATTAATAAAATCGAAGACCCAAAGCTTATTTTTATTTCCCGTAGGCTAAAGGAAAATTAATAAAGGGTAATAATCTATTAATAATTTATTAAGTTGTCCAAAATGGTACTTTAATTCATAACTTTGGAAAATGACAATCAATTATTATTAAATGGGGCCAAAAGTAATTATTGGAGACATGGTCAAAACATAATTAATATTCATTAATTAAAATTAAATTAAAAATTAATTCTAATTATTTTAGGGTTGGGGTTGGAATGGAAACTGGATTTATAAAAGGACAACCGGGGCAATGAAGATTTATTATTGAAATCATTCAAACAAAAATACAACTTTTTTTTACTGAAGAAAAGCTTGCAGCGTCTACAAATATTCAGATAACGAAAACCCTGGAATTTACAAGTACAAAGATGAAACCCTTAATCATTTTGTAATCCCATCCAGGGATTACAACTGTGCTTTCAGTTTTAGGATTTAATAGGGTTGGAGGCCCAAACAGCTAGGACGCCACATTTTCAAGTTTGGCGTGAGGGTTTCCTCACGAAAAGTACTTAGAGGTTGTTTGATCCTAAAATATCTACATTGGGATTATCTAGGGTTAAAGAGGTGTATAAAAATGAAATGGCACAAAGGTGATAATCAGATTTATATAGCAAACCAATTAGATGTTAAACTTAGATATAAGCATACACTGAATTTATTATGTTGAGATAGTCTAAATATGGAAAGTAAAACTATGATAGATATATAAACAATGTTCCACAGGGACGCGTCCACCTCCAAAATCCCCACATTTCCAGGACAGGGACGTCCCCAAGACATGGGGACGTCGGGGGGATGTCCCCCTGCGGCACCTCCACTGCCGCCCTAAACCCTTATCGTCCCCGAGACGTTTTTCTCTAAGAGGGGACGTCTTCGGGGCATCCCTCAAAAAGAGAGCCTCTGGGGGAATCTAGGACATCTAGGGGATGCCCAGATGTCCATTAACCCCCAGGAAATGCACAGGCATCCCCCACGTTGGACACCAAAAAAGCATTTTTTTGTGAGCCCTCTACCCTAACCCTAATTGCTAATGGGTCCCATCTCCACGTCCACCCCCACCCCAAGGCCTCCCAAAAGCTTATAAAATGCCCATTCCCCCTCATTCCAAATCACACAAAAACTTCATTGGGTGAAGTAGAGAGCTGAAAGTAGAGGCAACAAGCTAAGATGGAGAAATTTGCAAGAGTGAGAAAGCATTAATAGAGAGAAAGTGAGATCAAGAAGAGGATAGAAAAGCCAAGAAGACTCAAGACTCTTCAAGTTCATCATTTGAGCCACAAGATAGACCCTACCACTATGCATTTGATTATTTGAATTTGTGATTTTTTGTTTCATTTGTAAATTGTATTGTTCTTTGATTCATGATTCATTTCTAAATTGAAAATTCTTATAATTATTTGTGATTCATTCAAATGCTTAAATTTTTAGATCTTCATTCAAATCAAATGCTTAAATTTTAAATTTATTTTGCTTTCTAGGGTGTAGCTTTGTAAGTTTTTTTTCAATTTCAAAATTAAAATTTAGAAGTCAAATTAGGATTTCATCTTGTGTATCCTCTGCTTTTGCACTTCATGCAACCTGAAGTAAGAAAAACAAAAATGAAATCCTTGTTTGACAAAGGTTAAGAACAAATATTCATATTTGTGTATCCTCTACCTATGCACTTCATGCGACCTGAAGTACGCAAAACAAAAAAGAAAATCCTTGTCTTAATCCCTTGCATTATGCATGGTTTGAATTTTAATTTTTAAATTACAAACTTACAGAAAAAAATATCATTCTTGCAGTGGCTTATGAGTTCTCATAGCATGAGTGAGGATAAGGGTCAGCCTCAAGGAGTTAGGGTTGAAGCTGTAAGTGAAAATGATTCTGATTATGCACCTGATGATCCTAGTTTAGAAGCAAGGAGGGGTGACCGTGAAAATCAAGTTAGTTTTGTTGGGAGTCCAAATTATAGTTGTCCTTCACAAACCCTACAATAATATGCTTAGGGTCCTTTTGATCCGAAGAAACCTTTAAAACGATTTGCAAGCAAGGTACTAGCAAACCCTGGGACATCTGGGGGCACTAGAAAATAGAAGTGCAACATATGTTACCTTGAATGGTTTGGCAACATGACTAGAACAAATGTTCACCTCCTTATCCGAAGCAAATGTGTAGATGTATATGAAAAGGTGGGAAAAACCCTGAAATTTAACGCTGAAATATGTAAATTATGGGGTGCTAAAAAAAAAACTGAAATATTTAAATGTTAAATTGTTGATGTTCAATGCAACATACTTATTCCTTATACATCTTTTTATAACTAATTTTTCAAGTATTATATGTATTTGCATCGCTCCCCCGCTACCGCCCCCCGCCATCCCCAAACTTAGGCCCCTCATCCCCCCATCCTAGAAACCTATCCCCCCATCAGGAAACTCCTTGGAATTATGTATATAAATGACAAAAAAGTAATGTACTTAGTTTGTTCATATGCTAATTCAATTTTGGATCTAGAACAAATAGGAAGCAGGTGGAAGATGATTCTGGAACAGTCGTCAAATTCTAATTTGATGCTTCTAGCGCTCTGGACAGTAACATCAGCGTAAGACAATTGCGGCAACGTTACTGTCTTGGTTCGACTCTAGTGTTTTGTACAGAATATCTGTTGAAACAGGGTGCAACCACTTGGATGCTTTTGGGTTTTGCTTCACTTTCACTTTGGTGCATTCAGATCTGGGTCATGGATTGTCGCTCCTTGTAAAATGGTAAAACCCTGGTTCTCCATCTTCATAGTGACCTTGGGAGAAAATGGGTTAGTGGGCACACAGTGTCAAGCTACCCCAAAGACTTCGTTATCAGTAAGCACTACCTATATAACCAATACTCCGAAGAAGGCTTCAAACTGATGTAGTTCTCCCGTATATGTTGGCTTGTGTGTGAATCATAAAATATGTGTAAAGCAAGTACAATAGTGACCTAGCTTGTAACTTGGCAAATCGGGCTTTTGCTCTGCTCCTTTAGTCCTTCAGACCTATAGATGTGTTGTACCTATAATTGGTATGAAAATAGAGAATTTTGTTCAATTGAATACTTGATAGAATGTTTTTGATAAGTTGTCTTGGTTTCTTTGATCTTTTTTAGATGTTCGTAGGTGAGGAATGAATGAGGGTTGATCTTCTATTTATATCAATCCCTTTGAAGTAATAACTCACATTAAAGCACTTAGGCCAACCATTAGGATATGTTTCATTTGCAAATTACATGACTTTAAGGCACTGAACACTTGTGTTGGGACATGATAGTAATGTCGACACTACTGTCTATCTCGGATATTAGTGTCCATGGAACAGTAAAACAAGTACAAAATCTGAACTTGCAGAGATGGAGATAAGTGCATTTTAAACATTATGGGCAAGATAGAAGACCTGGGTCATCAACATAAGACTAGTCAGACTAAGAGATATAGGCTAAGGGCCACAAAGATAGAGCACATGTGAGACATGTGAAAGCAAAAAAGGTAAAGAACTGAGAGGAACAGTCAAGGTCTGAGTTTGCCAAGTGTACAAGAGTGTAATATCCCCAACCAATTGGAAATATATAAACTCTAAAGCTCTGATCAAAGATCCAATTTTTGCAAAATAAATTCAGATTACAGATAAACAATAACCATAGTAAATCTTACAATAGCAGATCAAAGATCTTATCACTAGTTCAGATGAGTACAAATACAGTCCTCTCTTGTGCAAATCAAAGAATATTACAGATATGGTCTTAAAACCCTGAATTCATGCAAACTGGGAATAAACTTGCAATTCTGGAAGTCTCGGTTTTTCTGTGTCGATACACACAGACGCTGTCGTCGGTCGATATCTCGCCGACGTCGATCACTGCCGGTCGGATTTCTACCGACGTCGGTCCTAAGTCGACCGATGTCGGTTACTGGAAGCTCTCTGCCTGCCGATGTCGGTACCTGCGTGGATCTGTACGGACCTGTACGGACTTCGTACAGCCGCCAATTTAGCACAACCTATCTGTTTGATCCCTGATCTGGAAACCTATGGTGTCTAATACAGCAGATCTCTCTCTGTATGATTTATTAAAACAAAACATAAACTAAATCAAGAAATACCTGAAATACTGTGATAACCTCTGTGTGAAGCTATCTCTCAAAGCTGTATACCTCTGTGATAACTTCTGGATGAAGCTATCTCTCAATTTGGCAATAAATCAGCTGATATTTCACAGCCTCTAAATCGCACACAATGAAAAGTTGACGTTTTCCACTGCAATGGAATCTTGGAACCCTTGGCTCAGTCTTCACAGAAGAAATTCTTCAAAATCAATAATCAATAATCATATGCATAATCACAATGGCCTCCATGAGAAACCCTTATACCCTCAAAAGATATGCTTGCCCTAATTAGGGTTTTTCTTAAATTAGAATTAGGGTTTCTAATTTAAAATTAGACCAAATAATTAATATTTGATTAAATAAATCAAATATTAATATCTCCCTCAATACATGTCCAATCGAGCCCAAACGAAAGCCAACTAGAAAATTTCTGCTAAACGAAGCCACTCCAATCTCCATCAAGACCCTCTAACCATCCCATCAGCCTACGAGGGTCACATAATAGGCTAACCATGAACTCAGAACATGTCAACTGAAAAGGGGACATGACAAAAAGCGAGGTGTTGTATAATCATAAAATATCATCTACATTTGCCCCCCTTTAATCTAGCAATGAAATTGCTAGTTTAAAGTAAATGAATGCATACATGGGTGTTATGCACACCTTGTGTTTGCATGTGCCCAACTTGAGTGTCTTGCTGGTGACTGCCCTGCAACCAAGAGCATGTTACAATATAATATCAGTGCATATAATTTGGGTTGAAAGTACTTGCAGTAGAATGAAATTGAAAGAGCAAGGTTTAGGAGTACACCTATGTGTCGATGTAACCGCTTGTAATGTCTCTTGTAGGTCAAAATTAGAACAAATAGGGTTTCCCAACAAACACTAACAAAAAATGCAATTTTTGGATTTTATTTTCAAACCCTAAACAAATGTAAATTTCAAGATTCTGGAAGTGCCAATTTAGGGCACAAAAATAATATATTTATTTACCAAATAATTACCAAAAATTTAGAAATATTGCAACTGAATGTAGGACCTTCAAATCTGATTTTTTTATCAAATAAATCGCTGGAAAATACAATAAAATACCAACAATATAATTGTCTTCAAGAGAGAGTTTAGGCTTTATTTCACCTCACAAACAGCACATTCAAACCCCAAGGGGGGTTGCTGCCCACACAAATCAATTTGCTGCCTCCTAAGGTTTTCAAACCTAGTCGCTGCCCTCTATAATGTTGGGCCACTCCTTGATGCCCTAGACTGCAATATGAACCTGAAAATGGTGTTCAAAACACCTCAACGAATCACTGATGCCCTATGCAACCTCTACAAAATAAGGATGTCCAGTTGAAAGGTAGGGGTTTTCATCCTTACTTCAACCTTCCGATGAAGGTTTTCGTTTTCAATGGATGAAGTCAAGCAAATTGTGCTTAAACTTGTGATTTCAATTCATAAAACATAACATGAGACTTCAAATGAACCTCATTTTTTCCTTTTATATCCTTTCCTCCAATATAATTTCTAAATTAAGGACTAACTTATATCAAATTAGATAAGTTATTTTCTTTACTATAACTTCATTTAAAAAAAGTTGCCGACAAGTTACTTTTTTAGCAACTTGAACAAAGAACCAAGTTTCCCTTGTATTCCCTTTTAGCCCCCGGGAAGTCAAATAGGGCCAAAGGTCTCCTTAGCGAGTTAGCCTTGAAAAGGGGGCATGACAATCCTCCCTTCCCAAATTTGTTTGCCCTCTAGCAAATGCAAGCTCTCATTCCCAAGTATCATCATGCCAAAGTGCAGAAATATGTTGTAATGATCCAATAATCTGGATACTGTACCTGTCAAATGAAAGAGCTCTTGCCAAAACAAGCTCATACCCCTGTTGTCCCTTTCACTAATGATGTTCTTAGGCAGCCTATGAAGTTTTAAAATTTTCTTGAAAAAGAAATCAACCACTACCTTGCACCTGCCCTCTTCACTTGCACCCTTTAGGACAACAATAACAAGTTCTTTCTTTGAAAACTCAGTTGTAATAAATGCCTTGCAAAAAGTTGTAATTACTATCCAAGAGCAAAGAAATGATGAATAACCAGCAGCTTGACAAGTTAATACATATTCCAATGCGGAAACCTCACTCTTTGTTCCAACCTTGTCAATTATGGGGAAGGACACCCCGTATCCACAACTATGAATATAAGTGAAATATTGTGATGGCTGCTAATGGTGATGATAACAACATTAATGATGGCAATTTGGCTCATTGTTGTCATGTATATACTTCCTTATCATTTGGCGAAAGTAACACATCATCCCGCATTCCCTCCATGCCTTGTTGGTGATTCCTTGCATAAATATCCATGTGGACTGCCCCGTGAGATCTTCTTATGGTGCTCATAACTTCCTCGATAGGAATGATGTATCCCACACCATTCTCCAACTCATGATGGCACTCTTCACCCAAGAGCAAACTCAAAAATGCAAACTTAAACACCATGCATGGCTGACCCAAAGTAAAATACTCAAGAGAGTTACCTTGCTGTAATGGCCTCTTTGGCTACCCAAAATTGTTGTTTGAGGCTGCCCGAAAGGTACTCTAGGCTGTCCACTTGCTGCTGTCCTTGGTTGTCCACTTATCACCAATACCTTCAAAAAAATTTGTTTCATCTTAGATCAAAACATTGGAGAAAGACTATTCTTATGCAAAATGAGACCATTTGCAATCATGAACTTGTCAATATTCATTGTATCCTTTCCATCTTCAGCTGCAATCCCATATGCTCCACCATTTGCTTGGGTGGGAAGCAAACTCAGTTGCTCCTCTCTTTTTATACATGTCCCTGCACATGGAACAAACTCATTATAGAAAACAAGGGTTATCATTATCACTTCTTCAACTGCTTCATCATGCCTCCTAGGCATGTTGTTTAACTTTCCTCCAATGCTTGCATCTTCTTCATAATTTCCATTCATATGATGGACTTCCACAAGTCCAGCACTTACAAAGCTATCAAAACAACCAAATCCATCTAATTGCCCTTGAACTTTGTCCACCTTTCTAAAAGACAAGTTGTTCTCATATGCGCTGAAAGCAAAAAGATGTGTATATCGCACCATACTACAAGTACAAGCTTCCCATTTTGAAACTGAAAATATAAACAAACATCTCAGATATTCCTTCTTGACTTGAAATCCAATTATGTCATCTTCCCAAGGTCTGAAAATTTCCATGCAACCTTCAAGTTCAATTCTCTTACTTGACAGGGGAAACCACCTGGCCAACAAGTGTAGCTCTCAGAGCCATTAACAATGATGTCTCTTGACAGCTCAGAAAATAATTCGATCATCGAGTGTGCATAATCCACAACGCATACCTTCTTGAGATAACCTTCATTGATGATATGGTAAGTTGTTCCTTTCCAGGGAGGACAAAGATCAGCGTGTATGCAAGCTGAAAACAAATTATGACGGTCATGAATTATTTGATTTTCCACCCAAATCAAAGCTGTGTCCACTAAAGTATTCATTCTCTTTAGTTGAACCCATTCACCAACATTTTCCAATGATTTAGTGGCCTCAAAAAGATCAATCTTGCAGTTGTTCAAGTCTGGAAATAACAACTTATAATTTAATTTTACCAAAGTTAACAACTTGAAAATGAAACAACTACAAAATTGAAACCTCCTTGCTAAAACAGGAAATGTGAGGATTGTAATGACTGAAAATACTTCCATAAAGATTATTGATGTTAGTGAAATAGGAGTTGGAAACAACCAGACAATGATTGCAAGTACTTCATTAGCAACAACAAACTGAAGATCATGCAATGGAAGCATTTGTATGGCTGCAAATGTTGTCATATGACAGCAAGAAATGGTGATGATTTTGGTCTTCAAGCTGAAGGTTTGGAGCATGGCTGTCCCCATCATGTACTCCTTTACCTTGGGAGGTAGAAGATCATCACGCCTTGCTCTCACTTTCTTTCATAACAGCCCTAAGGATGTTGTAACTTTTTCCCATGATGTCCCCAACAAGTGGCTTCTTTCACGTGTCAAAAACTCCATCATACTTGTTAATTTATAGCTGTCCAATGAGAATATTATTATTCCAAAACATGAACTTAGAAAGAAAAACATACCATAGCTGTAGCATTGTATTCTCTCATTCAATCTTGGGGTTATGGTGGCTGGAAACCATCTTGTACTGGCAGCCAAAGCCTCACCAATGTCCGTGGATGGAGTGTGCATCTTTCTGGTAACAAAATTTTCTTCTATCGTTGCAAAAGGTATAGGGGCAAGGCTGTAAATGTAGAAAATAGTAGTCCAAAGGTTTGTGACAGCACTCTTTAAGAACCGTGGATCGTAGTACTTATTGCCCATATTCATAGCTACCATGCTATGCTAGCCTATAGCATCTTGAACAGCAAGGTAATATATATTTTGTTTACCTTTAGTGGCTGAGTTTATGAACTTACTACTTGTCTTCAAGGAAAGACCTTTCCCAAGAGCATGCTTATCAATTAGGAGCTGAGAATTCTTATGACATGTTTATTGTTCTAAAAATAAACTTGTAGGATTTACCTCATCATGTGTTGGGACTTGCCTCCTATGAGAAGTCTCCTTCATTCTTTTTCCATTCTCTGAATGATGGCAAAGCTAGGATAGGTCTTTGTTGTCACCACCATTCCCAAAACTGAAATTATAAGGGTTATGACCCTCTTGACAACAATTTGGAACTGCCTTAGCATGGAGCACTAAAAATGGGGTATGACCATCATTCCATAGGCTGCAATTTGAATATTCATCTCCTTTGGTTGAAGTAAGATCCTGTTGGCACTTTCAGTTTTAAAGATTGGCTCAAGTAGCAGACCTGAAAGCGGGGCAGAATTGGAGCTTCAGGGTAGATGGAATGACGTCGGAAGGAGATCATGAAGCTCTAAGAAATTCAAGGAGTATATCAAAGACAAACCTTGAGAATCTTTGCAAATGCTCTATGAGCGATTCTCAATTCTTCAGTTCATTCAGAAGCAGCACAAGCATGAAACATTGAATCTTCAAGGAGTTGGTAAAAATTTGTTCTCAGTTTGTTCTCAAAAGTGGTCAAGTTGTTGCAGCAAGGGTTGTATTTTTAGAATCAAATGCTTTAAAAGCTTCTATGACTCCATGCCCATGGATTGCTTTAAAAGATATTGGATTCCTGCTTAGTAGGCAAGCAGCCCACAAAAGTCGCTAGAATGTTGACCATTTTTTGTCACCATGGAAGAGCCGTGTCTAAATTCAGCTCAAAGCTTCAGGTTCAACAGAAAGGACTTCTCAAAGTTCAGTCGAGGTTTGGAAAAAAAGGGCTAAGTCAAAAGCAAAAAACTTGACGTATTTTCAAAAGAGGTTGGTCTTCACATTTTTTTTCAAAAGATGGGTCGGAGATTTTGCACAAAGGAGATTCTGCACAAAGCCCGAAGACTTCACAAGATTTGTCTAAGTGTTTTACTCTTTGAAAAAAATATTGCGAAGACTAGTCGGAACTTTTGTTCCAAACAAAAGTTCCGAAGATCAAGGCTTGAACAATAATAGCGACAACACAAAATCCGAAGCCCTGGGTCTTTAGAATGAATGAGTCGGAGGCCTAGCTCCTTGGAAGCTTGAAGCCATTGCCATTAGACTAAAGTGCAAAGTGTCGAGAAAGTGATGCGTGGCAGCAATAAAGCCAAAAAGCTAAAGCCCGTAGATGCTGACGAGCTACCAAGTGGCGAAATGAGAGCCCATAGAAACAGAGTCAATAGCGCAATAGAGGAAAAGGAAACGGTTGTTGAAAGGAAGACAATGGCAGCGATAACATCATCAGTGCACCGAATTTAAATTGGGCCATCTGGCCATCAAAACCATCAAAGTCAACATTTGCATAGTGGCTCGACTACAACTCGCAAAGTGGGTGGAAAAAATGACATAATTCAGCCGAGTCATTATGGTAGCATGTGCATGGGGAGCAGGTGGACACCAAAGATGACTGCAGCCTTAAAGAGGCATGGTGGACAGTTGCTCAAACATGGCCAAGGGTAACCCCGAGGTGATCAGAGTGGTTGAGCCACCCCATTCATGTCTATTACGATTGAGCATGGACACCCATCCATTTCAGTCGGAGTCTCAGCTACTTCCCACTCAGCATTAAATTATTGTAACTGCCCCAATAGTAGGTGAGACTGAGTAATGACCCATGGGCTTCCCATTGTCTATGAAAGCCCGAGTCTTACATTATAAAAAAGTTGACATTTCTAGGCACAATAATGCTGTCAAAATTTGCCCTCCATGAGCCCTTTACCACCTGAGCCTTGCAACTAATGAGAATTGAGTTTGTCTTTCCTCATGATTCTTGCATTCTATGTGTATTTTTGGTTTATCGATCTTTGTCTATAACTAATTCTCGCCCCTCTCATTGTTGCCCATCCCTCAACACTTTTGTGCAGAACTTGGCTATCTCTTGCAGGTTGTATTTTGTGTGCATAGGTCTATATGGACGCTATCTATGGATCGTTTGTCATCCCTCTTAGTGTTGTATTGCGTCCTGCACCTCTATACGAATTATTTATGCAGTTAAAGTGTCCATTTTGGATATTGTGTAATGTTTTCTCTTCCTCTGCAGTTGTAGTGTGTTCTTTAAAACCTATAGAGGTGCTCTTTCTAGTCTCGGTGCATCACCTTTTACATTTCAGCAACCCTCTTTCTCCCTTTTCCACTCAACAAATTTTAGATTTAGAATTAGCAGTAGATTTACTTTCAACTCTTTTAAGCCTGCATATTGATCCTAAATCAAATGCATTTAGATTAGAAGGAAGTCGGCCTTATCTGGAGGTTCATCCCAAGGAGTGCAAGAGTCCCACACCTTGGGGGACGACCCTATTCTCACTGAACCATCTTCAAATTCAGTGGGCGCACGGTTCAAGTGATAACAGAGCCTTTGATAGATTTGCTTTCACACTATTAATCTTGTCAAGTACCTTCCCAAAGCTGTCTTGAAAATCCATCTCATATGGCAATGACTCAATCATTGAAAATTTTGGAAAATGGCTAGGGGCTTTTTGGAAAAGATCTTTTCATTTGATACCCTTCATCTTATTCTTATTGTTAGAATAATTCTCATGATGATCAAAATATTGTACGAACATAGTATGATGGTGATACAAAAAATCCTTGCTATGAAGATAACCAAAGTGCTTACCCTTCTCTTTAAATTTCTTTAGATATTGTCTTGCTTGAATGGCTATCAACTTTGCCACTTTCGCTCTTTTTAGCCAATTACCACACCTCCTTTGGATCCTTGTCACACCTTTTGTGCTTGCTTGCAAGGTAGTTAGTTTCCTTTCAACCCTAGGATCATTAAATTCTACCTCACCTATGTATTTTATGCTCTTCTTTTCTGTTGAACTCTTAGGGCAAACAGCGAATAGTGTTTCTTTTTTCAAAAATTCTTTCTTGGCTTCCTCATTCCTTTGCTCTTTTGTAGGGTTTGGGAATTCAGACCTTAACTTTTCTATTTTATTTTCTTCTACGCAAACACTTTGTCCATTCAAATCCATATCTTTCCCTTTGGAGGGCTCTTTGTTTTCAATTTGCATGGTGGATTCCTCTATGGGCAGCTTGATCTTTTGTGGTGAAGTATTCATCATTTCCATTGGTCATTTTCCTTCTTCTAAGGGAGACTCTAGAGGTCTAGGGCTTAACCCTACAAACTTCATCCATGCCTTGGGATTCACTGCCTTTAGTTCCCTCTGAGATTCTTGCATAGCTTGTAACATCTCTTCCATGACTTCTAGTGTTGTCTTCATTTTTTTGTCACTACCCTGCATAAAGAAGAATCTGCAAACAACTCGCAACCGACAACTAGCCAAAAAATGGCTTTAATACCATTGTAATGTCCCTTCTAGGGCAAAATTAGAACAAATAGGGTTTCCAAACAAACCCTAACAATAAATGTAATTTTTTATTTTCTTTTAAAACCCTAAACAAATGTAAATTTCATAATTGTGGAAGTAACAATTTAGGGCACAGAAATAATATTTTTATTTATCAAATAATTACCAAATATTCAAAAATGTTGCAGCTAAATGTAGGACCTTCAAATCTAATTTTTTAATCAAATAAATCGCTGGAAAAATACAATATAATACCAGCAATATAATTTTCTTCAAGAGAGAGTTTAGGTTTTATTTCGCCTCACAAACGGCACATTCAAACCCCAAGAGGTGTCGCTGCCCACACAAATCAATCCGCTGCCTCCTAGGTTTTTCAAACCTAATCGTTGCCCTCTATACTATTACGCCACTCCTTGATGCCCTAGACTGTCGTATGAACCTGAAAATGGTGTTCAAAACACCTCAACAATTCACTGATGCCCTATGCAACCTCTGAAAATAAGGTTGCCCAGCTAAAAGGTAAGGGTTGTCGTCCTTACCTCAACGTTCCAATGAAGGTTTTCGTCTTCAATGGATGAAGTCAAGCAAATCATGCTTAAACTTGTGGTTTCAATTCATAAAACATAACATGAGACTTCAAATGAACCTCATTTTTCCCTTTTATATCCATTCCTCCCCTATACTTTCTAAATTAAGGACTGACTTATATCAAATTAGATAAGTCATTTTCTTTATTATAACTTCATTTAGAAAGAAGTTGCTGACAAGTTACTTTTTTAGCAACTTGAACAAAGAACCAAGTTTCCCTTGTATTCCCTTTTAGCCTCCAGGAAGTCAAATAGAGCCAAAGGTCTCCTTAGCGAGCTAGCCTCGAAATGGGGACATGACACCGCCTTGCCTATTGGCAAGTTGTTTTGGAAAAGATATATCACTGTAAGGCTCTGAAATTGAGTTTAGGATAAATATAGATAAAACTTTAAAGTGCATATATCCAAAGAGAGAGATTGGAAGGCACATGCCCCCAACTTTGGAGCAAAAGTGAGTTGTCACCTGACAGTTGAAATTAGCTAAATCGTGCAAGCCAATGATACTTATAACCTGACGATGTTGGATGTTCAAGTCCAACCTGAAAACTTGGCAAGATTGAATGATTTGATCACCTCAACCATACCAAAAGGAAACCAACTACTACAGTAGATTGGCTCAATAAAAGTTCGTAAAAGTCCACGAGGTATCAGTATGCAAAAGTTTGTGATATTGTAACAGTCCATAACAGAGTTTTGGAATTTGAAACTGATTTGGATTTTGCAATATTAGGCACATGTTGTATAGCATATGCACTTTAGATATGTCTCATGCTGAAACTATGTATCACAATAGTACCAATGTATAGAATTTTGCCACAACTATGAATTTGAATTATATAATTGTGTGCTTTGGCCAATTCAAATAAATGTGTAAATATGGAGGACATGCTTCCAAAGCATGCCCCCACTATATATAGATAAATTTGAAAACTGATATAAGTACCAATGTGAAGGACATGTTTCCAAAACATGCCCCCACTGTAAAATAAAGATGTTGAATACTCAATAAGTGTGGAGAACATGCTTCCAAAGCTTGGCCAAGCTAAATTTGACAACTGATATAAATACCATATACCGAATGAATGTGGAGAACATGCTTCCAAAACATGCCCCTACTTAATCTAGAAATTGTGTCAAGTGTGGAGAACATGTCTCTATGACATGCCCTCACTAATATGCCCCCTTTGAGGTGAGGGAAAGATAAGAATTGGTAGTTATTACACTTCAAAAAGATAAGACAACTATATAATCTGTGAATGTAACCATGTAGCATATAGAAAGAACATGTTTAGGTAGATATAGCATTGAAGCGCATAGAACCAATATGATCACATGAAGACCTAAGATGCATGATAAACATTATAGCAACATCTAGATAGTAACAGTACAAGCTCAACAAACAAATCAACTACACACACAAGAGCACTCAAAAGCAAGTCAAAAGGCAATGGTCTAATGAGACCACAAACAAGGAACATGTTCAAATACCACACAATCGAAAGGACATGACTTAGTCAAATGTCTGTAAAAGTAAGAAATGGCATATTCAAATGTCCATATAACAAACAATGACATATGCAAATGTCAATAAAAGCATACATAGACACGAGGGCCTCAAGTAAAAGAGCATATTCAAATGCTCGAACAAGGAATACAATAGCAAGACAAGACACTCAAAGAAGTGCATAAAGTAAAGCATAAGCATGTCATAGTAGCCCATGGATCCAATGTGTTAGGAAAAGTATGTCAAATGTATAACATATCAAGTACCCTATGTAATATATAATCATGGATAATAGGCATGTGTAAGTACATATGTAAGCTCAAACATGATAATGTAGAGTGATTATCAAATCATATAACCTATGTGTATTAAGAACAAAAATGCGGATGCCCCCAATGTCTATATGACATGAGTAGAGGGAAAGCCCAACATCCGAAATAGGAATGTATCATGTGTCTATGTATGTCTGTATCGCACACAAGTAAAAGTGACACATATGTGATGTAGAAGTAACTGAGTATGTCATCCCTCAATATGGAACTAACACAATGTCAAGGAGCCAATAGAACATGTAAGTACCAAAAATGTTTTTGGATTTTTGAATGTTTTTTATTTTTTTAGTATTTTTGAAATATTTAAAGAGGAAAGATCATCCTATGATGTCATCCAATGGATGGTCATAGATACCTCCCCATTGTGAATCTGGTGTAATACCCCATTTATGTTGTCGTTGAGCATGTATAGATGTAACATTTGTTACTGTGGTATCAATGGTGCTCTGCATATGTAAAATAGGACTCTATGGTCATGAAGCAATAATAGTAGCAGCAGTAGCGGTTCTTGGAACCCATCATGGAGTGCTCTATGGTTTCTTTGACATAGTAGTAATATGTGCATTTGGAAGTGCTCTAGATATCTGATCATGATGGGTAGTAGAAGATTAGGAGTCCATGGAATCCACTGTATGTCTCTTATGTAATGATCTCTCAAGTACTGGCCGCCTAGTAAAGAGGATTGCCTGTTGCTTATCCGTTTACGATGAATTAGCCTCAGTAGGCTTGATGGTTAGTTGTCTAGGTATAAGTTTCTTTTGTTCAAGAGGATGCTTATAAGAAATTCTGAAAACTATAATTACCCAATTGGCATGAATGTATTTAACAGACCCATGCATTGTAGAAGGTACTGCTCGAAGAATGTGTATCCAAGGTCCTCCCAATAACATATCGAATATCACTGTGGAAGGGATAACTGAGAAGGTACTAACCATATGTGCAGGACCAACCTATAAAGGTAGGTCAATCTCGCCAAGAACCTTATGGGAGGCCCCATCAAATGCTCAAACTGATCTAGTAGAGAGATGTAAATCATGATGAGTATAAACCAAATGTGTAAATAATGTCATGGTGCAAACGTTCTTGCTTGAACCATTATCAATCATAACACTATGTATAGAGTGTTTATCAAGGTATTCTCAAATGAATAGAGAATGAAGTTCAGAGTCATCATCCTTAATTTAACTGTCATCAAAAGAAATAGAACGTTTATGAACGATATGAGGTATATGTCGCGTATAAGTACCAATAATCCCGTCTAGTGGGTGCCCATAATGTGAGGGAAGAAGATGTGCATTATATGCCATTTGGACTTTTGGTTCCTTCTTAGAATGGTCTTGCAAAGGATTGTAAAATATTTTATGTTTATGGTGATCACTAGGTTGTGAACTTGATTCCTTTGGAATATTCTCAAATGTAAGCTTTTGGTCATCGATAAGATCTTGGATCTTGTGCTTCAAGGTAAAGCATTTGCCTGTAGAATGTCATGGTCCTTGATGATAATCACAATAAGCATTTGCATCATATCATTTGAGTAGAGATTGACTCATATCCACCTCGATAGGATAAGGGATAGATATAAACTGACACTCTAGTAACCGTTGGGGTAATGAAGCTAGGGACTTAAGTAAACGTGTCAATTATTTCCTTGGTGCATTAAATAAGACAAGCTGATTATGTTGTTGTGAAACTATGTTAACCATGGTAGTTGTTTCCTTTTTAGGCTCAGAAGGTTTTACTTTATAACTGAGTTTAATTGTGAATTTCGTACGAGATATAGATGCAGCTAGTGTGTTTGCTACACACTTGAGCTTATTTAATTACAAAAGTTTTATTTCAAGGTCTCATACAACATGGCATAAGTCATCGAAAGATTTGAGCTTTTTAAAAATAATGGACTCATGTAAAGGAGCAAGTAAGCTTTGCTTGAATATGTCTTGCAACTATTTGTCTACCATAAGATTGGTCATTTTAGCTAGTATTGTCTTATATCTCAAGACATATTCATTGATAGGTTCATTGGTTCCTTGTTTGATTTTGATAATTTGGACATAGGAAACCTTTTCAGAAATGTTAATGGAAAAGTGTGCTAAGAACTGGTCTACAAGATGTTTGAATGCTTTCACGGATTGACGAGGTAAATCATAGAGCCACCTCAAGGCATAGTCCTTCAGGCTTCTTGGAAATAATTTGGTCAAAAGTTTATCATTGAAAGCATAGTCAAGGCATGTTGCATAAAATGTTCAAAAATGTTCAAGATCACCCTTGCCATCATAAAATATGAACTTCAGTGCAACAAATCCAGTTAACAAGGGGTGCAAAAAGATCTCAAGTGCAAGAGGGTTATGCAATACATCTTACGAATCTATAGCATGAGGGGATTTTAAAGATTTTTGTTCAATATTTGTAATATTGTCCTCCAAGGTTTTTATAACTTGAAGGAATGATTGAACAATAAGCCTAGTAGGATTTAGATTAGCAAATTGAGTAGTCACCAATGGGGATGAAAACATGTTTTGAGTAGGAATAGGCATTGAAACCGGTATTTGTGTTGACACAACCGGTAATTCCATGATAGATGTATCAATAGTGGTTTTAGGGTTCAAAGATTTAAACACATAACATGTGCCCCCACTAGATGTATTTGGTTGTAATGTGTTCAAGCGAAGGGATGTTTCCACTGTATTTTAGAATTTTTTGCTTTGAATATAGTTTTTAAGATCTCATCGATATCTTCAAGGTTTTGTTGAATGCGCTCATGAAACAATGCAATTGCATGCACTTGATCATGGTCTATTTGATCATATTCATTTGTTTCATGGTTTTCATTATCAAAATTTTCTTCTATGATAACCCTATCAACATCTTTTTCATTGTCAAAATGGGTATCATCATGATCCAAGGTATGAGATCCCTCATTGGTTTGAGACATCTTAGATGGTTGGAGGGGAAGCTCAATATGTTCGATAGGCACACCTCCCAATCTAGGGCTATGCCTAGGTTGCATGCAAAATAGTAAAAATAGGAAATTAAACAGTACAACAATCTAAAATTCTAACTAGTTTAAAATCCTATGAATCAGGAAAAATTGCATTCACGTTGATCGGATTCACCAAATATTTAACCCTAAAATATCTAGATTGGGGTTATCTAAGTTTAAAGGGGTATATAGAAATGAAATGGCACAAAGGTGATAATCAGATTTATAGCAGACCAATTAGATGTTAAACTCAGATATAAGCATACACTAAATTTATTATGTTGAAATGGTCTAAATATGGAAAGTACAACTATGCTAGATATAAAAATGACAAAGAAGGAATGTACTTAGTTTGTTCTGATGCTAATACAATTCTAAATCTAAAACAGGCAGGAAGCATGCTAGAAGATGATTCTGAAACAGTCGTCGGATTTTGGATTTAATGATTCTGACGTTTTGGACAGTAACATCAACTTGGGACAATTGCATCAATGTTGCTAACTAGGTTCGACGATAGTGTCCTTCATGGAATATCTGTTGAAACAAGGTGTGACCACCTAGATGCTTCTGAGTTTTGCTTTGCCTTCGCTCTAATGCATTCAAATATAGGTCATGGACTGTCACTCCTTGTGAAATGGTAAAACCCTAGTTCTCCATCTTTATAATGACCTTGGGGAAAAATGAGTTAGTGGGCACACGGTGTTGAGCTACCACAAAGACCCCGCTATCAGTGGGCATTTGTAATGTCCTTAAAATCCACCAACAGTCAGAAACACAACAATCAAGGATCCTCCCGTAACATTTATGCAATAGTCAAGGACGGCCTAAACACAACCAGCCATAATGAAGGCAAGCATGTCGCAATTAAGGATCAAGCGCAGTCAATCATCAAGGAAGTTAAATCATTGCCATTTTTATTAAATAATTTGCCATGGAAGGAGCACTGCCAATTATGAAGCAAAACGCCCTTGAAGAATGCATACAACAGCAATTATTATTTATCAATTAATTAACTAGTCATTAAACATTCATTTGATGAAAGGTCACGATCCTTGGCGACGACATGTCATTTGGATGGGAAGCAATGAGGGTATTTATATTCAGTGAATTGATGGGAAAGAGATCATCGAATTATGAATTCAAATATTTAATCATGTATAAGTAGTCACCTACAAGTGCATTTAAAGACGAAATCCCTTAAACTACGTAATCTAAATACAAGGGCAGAAACCCTTGTAATCGAACCCAAGGACGAAACCCCTTGTGGTGTAACTTTGTAATATTCGGAAATAAACAGTTAATCCAATTGGACTTTATTATTATTTTATAAAATATTACTTTAAAGGAATTCCGAAAAATCCGAAATTATGTAAAATATTTTGATTTGGAATATTATAGTGGTATCAAAGCTATTTTTCTTGCCAACCTGTGAACCATGGGATCACTACATAAGGAAATTATGGATAGTTACAAGTCATACAACATCCTTTCAACAGAGATTCGAAAAGAAATCTCTTTTTTAGACTTTATGGATTTAAAAGAGTCGTGGAATGGAAATAGGCACTATGAGGAAGACGAGTTTGTGAATCATAGTTATGGCAGTGCTGAATATGAATAGAAATTCAATTTTCAAGAGAACCCAAAAGAAAGGAAGATGACAAATTCCAAGACTGACTTCCCTATACTAGAGCAAACGAATGAGGCATCCAACGTTGAACTAAGGGAATGCCAAAACACACTTATCCAAGAAAAGTTGATATTTATGGAGACTCTTCTATTGGGAAGAATGACATAAAAACTTTGGATATTAGAGATGAACACGAATGATGATATTGATATGTGTTGTCTGCGTCAGAGTGAAGATAAACTTCAGTGTGTGCAAGAGAGAGGTCTTGAGGATTGTTCCCTAAACACAGGTTCTAACCAATTGATTGTCTAATTAATGCACACTATCAACAAGATATCATGCGCTACGGACTCAAAAATAAACAAGATGGAGAGCCAACCAAAATAATTGATAGAATATGGGAAAATCAAGAGTCAAAGTCATAGAATACTGGAGCAGAAAAGTTTATGGAGGTTAATAAAAAGTTTAATTTTAGCCACGATTCTCAACTATCCACAACAAAGATGAACTAGAGGAGCTTAACTTATCTTTTAATAAATTGGAGACTATACCCGACAATGTTGTTGACTTAATGCCATTGAAACCCTTGAAAGTGGCAAGCAATAAACTAGTGGGGTTGTCTCTTAGTATATCAAGTCTATCAAGCCTGACAATTCTTGATGTATCAAATAATCTGCCCCCAATCACTTTACAAATGCAAAATTTGGATCAATCAGAACAGTTGGATCCAACCCCTTTGAGCTTGGTTAGTAATAATAGAACATTGCAGGTCAATTACCCTGTTCAAATGCACCATCAGAGCTATGTTTTCACATAACAGTAGCTCATTGTTTTTAGGGTTCAAATATTGGCTTCCAAACAATTAAAACATGGACAAACCATACTGCTAGATATATTTCGATGCATTGGGCCACCACCATCTACCCAACATCAAGATCAAGTTGTTTTAGCAATAGTATTAACTAATAAATATACTCTACATATCAAACTAACAAATGGTTTAAAAAATGAAATTAGAGGCCAAACTTTGGTGGCAGCCAAAAGAGACCCCGACACTCTATTTTTAAATGGAGAGACAAGGAATATAATTGCTAACAAAGATGGAAATGCACAACTATGCAAGTATTCAAGTAGAAGCCAAATCATGCTTCATAAAAAATATGCCGAAAAAATCTTGGTGAATTATGGTGAGAAGAAGCAAGTATCAAATTCACTTTTGAGAATGGCATTAGTTGAAAGCAGATTAGATTTGAACTTGTTCAAACACTCCAAATTGAAGAACACAAGCCTCGTCTATTATATCTTCAGAAGCGGTTAAGGAAAGAAATTGAACATCAACAACAACAAATTATGTTGATTTCTGACAGGTCATATCATAAATTTGTGCATCTTTGTGAACACCCATGAACTGATCTTGTCAGGCATGTCACAATCTTTCAAAAGGAAATTCGCAAAAAACGATTGAAGGAAGAATTTCAAGATCGCAAACAATTTTTAGAAGCTAATTGGACAAATAGGGATGCTAGGGCCATTTGTAATAGAGGAGTTGCCAAATACCATGAGAGAATGTTGAAGGAATATTCAAAAACAAAGGACAAGTTTGAATGGCATGGTTACAGGAACAGAGATCCATTTGTTGTACATCTTGATGTCATTCAAGGTAAGATATCAAGCATCAATATGGTTGTTGGGATTGATGGGAAATTGGGTAACTCTATGATACAAGAAGATTCTAGATTACATATTAAAGTATGTCACTCTTTGCGGGATGTTTTTAGAAAGGTTCCAGAAGTGACCATTAACATACAAGTTGACTTATGACGTGGAGTAATGTCTGATACGAAGTACATAGTTATCATAGACTATGCTTCTTTGAATATATCTAAAGAGGCAAATTTTCCTTCAAATGTAAGAGAAATTCAAAAAGAGAAGTCGCATATACAACAAGTGAGAATTGGTTCTAACTACATGACAAAGGACTAAACAACATAGTGCAAATCTTTGAACAAAACAAGTACACTAAGCTTAATAAAATAAGCCAAGGTGGTGAGCAGCTACAACAAAAATCACAACTTTGTGTGCAAAGATTAGCTAAGGATGCTAGGGTCACATGTGATTATAATAGTACGCTTGGAAGGAATATTACTTTGGTGCTCTGTGAATCTAACTCCAAACTTGGAGACTATTGCATTGATAATGCAAATTAAGGGTACAATGACTCCATCTCATAGCACAAATCTGGATCGATAGCTAGGAGATAATAGATTCAGATTTGAAGAGATGGGTGTACCAAAAAGGTAGATAATAGATTCATGTTCCTCGCTTTTAGAAATGCAACCGTATTCCAACAAGATTAAATTAATGGTGAAGTTGGGTATATCATGGCTACAAAGGGATTGTAAATCTGATAGTATTAATGAAGTATGCCTTTATGACTTTGCAATTTTCTCTGACTTTGAAAGAAAGACAAATTTGGATCAACACAAGACCGCTACGGAATTCATGTTTGCATTCTATGAAAGTTCTACATGTATTTGGTACTCTATCATAAGGAATGGCTTAAAGGGTTTGAGTAAGATAAAATACATGTCTGCTGGAAATATACATGGCAATGGCATCTACCTTTCAATTGATATAATTTATTCATATTTTTATTGTTACTCTTCGCTATTTAGTTAAAATGATAAAACTACAGATTACAGAGTGTTGGTTATTTGTAAGGTCTTCTCATGGAAAAAGTATACAAAACCCCTGACATTTTGATGTTTCCCACCAAGACTGTTGTTGTCTTACGGTATTTGATCACATTTGTGAGATGGCCAATAACAGATACAATGTTGAAAGGAGCATTAATTCTTAGACTCCTCAATTTACTAATAATGCTTAAAGACAAGCAATTTGAGGAAGGGATGTTTGTAATGTCCTTAAAATCCACCAACAGTCAGAATCACAGCAATCAAGGATCCTCCCCTAACACTTATGCAGCAGTCAAGGAAGGCCTAAACACAACCAGCCACAATAAGGCAAGCAAACAGTAGTTAAGGATCAAACACAGTCAGTCATCAAGGAAGTTAAATCGCTGCCATTTTTATTAAACAATTTGCCATGGAAGGAGCGCTGCCAATTATGAAGCAAATCGCCCTTGGTAGAATGCATACAACAGCAATTATTATTTATCAATTAATTAACTAGTCATTAAACATTCATTTGATGAAAGGATACAATCCTTGGCAAAGACGTCATTTGGATGGGAAGTAATGAGGTTATTTATATTCCACAAATTGATAACAAAGAGATCATCGAATTATGAATTCAAATATTTAATCATGTATTAGCAGCCGCTTACAAGTGAATTTAAAGACGAAACCCCTAAAACTGCGTAATCTAGATACAAAGATGAAAACCCTTGTAATCAAACCCAATGACAAAACCCCTTGTGGTGTAACTTTGTAATATTCGAAATCTATATTCAGAAATAAACAATTAATCCAATTTGACTTTATTATTATTTAAATCATTATTTTATAAAATACTATTTAAAGGAATTCAGAAAAATCCAAATTAATGTAAAATATTTCGATTTGGAATATTACAACATTGCGTACATATCCAATACTCCGAAAATGGCATTAGACTAGTGTAGTTCTCCCCTACGTGTTGGCTTGTGTATGAATCACACAATATGTGCAAAGCAAGTACAACAGTGACCTAACTTGTAACTTGGCAAATCGGGCTCTTGGGCTGCTCCTTTAATACTTTAGACTTGTCAATATGATGTACCTATAACTAATATGAAAATAGGGCAGCTTTGTTCAATTGAATGCTTGAGAAAGTGCTTTTAATAAGTTGCCTTGGTCTCTTTAGTCTTTTATAGGTGTTCGTAGATAAGGAATGAATGAGGGTTGATCTTGTATTTATATCAATCATTTTGGAGTAATAACTTGTATTAAACCATTTAGGCCGACCATTAAAATATGTTTCATTTACAAATTGGAATACTTTAGGGGACTAGACACTTGTGTTGGGACATGACAGTAACATTAACGCTATTGTCTGTCTCGGACATTAGTGTCCATGGAACAGGAAAATAGGTACAAGTTCTAAACTTGCAAAGATGGAAGATAAGTACATTTTAAGCATTCTGGGAAAGATAGAAGACCTAGATCATCAACATAAGACTGGTCGAACTAAGAGATATAGGCCACGGAGCACAAAGATAGAGCAGATGCGGGACATGCAGAAGCGGGAAAGGTAAAGAAATGAGAGAAACAGCCAAGATCTGAGTTTGCCAAGTGTATAAGACTAAGGTGTTATATAATCATAAAATATCATCTACAGAGGCCAACAAGCATAATTCACAAAGACATCATACATAAGTTAAGATTTGTGTTGATGAATTAGTTATGGTATATCTGTGTTAATAATGGATCATGAATACATACAATTTTAATTAACTTTGCTTGTAGATATTAGGCACATTGTTACCATGCCTCTTCATGGCAGTGGAGGAGTAATGCAACGTGGCCAATGGAAAATTTCAGCTATGAAGGGAGCAGCCTCGAAAAGAAAAAAGAAAACTCAAAGTATTTGTGTTTCCTTAATTTATCATGTGCTTGTGGTGTTATGACATGGTGTGTTCAGTCACATTGCAAATTACCAAGATGGTAATCATGATCATTAAGTGGCACCAACCATAAAAGTGGGCTCATATGGGAAGCTTCTGATAGACATTACATCTTCCCTGATGAAATGAGGAGACCTTACAATGCAAAGAATCGCAACACACCCTTAAAGGTAAGTAAGGCCACATTGCAAATTAATGCATAATGGGGTGTGTTTACTAGTGTGACATTGTTGGGAGGGGATAATCTCTTCACAATATGAGTCTTGTATTAATCCAACTAATGTATAATATTGCACAAAATAAAATACTAACCATTAATTATTTCATCATGATCTCATTTATCTTCCCGAAGAGAAACCTTGGCTATATACTTTATTTTAATCCTCTTCAAAATCGGGTTAGTTGGTCTACTTGCCATAAAGAGAGGAAAGAGAAAATGTTTTCTTTTTCATCCATCTTAATATTCCATTCAGCTAGAAATTCTCAATTTCCTTCCCTCCCATGCCCTCTCACCCTGCTCCTCTCTTTGTGGGAGGGATCATCAGCTAAGGAGAACAAACATGCAGTAGCTTTAGAGTTAGTGATGCTAGTTATGCACAAATCTAGAGTTGTGAGGTGGGATTAATTTTAAAAAATGATGTTAGTTATGCACAAACCTAGATGCAATGAGTACCAAGTGGACCATTCAAGCTCCTAAGAGATGGGTTCTTGTGAACCACAATTCGTGAAGGATGGGTGGTGAACATTGACTCTATATTGACAAGCAATTGATTCCTGAAAAATGATATTAGATAATAAATAGAACTTTACAAGTAGACCAAGGACTAAAGGCAAGGAGGAGGATGCCCTGGGTTCAAGCACCATTAGACATGTCCTCCCATGTTAAAATAGTTGTTTTAATGTGGCCATGGAGGACAAGCCTGGGTATAAGTCTTACATGAATTTGGTAGAATAAAAACCCCTCAGACGTGGATTTCAAGCTTAAAGGTCTTCTAAGTTTGATGGTACCTTGTTCGTACTTAATTGATGTTAGTGTGAGGTTTCTATAAACACCCAAATCTGGCACAACACTTGTTTTTAAATGTATTTTAATTACTTTATTTATGTAGGTCTTGGACAATAATTAATTATTTAATGGTGCACTTTTCTTATATTTTCCCCTTTTACTTTATGACTTGACTAACCCTTCCTTAAGTCTTTTTAGTTACTAATCCTTGAGTCTTTTAAGTTCTTAACCCCTCCTCAAAGTCCTTTTAAATTTTTTTTGGGTTGGCCCCTTTGTGTGCACCACTAGGTTTTAATTCAAAATTATAAGAATCCCTATATAAACAAAGCTAGTAGAAGGCATTCACTAGCAAGTGTTCACATACGCACATGATGTAAACAAGACACATCCATGAGCAAGCACCAAGCAAATACAAACTAGTATTCTCATTATACAAAGCGTTCTCACACTTTCAGGAGTTATTCAAAGTAACATTGCATAGAGCTATATTCTGAAGTACTACTACACTTGCACGTGCCAAGGATGAACTAGGAGAACAAGTATCTAGCTTTCATAATACATCCTTAAAGGGAGAACTACATCAGCCTAAGGTCCACTTGGACTATGTAGGCAACGCTTAGTTGTGCAGGAATTTCTGAGGCCAGCTTGGCCATTCCTCCCCCACTTTTTTTCCCCTTTTGTTATCTAATCATTTGTCTAGTGCGTGTACAGGAAACTAGGGTATTGATATTACAAGTTCATCCGTGCACAAAACAAAGATTGCGAGAGTGGAAATGAACATTACAAAAACCTCTGCACCTCTCAGGAAAGTTTCAGGTCTTTACTATCAAAGGAAAGAACCGCCCAATAGGGACAAGACCAATGGGTGCTCATGTGTGAGTCTCGCATTCCTGTCCTAAGCTCAAACAGCATTCAGATTCTGGAACAAGCAGAACACAGTCATCAGTCACAGTCTTCAATCAGTCTGTCAGCATACATAAATCAGGGAAGTTTTCAACATAAGACAAGTCTCAGTTTATCCCTTTGCTTTTCCATTGCAAATTGTGGAACTAGCTTATCACAAAGTACACATGTCAAAACTATATTTTACTGTTTACTTCGTTCATTTTACATGCAAATCGGTATTCTATCAATTTATCTAATTAAGTATCAATATTGCATTAATTCAATTTCAGATAAAACAGTTTCAATATCCCACCAAACACTTCAAAATATTGATTTCTGTTTTCTGAGTCCTATTTAAACATCTGTTTAATGCGGCAAATGTGCATTGCTGTCTAATCACATTTAAGTTTAAATGTTGGAACAAAACAAGCCACAGCATGAACCAAAAAGGGGCAGATAGCTTGAGTGTTAAGAGTATCCCAGCTTAGCATAGTCACCGGAAGGTGCTAGGTTCAAGTTCTAACTGGTCCACAAAAATTAAAATAATATCCATGAACAAAGAAACAAGCTTAGTAAACAAACAAAATAAATTTTTTTATTTTAAAAAAACTACATTGCGGTAAGGAGCAGCCTAGCATGCAATTTTGCACACAACATAATGTGTCATTTAACAAATAAATAAACAAACGACATGGAAGTTTTATTTTGCGCCCTCAAATAAAAGGGTCAATACTTTTCAAAACAGAAGTAAATTTTATTGTAGGTCAAAAGTTTAGGGGAGCTTACCTGTAATTGACCCTTGCGGACCACTGAATGTTTTCTAATTTGGTACTTAACAACAGAAGAAAACAGTGGCTGTATTTCTGCTGTACGAACTGCATGTACTGGTGAGGCACAAGAAGAAATAGACCTAACGTTCCATTGATAATGCACCATATTATTATTATTATTCCCTTTACTGATGGAAAAGATTTGAGCTCCTCCAAACCCTGATTTTACTCTGCTGTTGCTTCCTCTGACTGGCAAAGAGGTTGCCAGTCTCAACCAGTTTAGAGGGCATATGGTAGATAGAAACATGTTAGGATAGCTATGAAACTTTACCCTTCATAGCAATGTTAGCGACTGGGTTCGCTTTTGTTTCAGTTAATGATCATTGCTTCTTCAACTCCATGGCCAACCAAACCTCCTATTTCAAAATTTGCAGTTCCATATCCTGAAATAGGTAAATATGAATTTCCTACGTGCGAGGATTGAGTGATTTAATTGAGGTGCAGGGCAAATGGAAAATTTTAAGGAAAGAATTTTTTTTATAAATATTTAATTTTAGATCAATTTTTACAGATGGTAACATAAAAATATGTGGATCTTTGAATAAAATAAAATGAAATGGTTTTAATTACAAGACCAAATGGTTTAAGGGATTCCCAATTACAGTGAGTGCTATAACCAATCAAAGATTTTTAGCATCCGAGGTATTTTTTAGAATGTTGTTTCGTCTCTTGTAGAACTGAGTTAGCATCTCCCTCAATTTTTTTAATCTTTTTTCCTCAAATACGTTTACTATGCAACTAACTCTTAAATTTTTTGCATGTTTGACTCGTATGTCCACGTACTAAGGACATTTAAGGATGAAGTGCTCCTCCGTTTCAACCGCCCCTATCATGCAACAAACACAAACCCTCTTGTCCCACTACTCTTTAAGGGTTGTCTATCTCCTTATCTCGCATCAGAGTCTATGGGAGCCAATTTTTAATTGCATAATGAGGATCTTTTCCCTCCAACTGATTCTAGCCCCTGTATAAGCTTTTTCATTATGCTCGTAGTTTGATTGAACATTGAGATATAATGTTGTCTTTTTTTGCTTGTCCCCTCCCTCCACATTACCGTTCTTAATTTTTCATTCACGTAATTTTTTGTCTTTATTACAATTTGGACATTCAATTAGGTTGATATCATATTTATTCATCCCCCTATAATTCTACCTCATCTAGGGGTTTTTCCTCCTATGCAACCCTTCTTCTCTTGCTACCCTAGGCCATCTGTCGGACTTCATGATTTCCATTTTTTTTAGTAACATAATAACCTGGTCATAGTGGTTGCCTCTAGAGGGGAAGTCCTTATTTCAACAAGAATGATTTCATATGGGACTGAGTCCTTGATATGAGTTTGTTTGTGATTAGCCATTTTTTAATCTTTTTTATTTGCCTCCATTTCAAGCTCGTTGTTCCACTAGCCCACACCTCGCACCTATATATACCACTGGTTGGACAAGTAACCCAAATAAGACCCTAGTGGTCTTTCAGTCCCATAACTCCGCATTCCTGCATATGTTCTGAAGCGCATAAAAAGTTCTCCATCCGCCTTGTATTATTCTCATTCTACAAATATCCGATCTAAGTTTGATCTGAAAGTCGAGGCCGAGATACTTGTATTCTAACACCACTTCAAGAGACCCTCCTACAAACTAAAAATCGGGGTGTTGTGCCTTCCTTTTCGCTGAAAAAATCATAATTTCAGTTTTCTCGGTGTTTATCTACATCCTTACTTCTTTACAAAAGAGCTCTAGAGCTCGAAGATGATATCTTGAATCTTGGATTGTCATTGCCATTAGGATTAAGTCATCGACACAGAGCAAAAGTTTTACCACATAGTCAGGTAGACCCCCTATCCTCCAAATTTGTTTACCCAATCTTCTAGCTTATCAATATAAATCCCAAATAAAGTTGAGGATAGAGTGCAACCTTGTTTGATGTCGATGTCACTCTCAAAACATTTAGACAGCCCTGTTTGAGTTTTGATTTGACACAGTAGCCTTGTAGTGTGTTAGAACCTTTAATTCCTCCATTCTGGCCCATAATTTGCTCCTTGGAACTATGTCAAATGTTTTTTTGAACTCTACGAAGCAATAATATGCATCTTCCTTTTTATCCCGCAGATTTTCAACTAGATGTCTAAGCAAGACACAATGATCAATAGTAGAGTGTTTGAGCCTAAAGCCTACTTGTCCATTTGCCAGCTTGTCTTTTTTTCCTGCCCAACTAATAATTTTGCATTCTATCATACTCCCAAATAGCTTTGCAAAGAGCGGATTGACCATGATAATTTGATAATTTGAAGGGTTGTTCACATCTCCACTCTTACTGAAGGGTATGGTTAAGCTTGTTGTCCACTCTGTTGGAAAGCCCTTTTAGATGACCTCGTTGAAGATTTATTTGATTTTAGGTGTTATGAGATTTGTCCCCCATCTTAAATGTTCTACTTGTAAATTGTCTATGTCTCGTGTTTTACTCGTTGCTAGCTTTTTAATCCCTTGCATGATGTCTTCTGTCGTGACAAGCTCTTTATTGACACTAATTTTGGGAGGTGCATCTTGTTCACTTTCACGCTCATATAGTTGTTTTGAATACTCCATCCATTGCCCTGTTGTTATGTTGTTTTCATCTTGTCTTTTGTCTTTGTGAAGTTCCCTCCAAAATCTTTTTGGTTCATGTTTTCTTAAGTAAATCAGTTCTTTCCTCCAAGTTCTAGTATACTCTACTTTCTTTTCCCTTATCATTTGCTCATATGCTTTTTGGTTTGCTTTTGTTCTAACTTTTGGCTCTTTTAGCGATCTTCGTGTTGCTTTGCATTCTTCATCATACCATGGATTAGTCAAAAAATTATTTCTCCCCTTCTTTTTAGTTTTACCTCTCTTGCATGTTTTTAGTGCATCTTGAATGATGTTCATTAGCCTCTCACTTTTTATGTATTTTGTGCCATTGGTATGTGCTACTTTATTTCCAACTTCCTGCATCTTGCCTTCCAATGTTGTTCTAAAGATTTGCCAATTTTCCTATGTCAAGAGGATGTTTCCTGTAGGCAACAACTTACTTTGGTTGACCTCGCTGTGCTCATCTTGATGATTCTCTCTTTTTAATTGGAGTTTGACAAAAATTGAGTTGTGATATGATTTAAGTTCTATGCAAGCTTATTCTACTTCTAGCTCTTCAATTCCAGGTAAAGAATTTTGGGAGCATATAACATAATCAATTACACTTTGCCCTTTGTGTGTCTTGCATGCGTAGTTTCCTAATTTTTCCCATTTACTCATGCCATTGCAAATGATTAAGTTATGTATACTACATAAACCCAACAGTTCTTCTCGAAAGTGCGTGATAACCCCATGCCTATCATTTGAAGACCTATTCTATTATTGATTTTCTTCTTCTACCATACAAAGAGGATTCATGTCCAGCTCCTTATTACTTCCTAGAATGTTGGCTTGTTTTTTTGTTATTCTTGCATTGAAGTCCCCTATTAACAAAATCTCACCAGTCTTATTATACGCTGAGATGTCCCTTTTTAGAGACGAGTGTGAGTCTTCATGATCTAGATTATGCTTCTTATAGAATTTGGAATTCCTGGGTGCAAAATAACATGCAGCTATGCTAATGTTTGTGTCATTTTCTATGATTCTTATCCATATGTATTGTTTGTTGTCATCATGTTTTTCTATTTTGATACTTCTAACCCATGATTCCTTTACTAACACCATTATGCCTCCATACCCTTTGCCATTTTATATTGCTTTATTCCAAAATGTTGCCTTTGTATACCCTTCAAAACCTAGTGTATTGCACCCATCATGCTCATGCATTTCAGTCAAAATGATTATATCCCTATCCTTTGCTATGGGTCCTAACCCAGGGCCTCTTCTCCAAGGGTAGCCTCTACAATTCCAGCATGCCATTATGAGTTGTTCTTAGGGGGCATATTCCCTATTTGCTTCAAGTTTGTCACGCTGTGATATAGGTTTTATCATATTTAAGTATGTCTATTTCCCTTTGTTCCTTGCTGCCTCCACCTTTTTCCCATTCCTTGTTTATCTCTTCTAGTTGCATAAAAGTTAAGTCTTCATCTATGTATTAGTGTGAGCCTTTTAGCATGCCCCTATTTCTTAGTATTCTTGTTTTGTCCTCAAAGTTCATCAATGTGACCCAGATATGCCTCTCCCTTCCTCCTCTCGACTTACCAATTCTACTTGCTTGTCTGACCTGGCCTTTCCATTGTAATTGGTCTGCAAGGAAATCCCTTGTTAAGCTACTTGTATTTTCATGTTCTCCATAGTCTCTTATCCCTTTGATAATTTATCATGACGTTGTCATTCTTCTATCATTTGATTTTTGACTTGTCTTTCTATCGACTCCTTTTGCTCACCTCTTGGTTCCTTTACTACATGTGCCCATGTTTTAGCCTCTTCTAGTTTATTTCTTAGCTCATTCTCTCTCACTTCCATGCTCTGAAGTGCTTCTTGAACTTATTTTATTTGTGTTGTGTTTACCTTCATCTCCTTTACCTTGCCGCTTCTTGGAGTGTAAATGGTTTGTTTGAGAGCTTACCATTCATGCTGCCCAATATTCATAAGATTTTGAAGCTTTGCTACTTGCACTTTAAGCATGTTGTTGTCTTCTTCTAGCCTTTGTTTGTCACTTAACACCTCTTCAAATTTAGTATCTTTTATTTTCTCTCTTAGTTCCATATTTTCTAGTCTCTCATTCAGACTCATTATCTCTTCCACATAGAGCTTTGATGACCAAATAAGCGAAGTCATTGTAGATCTATAGATTTCCTCACCATCTTGGATTTCTTCTTGGTGACCATTGTCTTCAATGTTATGTGTTCTCTTATTTCCTATTTTTTTTCCTTATCACCTTTTACACCTGTTCCTTTACCCACTTGACATTTTCATTCCAAAATGTGCAAGGCAAGTAGTTGTTCTTTATGATCAGCATGTTTTTGCTTATTTGGTGTCTCCCTTGTTTTTATTCTTTTTTTTTGTATCTTTGTAGATGATGTCCTTGCTCAAGCTTGTCAGTGTCTTACTATCCCCCAATACTACTTTGCATTGACATATATTAGTTGCAATACCACTTCTGATGGCGCTGCAATTGGATTTGATGATGAGTTGGCATTCTGAGGGAGCCCTATCTTCATTAGATAGATAATTCCTTGTGCTCCATTAACTCGATATATTCCAACATTCTCTCTAGTGATAGGATTTATGTGTAGGTATGTATTAATCATATGGGATTCTGTATAACATGTTGGTGTTATACTTGTTTCTAATTGGTCTACGTTCCAAATGGTGGGATCTAAGGTTCTTTGACCACAACTTGCATTTTTTATCCACTTTTGACCTGACATTCTCTAATGGAAGGTTTATTTTTTCTGTATCTTCCATTTTTTTGTCCGTACTCCACTACAAACCTACTATTGACTTCTAATAGCCCCTACTCATTGAGATTTAGTTGGGTTGACCTTACTAGGGTTTTGTGAACTCAAGTGTAGTAAGATATCCAAACCCTAGCTTGATAACTTCTATTGTTGTATATCCTTGAGGCAGTCTGAGAACAAATATAATATGCAGAGATCATTTAGGGAGGTTTTATAGGCCTCATACATATGGTCCATTCGCTATGTGGCCCTTGGTTCACTGGATGGTTTGCTTTATTTCCTTTCTCTCTGACCACACCCTCCATGCCTACGTTCGTTGACTGCTAAAGGTCTTCTTTATCGATGACCTCTCTTTGCGCCTGGGTTCTACTATGTGCTCCTTGTTCTCTTTGCATTCTATGTGATATTATCTACGTGTTCCATGTTCCTTGCATTCTATTCTTTGTACCTTAAATGAAGATCTTCCCCCATAACAAGTTCCCTGTGTTCTATTCTCTGTACCTTAGAATTATATTGAGAAACTAAGAAATGAAACATGTTGAATATTATTTTAAAATTTTATTCTTTTAAAAATATAATTTTTTTTTATTATCATTTTTAATTATTTACATATTTTTAAATTTATCTAATTTCTATATTTTTTAAATAACGTTTTAATTGAGCTATTTAATTTATATATTTTTTAATTTTTTTAAAATAATATTATTATATATATATTAAATTTAAAATAAATATATATTTAAAATACCACTAAATAATCAATACTTAAATTTGTTGTTATTGTTGTCGTCAATTGGTTTACTTTCATTATGGTTCTTGGCTTATCCTTTTTTGTATTTGTGGGTGCTTTTGTAAATTTGGTGGAATTTTTCACGGGGATTGGACCCTTGGTTTGTACTCCAGAACTGGTTACAATTGTAGTCAAAAACTTACATCTATAAAAAAAATCAATACTTAAATTTAATAATTTCATTATCACAATATATATATTTAAAATAAATAAATAAATTTAAAATACCATTGAATAATCAATACTTAAATTTAATAATTTCATTAATAATTTATCACAAATCATATATTACAAATAAATTATATATTTATTTTATCTTGTAATATCATTTATTAATATATAATTTTTCTAAGTCATTCTTCCATAAATTTATATAGATGATCTTTCAACAACGATTAAGAAAGATTAACAACTATAAACCCTATAAAATATTAACAAATTAACAAATTTCCATATTGTGATGTAATATTTAAAAGTATAAATGTAAAAACTTTCAATGACATCAAACTCTCGAAAGAGAAATAACAATTGATCATCAAGGTGTAATTCAATATTTTAGTTATGGTTATTTATTTTCAAATATTTAAATCTCACCTTGTAAAGGTGTAGTTCAAGTTTCGTTTGGTTTTTAATTTGTACATTGTTTTAAAAAATAATTTTGATTATTTAATAATGATTTTTTTTATTATTCTATACTAATTTATTTTTTAATAAAATATCCCAATCACCTTGAGTTGTTGAGTATCTTTGGAGTATACTCTTCAATGGAGAAGACATAAAATTGTATCACTTATATTATGTAGACATCTAAAAATGATCATGTGACATTATTTGATGTTTTTTATAATTAAATCGACACACTTGTTTATGTTAACTAATTTACTTTAAATTGGGTAATTTGGATCCTTATGTTTGACTTCTTCCTTGCTAAAATCCCTCCACTTATGCATCTCATATCTTATCTTGTGCACTTCCTTTCTTGTCCTTATCTTACTTTATACTTTAGTGTGCCTTTAAGATAAGTACATGTGTCCCCCTCTTTCCCCTTTTTGAGATCCTAATTATTGGATGTCGACATTAGTGTTATTGTTGTTTGATTTTAATTCAAATGTCCTTATCTTATTAGAACACTTATCACTATCATGCACAGACTCATGTTAGAATAATCATTGGAAGGAAGAAAGACACACACTACACATCTCTAGAGTTTTTATGTCACTCAAATTGTTTTTAATTATTCAATTTATTATTTGTGACATATTATTTATTGTTTAAGTACATGAGACTTATACAACTCTTAAAACCTAACTAACTCGTAACACAAAGCTCAAAACATTCATTGTTTACCTTAAATTTCATATATTATTTTCAATCCAGGAAAAGGAGAAGAAAAATTTCATATATTGTTTACCTTAACTTTCATAATGTGAAGATTGAAGCGGCTGAATTGAAGATCCAAACCAAGTGAACATAGAAGTCAAGTTAAGTCCAAGCTTGTCTTTCAACTGCCTAGAGTGCCCTTTACACTTTATACATGTCTAACGTGCCCATGACACTATGTACATCAATCACTAATCACATTCAAATTTTAGGTGACATTATTATCAATTTTGGGTGCACATTTCTACACTCAAATTCAAATGATTATCACCAAATCTTGCAATATTCAAGAGATGCCTCTAAACCCTATGCAAAATTTCTAATTCTAGATTGTGATATATCAATTAAGCATTATTATTGTTTTACACATATGTCTTATGCTTAATTATAATTAATTAAGTTATTTGTATTACATCTAGGTGTAATCCATTTATCTCTAATATATTTTGGAGAACCTACATTGTATTGAATTCCCTTATACCCCATATTTTACCATTTTTTTTTTTAATTTAACAATTAAAATATGTGTCTAATAGGTATAAAACTTGAAAGAGATCATAATGCTAAAGATATGCAATTATTATTATTTCTAATTTGTAACTTAATAAATGTGGAAATATGTTTTTTTTAGAAAATACTAAGAATAAATGTACTTAAATCCATTTTGATTCATGGTTTATTTTGGATATTTCACGGTGGAAATCAACAAGATACTAGATTGTGATTGTTCAAAATTAGGAAAAAAATTTAAATGTGCTTTTAGACAGGTTCACTCTTCTTGGATAATAGTGCAAGTCGTTCGTGTATGTTGACTACAAACTTGTTTGAGTTGACTATGAATGATGTCTGATAATGAAAAATAGAAAAAGGGATAATTATGATGGTGTAGGATCTATGACAAAATCTAAATATATTCTTATATAGGACCTCACTCCTTACACAATAACATGGTCATTCACATCCATTAATTACAGACTTGTCAGCATTGACCGTGATGAAAACATAATTATTCTACCTTTTATGCCTATGTCTCTTGAGTGGGTTGAGATGTTGCGGTTCTGATATTACCACATGGATATAGTTATTTTTCTCTTATTTGCTTTGAAAACCTTAGGGTCTTTGTGAGAGCTAAAACTTACAAAAAGATAGAGGGAGTGTAATATGTTGAGGTAACCCCAATCACCCCCTAGATAATTGAATGTTGCATGCATATCTAGATACTTTGAAGAGAGAAATCAAGCAACACATAGTTCTCCCACCTAGAATGATTATACAATTGTGTTTTTTGACTATACATATGGAGCTATAAATATGGCTTTGGTACTTGACAATAATAGGTATTGACTTGCTTTGAAATGCTTTAGACTTGGCTTATGGTTGCTCCTTGTAAATAATCTTGAATTTGGGAAGAAGAAGGCATTTTTTCTCAACGTGTAATAATGTGTAAATGTTCAATAGATAGTGTCAAATTAGGAACTTAGTCCCTTTGAAATGAGGTTTTGATTTCTTATATAGTGAAATATTTTGACAATTTCCTCTAATCGACCTTGTGAAACATGTGGGAATACCTAAATAGATATCTCAAAATTTAGAAATCAGAGGTTAAATAGCATGTAACATGTCTATGTTGACAAAGTTATCTGTTAAGCATGGACTTTTTCCAAAGAATCAGTTATAGTTATCCTTAGTTGGAGGTAATGTGAGAATGATGTAATAGAGGTTTGAGCATTAACTTGGAAAGTTATATATAATGAGCCCATATATAGTTATATGGATTAGAGTGATGGTGAGTAAGATTCATGTATTTGGGCACAAGTTGAATGGTTTAAGATGTATCAATAATTAACATTGTCAAGTACTTGCGACTATATTTAAGTATTTACATTTGCCCCCCATTTGTTCTAGTATTGAATTTGCTAGAGTAAAGGAGAAAGAAAAAAACTTTTATGTGAGCAACACACTTTTTATTTGATATGATAATTTAATTATGTAAGACATTTAGTTTATCAAACTCTGTAATAACACATGAAGTAGTCATTTGTCCATATTTAAAATTTGAAAAAACTAAGTTTTAAAAATTGAAAAATTAAAAGGAGAGCAAGCAGGGAGTACACTTGTAAGGAGATATAACTGTATTATCCTATAACCTATAAAAGATGGAAAACCATGCCCCCTTGTTGAATCTCTTGGAGGTATGGATCCTTATGTTGAACCAATGGTGAATTGGGAGTGATCAAGTCCTAATTTTGAATAACCAATCAAGCCCTTGAGTTGGAAAGATGCATATTCCAACTCTTAGGAAATGGGGAAAAGTACCCAGTGTACTAACCAAAAAAAAGTTGGAACCATGGTTCACTAGAAGTGATGCCAAGGCCATTGAGAGTCACTAGACTCAAACAAGCATTACCTATAATAAAGTATGGAACCACACAATGGGTTTGCTAAAATAAATGCCAAAGTCGTTGAATGTCACTAGACTCAAATGTATATTACTTGTAACAAAATAAGTTACACTGTTGCAGATAAATTTATATTTTATTTACATGATTGAAAGAAAAAAAAGATATGCATGCCCCTATCAAGACCTTAGTTCCAATAGATTTTAATTGAAATAACAACCACTAATCTTTGAAATTGTAACTTTTAAACTTTAAAAATGTGCATGAACAAGTATCATGCCTTTTGAACTTTGAAAAATATATATGTGCATGAACAAGAATCACACCTTTTAAATTTTAAAAAATGAGTATATGCATCAATAAGAATCATGCCTTTTTAACTTTGAGAATGTTCATGAACAAGAATCATGCCCCCTAAATTTGTGCCAAATGATATAGAATTCCATGCATATATGCTCAATTGTATGTGGGACCTATAACTTTGGTTCTGTAACTATTTTATATAATTCAAGTGTATGATTTTGTATTTAAGTCTTTGAAAAGTGAGTGAATATGCATGTCATATGGCCTCATAATATGTATCAATGTGCCAGTTTTTGTCATGCATTTAATTTTTGAATCACTTTGATTATTTGAAACCTGTATTTTATCATAAAATATGATTTTTAAATTGTTTTGAATCTCTAAAACTTTGTATTTTTAAAACTTGTACTCTGTCCCAAATATGATTTTTTAATGCTTATGGAGGTTTGGATCTCTAATACAAACCCACTATGATGCCCCTTTTGAGGTGAGGATGTAACCTACAAGTCACTCATCTCAAAATAAGAGTTAATTGTATCATTTGATAAAGATATAATCATTTAGAATTATGTCATCATGTGGAGAGTATGTCATCATAGTAATGTAATTGTCATTGAAGCATGTATGTAACATATTAAATATGAAGCATACAAGTATCATGTTTAGATAGATATAACAATGGGGCATACAATAAAGTAACCATATTTTAATTTAGACTATATAGTAAAAGTGCATGATATTGATCATGACACCACTTATCAAGCTCAACAACCACAACACACAATGACACAAAATAAGGCCAAGGGCCACACATGAAAATGTCATAACAAGCAAGGCCAAGGGCCATACACAAAGGACATTAAGAATGTCAAAAACAAGGGACATGTTCAAATCTCACATAGACCATCAAACATAAGGCTAAGGCCCTTGAGCAATGGACACATTCAAATGTCACACATACCAAGAAGAAATATTATAGAGATGTTCAAGTAATTATTGCATGCAAGGGCCAAGGGCCATACGCAATAAGTAATGTCTAGCCTATCATGTAATAAACTAATAGCATCAAAGAAACATAAAATAAGTGAAAAATTAGTCTATTCCATCCATATTTATCAATGCCATGTCATAGCAAAGTAGCATACCCATGTAGCATAATTTGAGATATGAATAATTAGCAAGACACTTGTAATATATGTATCTATATAAAATTTTATAATGTAACATGTATAATAAGGTGTTCATAGCATAGGCATGGCCACTAGGTATAAGGGAATGTGACATCTAAGAATCCATGTATGATATGTATGTCATGAATCACACTCATATACCTTGTGAAATGCACATGTGTTTGAAAAGTAATATGTTATTTACCAAAATATGTGATAAATAACATATATATAAACGTAAAATAACAACTCATACATGCATAGGTCCTATTTTTTTTTAAGAATATTTTGAATGTTCTTGTATTTTTTGAATATTGATTTTTTTCGTATTTTTGACATATGTTATTATTTTTGTATTTTTTGACATTATTAGTAACTAACTTGTGATCCCATCAATGGGAGGACCGTAGTGCATGCTTATATCATAGAGTTGGAAGGTGACTTTCCTTGAGTGAAAAGTGATACATGTAGATGAATTAGAATCTAAAATGGCATCAGGTGTTATGATGCATCTATCTTGATCATTATTCATAATATATTTCACAAATTATGTAACTTGAGAAGGTGTAGGACTTGGTGAAGTCTTTTGTATAGTAGGAGAATGTCTCATCACCTATGTACACTATAAAACATGTTGAACTATCTGTGGTACTACCTGATGATGCACTGTAGAAGGTTTATATTTATTTATACCTTGAATAACTTTTTGATGTGAAACTTGTTATCTAGGAAGGTGTACCACTTTCCTCTGAACTAATTCTATATAAATAATATGTATAGGTGCAATAACTGACTTTGCACTATGCTCTTAAATAGGTGTTATAATTGTCTTTTTATTGTGCTCTTGAATGGATGTTATAAACAACTGTGGTGTTGAGGGAGGAGGAGGAGATATTGTCATTTCCCCCTTTTGATCATGACACTATTGAAGACCCTTAGCCTTTATTGGTTTCTCGAGGGCTAAAGAAAAAGAGGAAAGAGAAAGGAAACATTTGGGTTCTTAAGAACACTTGTGAAAAAGCACTTTGTTTTTATAAAATCCACTTAAGGTGGGACCCTTTGAGGGTCATGGGCACCCAATCCACTTAACTAGATTATAAGAGATGTTCTTTTTATATTTTGAAAAGGTATTTCCCTCTATTTTTAGTATACCCTTTGGGGGAGGACTATAAAAGCAATGGAGGGTTCATTTGAATGACATGTTATGAATTATATTTGAACTTTTGAGCTTGAAGCATGAAAAGCTTAAGCCAATTGACTTGAAGATGAAAACCTTCAAGCCAAAGAAGTATTGGGGATGTAATCCTCATTCCTCATTAAAGGTGTCTTCATCTAGAGGTTGTCATTGAACATCAAATTTAGAAAACACTAGAAAGAAGGGATTGAAGGTTGGAAACTTGCTTTTGAGGGTTGGTGACTAGGGTAGGAAGCCCTAGATTTATGTGGTTCATGTTGAAGACCACTCATTGGAGGGATGAATTAGATTTGTTGATGGAAATGTTATTTTTTAGCTAGGTTGACTTAGTTTGGAGTTGATTTGTTAGAGTTTGAAGGGTTATTTTATGCCCAAGCAATATTCTATTTTTTATATATTATTCTTGAATTTATGGAAGGGTTTTGAAACTCATTTGGACTTCATACATATTAATAAATTGAAATAACATTAACATGTTAATTCAATAATATTTTGGTCAATTTTAGTATCATATTTTGGGTTGAAAAGCATTTATGACATCCAATAATATTTTGTGATTTATTGGTAATTTTTTGATTGTTAAGTTGATGGTTTTGAGCATGATACATATTTTAAAAGGCTAATGAAATTATGAAGTGGTATGCCTAAGGTTTAAAGAACAATAATAGATTTATAGGGGCCAAACATACTTGTAGGACTGTGTATTAGGTTCTTTGAGTTTGCCACATTTTTATGCTAATATTGAAGGGTTATTTGCAATTAGGGTTTGCTATTACAAATCTCAAAAATTCATATCTAGCTAGGGTTTATAATAAATTCTATAATTCAAAAAATCTTCCCCTTTTGGGATTTTATAGTCGTATCAAAGCTAATTTATTGGCCAGCTATGGGGTTTAAGGGTTTATAAGGTCAAACAGTTACAAAAGGGAAGATAAATAGCTTTCAAGTTTTTTGGATGGTGATATATTGGAGAAACTTACCCAAGTGCAAGACATATTGAGTGATATGATGGCATAAATGATCCACACCATGAAAAATCTAAATGGTGAAAGGAGATTTCCAAGGGCAAACATTAGTTTTTAGCCACCAAAGGTCACAAGTGATTCTTTACCTAGGTCATTTAAGCCTACCTCCCTTCAAAGGAAATTGAAGGAAGAATGAGTTGGGATTGGACCAAGGTCAACCCCAAGAGCTACACAAGGAGATTTGAGGCATGCTCGACATGTAGAAGAGGAAAATAAATCTACCCTTGTGATGAAGCAGGGGCTTCTATCGAATTTCCCTAGGGATCCATCACCAAAATAGGACACAACTTTAAAATTGAAAGAAGTTAGTGAGCAACCAACTATTAGAAATTCTAAATTGCAAAAATCATAATGTTTAAGGTAGTAAGATGAAGGTTTCTTATGAATTCATTAGTAACAAAGAGGGCTGAAATTAAAGGACAAAGGTGAGGAGGAACCTAATGGAGTGATTTTAGGGGGTACAGAGGAAGAAGAGTAAATTGAGGCAACCAATATTGGAAAGAACAAACTTTACATGAGGGGTGTCAAGCATTCAAGGTTGAAGTTGTTCCAACCCTAGAAGTAATGAACCCTCATGTAAACATTGCAAGGTTTGAACTAACACATATTAAGAGTAGTGTTATGAGTTCTTCCATAATGGTGAGGGAAGAAGAGGAAATCATGGAGCATGAGCTAAAAGAATAAGAATCCTTTTTGCATATGGATAAAGAAAAATTGATAGCCAAAATCAAGATCCCAGGTACTTTTGCTCATTTTTAGCTTATTGTAATTCTCACAACAACCACTAAGGGTAAGCATTTTGACAATATTTACATCAATGTTTTGTTGCATCAACACCCTAATTTATCTTTACCATATTTTGACCATCATAAAGATCATGCTAAAAGTGAAGTCAAGATGAAGGGCACTAAATGGAAAAGGAATTTGCCCAAAAGAACCTAAGGATAGGGAATTGCAAATTCCTAATATGGATGCAGGATCCAAAAGTGAAACTTAAAAGCTTAGTATTATTGTCATACAAATTATAATTTCTTTGGCATCCATGTAATTGGGTTGATAAGGCCTTTGGGTCATGTAAAGGAAATATAAGGTGAAGAGCATGTTGAAGAGTATGCAAACCATTCCAAATATTGATAAACATGTTCCTAGGAGGTATTTTAAGATGTGTATTGAATACAAAAACACAAGTTACAACTATAAGCATGTAGATTTTCCAATTCAAGTCCAAGATTATTGGTGCATATGGGATCTGGATGGTTTGGCGAGGATCAAGGTAAATCTCATATTTTAATTTTCAGAACAACAATATCAAAAAATGTATGCTCATCCCCTCTTAGATAAGCATGTCTCGAAGGAATCATTTCTAAATTTTGAAGCAAAAGATATTGAAGGTGTCATGAAGGGTGGACAAGTTATGGACAACCTAAGGTATGAAATTATTTCAAATTTATTACTTATTAATATGGTGTCTAAGTGGAGTTGTTATGTGTTGACGCTGGAAAGTGCACCCTGCGGTAGGAAAACGGATTCCTGCCCTCTCCTCGCAACATGGAAACCCCTCTCTCGCCTGTGGGACGGCGAAGCAGGAGAGGAGAGTCTCTAGATATGGGCTAGTTCCCTCTGATGTATCTTGCTTGTTTCAGACAGTGCAAAAATATAGATATATAGATATATTGGGGGGGATGAAAAGAGATAGAGAAAAAGCATGAAAACAAACAGCCTACCCTAAAGAGGTGATACACCAAAAACAGGTTGACCTTCCACATCCACACTCAAGATCAGGGAAAAACATACATACACTTAGATCTGGCAGAAAAGACCAGGTCTCTGGGATGACATGGAGGTTCTTATGGAAAGCACAAGAAACAGGGACTCACCAAGGTGCTGAGAAATACACACTGTAAGTGACCTCACCTGTTTTATACCTCCAAAACAGAACTCTACTCCTGGCAGCAGCAGACAATGGCACTTTGTAGATCGCAGGTTTGCTGGTGTTGAACCTGTGAGAGCATCAAGAGACAATGACTGGACACAGATTAACATTCAATGCATACACAGAAAGATCCATCCAAATAGAGGTAAAGCTGTCTTTTATTGATTCAGGTGGAAAATTTGGAGAGCAGTGCTCTTTACAAAATTGGGGAAGATCCTTGATAAATGAACAATTCTACACATTTATAGGGAAAGAGTCAAGAGGAGTCAAGTGGTAGCTTGAGTCTCCATTGGGAAGAGAGAAAACACTGTAGATGACATCACAAGTCTACCAAGACCATGCTTGTTTCCTCATTTTGCGTGCTGGTCTTCTCCTCTGGCGACTGGGCGGGCTTTTTCCTGTGCTCTGCAAGTATTTTTTGCCACCTCATGTTGTGGGCGGCAAATTTGCCTCCCGCTGCAGTGGATTGCATGTAGGACTTCTGCCGACGTCGGCCGATAAGCTGTCGACTGCGGCAGTTTTGTCGACGTCGGCCTATGTAAGCTGCCGACGGTGACAGTTTTGCCGATGTCAGCCGACGTTAGTGGCCTCTTTTTCTCTGCCGGTGTTGTGGGCGGTGATTTTGTTGCCCTCTGCATTGCGTGTAGGGGTCTCTTTTTACCCACCCGTGTTGTGGGCAGCGATTCTGCCACCTTCTGCATTTGGTCTGCCCTTCCTTTTTTGCTAAGTGTTGAACGCCCCAATTTTTTTTCCCTTATTCTCTCCTTGCGTGAGTGTTTGAAGACTCTGTCTTTTGCTACTGTGAATGCCAATGAACTAGGCCAATGAGCCAATGCTCTGAAACAGAGTTATCGAACTCTGAAGATGAACCTTGCAACCCAAACTGACTGGCCATGCAAAGTAGGTGTAAGAGGTGACTGGGGTTTTCCCTGAGGGGCAAAATTGGGTCAACAAATTGGCGACTCATAAGGGAAGCGTCCCTGCTAGGCTTAGAACCCAGTTGCCTTGCATATCCATTGGGTACGGAGTCAGATGGTGACTTTGAAGAAAGTTCACAATAGTGTTCGAGATCCCAGAATTAAATACACATAATTTACCCCCAAACAAAGGGAAACACACAAAGCTAAAAATAACTAACTGTGCAAACTGCACTTAGGGAAAGCGAGAGAAAAACAACTGAAAGCAAACTATTATATACAACTAACCAGGAATGTTCACATCCCTCCTGGATCGAAAGGAAAATTTCTTAAGTCTCCTTCCCAGCGAAGAGACTTATCGTGACAGGGAAGTAGTTGAAAGAAAATGAGATTTGGTGACTTGCTCTTCTTCCCTATCACCTGAGTTGGCTTGGAACCGAGGGTATTGAAATCGAACATGCCTCCAATATATACGTATTTTGATTGTTCTGGGAGGCCTGTTGGATGCTGGTCCTTTAAATAGGTGCTCTCCACCAAGAAATCAATGGTTGCCAGCTCATCACCATAAGCCTTCTGATCTGCACAATTCTTTTGCAATATATCATGGTCTGACTTACTTCCTTCTGCTTCTTTGAAAACTCTGTCAGACTCATTCTCTACTTCTTCTTGGCCTTCTTGAAGAAGGACAAATGTGGTGATATCTAAAAGGGACTCACAAAATGATTGCTCATCCCACAAGACTTCACTTTCCTGTTTAAAGCTCAGTTTTTCAAAGCATTCCTCCAAGAAGATGGACCTCTTGTTTTCCTCTTTGCTGATCAGGATTTCTAGATTTTTAAAAATATTCTCCTGATCTTCCTCTTTCTCAGGTTCTTCAATGTAGTCATCTTCATCAAAACAGCAAGGAAGTTCATCAAACAGAGGAGAAGAGAGCTTACCATGCATTTGTTCCTCTTCAAATTGCTGGAACATCCGCATATACGCAAGGCCTGCATCTTCTTCACTGCTGATAAGGTCTTCACAAGGAGTATCAATGATGATTTCTTCTTGGTTATCACTCATAACAGCCTCCTGAAGGACTGCAGATTGGATCTTTTGTTCCTCTCTTGCCTCTTGCAAAATAGGTTCTTCCTTGAGCGAGGGTGAAGTGAAGAAAGCATGTGGAAGAGAAAACAGTCTTTGAGCTAGAATCGAATGATTCTCCTCTCTCCACTTAATCAGCACTTCATCTATATCAAGCACGGCCTGATAACTCTCTTGGAAATGTGTAGGTGGGGTGTGTTCAGGCATGGAATGTGCTGTTTGGTCTGAACCGTCCACCACACATTGGTTGAGGAATTTCTCTTTAGATTCCAACTATGCAATTCTCTTACTCAGATCTTTTTGGAAAAGCTTTTCTTGGAGGCTGCCAGCATCATCATAGGCAGAGGAAACTTCAGCTTCTTCAAGGTTTTGAGAAAAACCTTGATTTTCTTCTTCTTCCTCTTTGCTACCCCATGATTCCACTGTCTTCCCCCAATTCAGGATCTCTGAATTTGAATTCTGCTCCTGTGAACAGGCAGCAACTTTGTTCTCCACGAGGTCCTGAGGCTCCTCCACAAGGTCTAGAAATTTTAACTCCCTTTCAAGGAGTAGCTTCATCCTAGCCTCTAAGTTTTTAATTTGTCTGGCTAGGTTTTCCTGGAAGAGTCTTTCTTGGAGGTGGCTAGCATGATCCTCTTCAAAGCTCTGAACTGGTTCCTGGGATTCCTTCCTCCAATCCAGAATCTGCACACTATGCTGGAGGACTTGGGGAGGTTGGGGAATGTGAAGAAAACGTTGTTGATGCGTTGGAGGAGGGATGTGCTGGCTAGTGGTATTATTCTCAATGGAAGAACCCTGATCTAAGGAGTTGAAAAGATTGATCTCCATAGGAAGTTGTTCTAATACCCTCTGGTGTTGGAAAGCCAAGCGCATGGGATTGGGAGCAACTGTATTTGATGAGTTGGAGTGAGCAAGTGCAATTTGGTAAAATAGATTTGGTGCAAAAGAGGGGGTTTTCTTTAGGTTAGGAGGGGGTACGCAAGGCTGGTTGCCTTAAATAGATGGATTTATCCATTTTCTTACCTCCTCCTTCATGGACTGCAAGGTTTGTGTTTGCCTAGACAAGCACTCCTCTTTATACATCAGCTCCTGCTGATACTTGTGCTGCTCTTCCAATCTGTCGATTTCTTTTGTCTGCTTCTCAAATTCTAACGCCATCTCCCTTATAGTTGCAGGGCAACTAGGAGAGCCACTTGAGGGGATTCCATAAATATTTTGAGTCTGATCGATATTATATGGAGAACAAAATCCATGATTTTGTGCAAAAGAAGTATACATACAAGAAATGGATGATTTTTGGTGGCACCAGGCTGCTTAACCAGCGGATTTACTCAGAGTCGCCAGATGCTGAAGAAACTTGATTTGTTGTAACAGGACCAGCATCAATCCTGCAACCTTACTGCGTTATAAAAACTTGTGGTCCCACCAGGCGTGCCAAAACTGTTGACGCTAGAAAGTGCACCCTGCAGCAAGAAAATGGATTCCTGCCCTCTCCCCGCAACATGGAAACCCCTCTCTCGCCTGTGAGATGATGAAGCAGGAGAGGATAGTCTCTAGGTATGGGCTAGTTCCCTCTGATGTATCTTGCTTGTTTCAGACAGTGCAAAAATATAGATATATAGATATACTGGGGGGGATGAAAAGAGATAGAGAAAAATCATGAAAATAAACAGCCTACCCTAAAGAGGTGATACACCAAAAACAGGTTGACCTTCCACATCCACACTCAGGATCAGGGAAAAACATACATACACTCAGATCTGGCAGAAAAGACCAGGTCTCTGGGATGACAGGGAGGTTCTTATGGAAAGCACAAGAAACAGGGACTCACCAAGGTGCTGAGAAATACACACTGTAAGTGACCTCACCTATTTTATACCTCCAAAACAGAACTCTACTCCTGGCAGCAGCAGACAGTGGCACTTTGTAGATCGCAGGTTTGCTAGTGTTGAACCTGTGAGAGCATCAAGAGACAATGATTGGACACTGATTAACATTCAATGCATACATAGAAAGATCCATCCAAATAGAGGTAAAACTGTCTTTTATTGATTCAGGTGGAAAATTTGGAGAGCAGTGCTCTTTACAAAATTGGGGAAGATCCTTGATAAATGAACAACTCTACACATTTATAGGGAAAGAGTCAAGAGGAGTCAAGTGGCAGCTTGAGTCTCCATTGGGAAGAGAGAAAACACTATAGATGACATCACAAGTCTACCAAGACCATGCTTGTTGCCTTGTTTTGCATGCTGGTCTTCTCCTCTGGCGGCTGGGCGGGCTTTTTCCTGTGCTCTGCAAGTGTTTTTTGCCGCCTCATGTTGTGGGCGGCAAATTTGCCGCCCGCTGTAGTGGATTGCATGTAGGACTTCTGCTGACGTCGGCCGATAAGCTGCCGACTGCGGCAGTTTTGTCGATGTCGGCCTATGTAAGCTGCTGACGGTGGCAGTTTTGCTGACATCGGCCGACATTAGTGGCCTCTTTTTCTCTGCCGACGTTGTGGGCAGTGATTTTGCCGCCCTCTGCATTGCATGTAGGGGGTCTCTTTTTACCTACCCGTGTTGTGGGCAGTGATTCTGCCACCCTCTGCATTTTGTCTGCCCTTCCTTTTTTGCTAAGTGTCGAACGCCCCAATTTTTTTCCCTTCTTCTCTCCTTGCGTGAGCATTTGAAGACTTTGTCTTTTGCTACTGTGAATACCAATGAACTAGGCCAATGAGCCAATGCTCTGAAATGGAGCTGTCGAACTCTGAAGATGGACCTTGCAACCCAAACTGACTGGCCATGCAAAGCAGGTGTAGGAGGTGACCGGGGTTTTGCCTGAAGGGTAAAATTGGGTCAACATTATGAAGGGAAACAAATGCAAATAAGGGAACAACCCTTCCACCACATGAAGTTATATCCTATTACAAACTTGGTAAGTGCTCTTTGTTTTATAAATTCTGAGTGGGAATAACCACCTCTACCTGGAGAAATTGATCATGCCCATGATGTGGTAAAGGGGTCAAAGGTTGGAAAGTGTTGTTCATCAAAAAAGGTTAGCCAAGTCACCAAAACTGAGTTAGGGCAGCCACTAAAGTGTGTGGAAAATCATTTAAAATCTTTTTTTATGAACCTTATGGATTCTAAAAATGTAGGTTCAAAGTAAGTTTGTGAAAGGGTTGAATTTCAAATTTTGGAGGAAAGGAGAAGGTCTAAATTTTTCATGGGAGATAGGCATGGATTACACTTAGAAAATTCTAAGTCTAGCATGAAAAATCAAAATATCTCGTGCTCAAGAGATTATGAAAAAAACAATTCATTCCAACATCTAGAAAATTTAGTAAAGGGAAGGAAAGTTGGACCTTTGGTGTAAAAAATGGAGTGGAACTTGGAAACATGGGATCAACCCTTCCAAGGCAAGATACATTGGTATTTTGTGAACATGGTAAGTGCTTGACATATGGTGAAATCTATTTCAAAACAATAAAGGTCAAGATTGAATAATTCAATGTGTTTAAATAAGCTTGCTAGGCAAAAGGATATTCAGTTTTTAGATTTAAAGGGTGAGTTGAAAATCACAACACTCTCTCACAAGAAGATGGAAGAAGGAGATAAAAGGCAAGGAGCTTAGGTGATTAAGCCATGGCTAGGCTAGTCATAATAATGTGAAGGTATGATTTCTAAATTTGCTAAGATTGTTTTTTGCATGAAGGAGAACACATTTTGTTTAATATTCATGAAGGGGACCTTAGAGTCCATTTAAGGTCATGAGAAGCACATAGGGAGAATAATATACATGTGGGATAGCCATGGAATTCATTTTCTCCATGTTGTCCATGAATGTTTCCACCCACTAGTTGTGATATTGAGAACCCTCAAATGCATGAAGGTTGTTGATTACAATGGGACACTTAAAAAAAAGGAGTTGTGGTTGACCAAGTGCCTATGGAGGGTCATAAGAGGTCTGATTCTTGCATACCCAATTATTCAATCACATGAGATGCGATTGATTTCACTATTCCATTCGCATATAAGGGCATTTATTGGTTGCCAAGAGACAAGGGGTGGAATGATAATAAGGTGAATAAGTTTTTATCTCTCATAGATGGAAAAATTCTAAGTTTTGAGGCACTTTTTGAGGGTGTATATAACATGGGCAACCCTCCTATGCCCTCTAAGGCATCCACATACATGTTTCCAGCCACTCTTCATATGGAAGACATTGTCAAGGATGCAAACATGAAAAATGAAGTGGAAAACTCTTATTTTGAATAACGTGTTTGTGTCTTGTGTAGGAGTTGATATAAGGGCAATCAAGGCCTAGAATTTTGAAGACAACCTTGCTAAAATAAACTTTTCCAGCCACTATAATGCTTCCATTTCTAAAGATTTCCCTTTTCTCATCATCTTTTTGGTATGTCCAAGGTATAAGGCCTTAGTGGGAATGGGAAAGGAAGAATAAGAGATATTGTTTTACCATTTATAGATTGCATAAACAACTTAGAGTTTTCAAGGACATCATTAAAGGGCTTCATCAAGAGGTTTTCCTTCCATGGGAAGAAGCTAGAGTGGAGTTTTGCACAAATTCAATGATTGGGACAACTCCATGGTTGTTGTTATTGCTTAAGGATAAATAATTTTGGGTGGGGAGGATTGTCATGTCCCCCTTTTGATCATGACACTATTGAAGACCCTTAGCCTTTATTGATTTCTTGAGGGCTAAGGAAAAAGGGGAAAAAAGAAGGGAAACATTTGGGTTCTTAAGAACACTTGTGCAAAAGCACTTTATTGTTATAAAATTCACTTAAGTTGGGACCCTTTGAGGGCCATGGGTGCCCAATCCACTTAAGTGGATCATAAAAGATGTTATTTTTATATTTTGAAAAGGTATTTCCCTCCATTTTGGGTGCACTCCTTAGGGGAGGACTATAAAATCAATGGACGGTTCATTTGAATGGTATGCTATGAATTATATTTGAAATTTTGAGCTTTAAGCATTAAAAGATTAAGCCAATTGACTTGAATATGAAAACATGTAAGCCAAATAAGGATTGGGGATGCAATCCTCATTACTCATTAAGGGTATCTTCATCTACAAGTTGCCATTGCGCATCAAATTTAGAAAACACCAAAAAGAAAAGATTGAAGGTTGACAACTTGCTTTTGAGGGTTGGAGACTAGGGTAGGAAGCCATAGATTTATGTGGTTCATGTTGAAGAACCCTCATTGGAGGGCTACATTGGATTTGTTGATGAAAATGTTATTTTTTAGCTAGGGTGACTTGGTTTGGAGTTGATTTTTTAGGGTTTGAAGGGTTAATTTGTGCCCAAGAAATATTTTAATTTTTCTATATTATTCTTAATTTATGGAGGGTTTTGGAGGTCATTTGGACTTCACACATATTCTTAAATTATAATTATATTAACAATGTTAATTCAATAATATTTTGGTCTATTTCAAAATCATATTTTGGGGTGAAAAACATTTATGATAGCCAATAATATTTGGTGATTTATTGGTAATTTTTTGATTATCAAGTTGATGGTTTTGAGCATGATATATATTCAAAAAGACTAATTAACTTTTGAAGTGGGATGCCTAGGGTTTGAATAATAATTATAGATATGGACGGGCCAAACTTTCTTGTAGGACTACTTATTAGTTTTTTTTAAAATATATATTGAAGATCAATTACTAATATATGCATCAAAGATGCCAAAAATATACAAAGTATCTAGTAGAGACAAAAAGTAGATGTGGGGCATGCACCATAAACAAACATAATAATCAAAGGTTCAATATAAAAATGGCTCTAAATAGGTAGCCCAGAAAATAAATATGAATAGTATCAACAAAAATGATTCCAAATAGGCAACCTAGGAAACAAAAACCAAATGTATCAACAGTAAAATAGATTTAAACACCAGCCATAGAACAAGGGCCACCCCAATGGTGGTGAGATTCATATATATGGGTCTAGTGCCCTACTAAAAGTAACACCTTCACCATCACATCTGCCATCTAAGGTAATCGATTCAGGTCCCTTCGAAGAGCTTTTATCACTAACAAGTCCCAGCCGATTTTGTCCTGAGGCTAGCTTAGTAGGGTAGTGGTTGAATTTATCCAAAATTACTTCATGTTGTTCTGCTTCACATAGTTAAGGAAATATTCAATGTTCATTGACCCTCTACCTTCAATCAACCTCTCTAGCTTGCCATAAAAAGTATTGATGTTATCATCTATCTACTTCCATACCTCCTCCTGCATGCCCTAGGTATACGTATCTGGATTAGGTCTCCAAGATGAAGTCCCTACTAATTCATTCTCATCCCCCACTTATGGAAAGAGATTCAGGTCAAACAGAGTAAAAGTTTATTTAGCTTCCCTAATAATATAATTTCCATGCTCTTCATTGCAAAAATATTGTAACACACTCTCATTCACTACCAACCAATCACCAAGTCCATTATGATTAGATTCAGATAGGGTGATCCAATGGGATATTTGGAGTCTTACATAGACAATTTCAATGACCTTGCATTACAAATACCCCATTTGCCCCAACACATACCATCTCTCTTGAAAGTGCAGAATCATCGATGCCACCAATCTCCTTGAAACTACCTATTACCAATTCACAAAGGTTTGTATTATTAAATTTTTTGTATCTTTTGAAGAGAAAGTAAATGAGGTTGTCTCACATGATTCTCAACAATATAAACAATGCATACATACCCAAGAATTATTATCCACTAATGTAGCCTCATCAATAGATAGAATTGTCCATCCATTCCTGCACTGGATTAGCGACCTAATAAAAATATGCATCTTTAATATATCCCCATTCAAACTCAAAAATCTTAACTTCTATTGTCATCAAGTGAGACACGACCTAGTCAAGATGCAGCCTCAGTTTGGGGTATCCTCCTAAATCAATCAAGTAGTTTGATGTGACTTTGAGGAGACCTATCATGAGTTACTTTTTGAGTTAGTCCTATGGAATTTTTAACTAGAGGAATATCTGCAAGGATAAAAAATGAAGGATGACTTCAATTGTGAAGTCAGAAAACACTCTAACCTTTCTTTGGAATACCTCCAGGTTCCTTTACTTCCATAAAAACCATAGAATTTTAGTAGAGAAAACAAGCCAAAATTTGTAAAAAAAATGGTGGAATCTGTTGGGTAAAAATTTTGTCAACTAGATAACTGGTGATGAAAATAGGTCTCTTCAACCACAGCATAGGGAGATTGGTTGGCCAGATGTGCAGGTTTACTACATCAATAGGGGACAAATCTCTCCTCTCATCAAGGGGAGGTTCCCTATGAATATGCAGGAGCTATATACTATATATATAAGCTAAAAATAACACACAGGGTAGGATACACCATGCATCTCTCTTCTTTTAGAGATGATGTTCATAAACAAAGGAGAAAATCTTGGTGAAAACACTGAAGGCACTTCTCTTATTTCAAAAGTGTTCTTACAGGAAACAATGGAGTTCTTTCAGGTAGTGACAAGTAACCGATAACAGGGACATAGTAACCAACAGCGTGAGATGTAGCAAAAAGTATCCACCTCAACTACCCAAGAGTGAAATACGAAGGACAATGAGGGCACAAAGTCGTCCCAAGGTCCTTTACATAGGAAACAGAAAAAGATAAACATACTAAAGGCAACTGTAGGCAGCACAAAGTCTTCTAACAGTTGGCTTCATGACACCTTTATTACCTCCACTAGCTCTGCTTGTTAAATTGAATAAACAAGAATACATTTAGGAAATGGACATAAGAACAATCTCCTAGAATGATACAAGATATAACAACACAAAGTCTGCAAGTAACTTGTTTTCTTATTCAGATAAAATAATATGAACAACAACCTAAGCTCAAAGTCTTAGTAATTTCTTTCAATTTGGGCAGAGTTTTGCTTTTGGTAACCGGAAGATCTGCCTTAAAACAATAAAAGAGATTAAAATATATAGCTTCCAAGAAATACTTGGCACTTTGTTTCATGGAATGTCCCATGCTATGCATTCAATGCCTTGAATGCATTTTTAGTTTTGTCAAAGAGGGCCATGCTGGAACAGGGCAACCACTTTAACTGTGGTGTGTTGATTTATCTCGAATGTCTTCTCCTGGGCTTGAGTTGTCTGATCTTCTTTATGATGCTTACACGGTTGTCCATTCACCTTTACTCAAAGGAGAAAAAATAGGTCATGCCATTGAATACCTGTGTCCTCTGATGACCACTTGGTGGACTGTTCCACCTACTAGAAATAACTCTCCTATAGATATTTTTGGATTTCTCATTGCATTTTGTCTCTTCTTGGTGATCTGAGCTCTTGGGCTATCTTCTCGCTTTTTGGTTTTGTCTTTTCCTGGCATTTGAGCTCTCAAGGCTATATCCTCAGCTTTGTTGGCTCTTTACGCTCTTCCATGAGCGGTTCTTCCCTTTGGCATTGAAGGTCTTTGAATGCATTCAGGTCCGTCATCCTCCTTAGCAATTCCTTATGTCTTTCCCGCTTGCTTTGGGCACTTTTCGCTGATCTCAGCAAGTGACACATGGCATTTTTTGCTTTTGAGAGTCTTGCGGAAGATGACATGTGGTGGCTTCCGCAACTTTGTAGAAAAACATATTACAACCTTCCGTTGTTGCCACTTGGTGCTTTCTATGTGATTATATGAGAAGCTTATTGAAAGAAGCTTTGAAACTTATAAGAAGCCTAAAACGCAGACATCGAAACTTGTCGCATTCCACTGAGTTAAAATGGGACATGTGGCATGTTCTGTTGCTTCTTGGAAATAAACTATAAAGTGTCTCGGTAGATGACACTTGGCAGCTTCCGCTCTTGGGCTTTTCCTTCAGACAAAAAGTATGAAGGAATTCCTTCAGACAAAATGCCTGAAGGAAAGCTTATTTTCTTTAGCTGTTTCAATCATTCAATTTCTTTGGGCTTTCTTCTCGAGTGAATTCCTTTAGACAAAATGTCCAAAGGAATTCTGCCTTGGTCATTCTCCTGCGAAAAAACCTTTCTGAAGGAATTCTTTCAGCCTCCTTCACTTAGTCATTTCCATCAGACAAAAAGTCTGAAGGAATTGTTCCTTTTGGGCCTTGAACCAAATCCAAAGGAATTCTATCTTTTTTTGGCTTCTCTTTGACCCTTGAACCAATGTTCCCTGCCCTCTGCAAGGGCACTTGTTTCTTTGGCTTTGGGACAGCCCCTCAAACCTACTGATTGAACCAACTTTGGTTTGACGGTTCAATGGTTCAATCAGTTCAATCTCTTTATTTGGCCAAGTCTTTTTTGATCTTTTGAACCAAACACATTGAACCATTTGGTCATTGAACTCGTTAAACCTTTGAACCAATTTGGATCAAGATTCAACGGTTCAATGGTTCAAGCCTTCTTCTTTTTTATAAGTGTTTTGAAGTCATTGAACCTTGAAGCAGTTGAACTTGTTGAACCTTTTTCGAAGCACTTAACTCATTGAACCCGTTGAACCAAAATGGTTCAAGGTTCAACAGTTCAATGGTTCATTCCTTGCTTAGAAGCTTGTCGATGAACATTCTTGGTTGAACCAAGGCGTTAAACCAGTCCTGAAAATGACTAAGTGTTGGAAACTTATTCTTTTGATTGAACTCGCCTATAGAAGCCTTTGAACCTGATAATTTCAAGCATGTTGAGTCTGTAGAAACATATTTGTAGAGTCCATAGATTTTTGGAAAAGCTCTGAAAAATGAAGAACTTGAATGCTCAGAAGAATTTCTGAAAAGGGGAGAGAGGATTTTGGTCTGTTGAACCAGAATAGTTCATAGGTTGTCCCAAAAATGAGAAAGCTATTTTTGGGGACAATAGAATCCAAACTTAGGATAAACATAGCCAAATGCAATATTTAACCAAAAAATCTCACAACCAAAGATAAAATTCCAAGGTTTAAGACAATAATGCCATAACTTAGCAACATAAGGACAAGAAAATAAAACATGCTCAATAGATTCAACATCACTGTAAAAAGAACAAAGAGGATTAGCAAGACCACAATTGTTCAAAACAACACCAACAACCAACTTCTTCTACATTAGTAACCAATAAAAACAGTACTTCTTAGATTCAAGACAAAAGGCCCAAATCACATCAAACCTAAAAAACCAAGCATGCAAAGGACCAAACACAAACCTAATACGATTGAGGGTGAGGTAGGGGCCATTGGAGAAGGAAATTTTCTTGTAAAACATCTGAGACATATACTCAATTAGAAGTAGGTCTTTTTTCCACTTCACACTATCCTAGAACTCACCCTCATCTTCCATGAATACCATGCTATTTTTTCCCTAAAGACTTGTTTGGAGCAAGGTGAACATTCTTCACTGATAATCCAGGAACTAAAATCTATATTTGAGCTCTAACCAAGAAGCCCATCCCTCATGGGAGTAGATATATTTAAGCTCCTCAACCCCTTAGTGTACCAATCAAAGGTAAAGCATTCCCTGGTGAGGGCCAGTGGAGTCCTATTAACACTAAAATTCCATCTTAGTAATCTATATCCTTGACACAAAGTCCCAAACTAGTTGAATCCCTATTTAGCAACAATGAAGGGCTTGGCAATATCTCAGGCAGACCAAATAGATGCAAATATAGGCAATCCAACAGCTTTAGCTGTGAAGGGCCCTATGAATAGATTGACAATGTTTAACCCTGTCTAGTTTGGCTTTCCCCTCTCAAAATATTATTTTGATTTATAGGACTTGTTACCAATGGAGGCTCTGATAATCCACTTAACCACCAAATTTATTCCCTACATCTGAAGGTCCTTTAACCCTAGTCTACTAATATTTTTGGGTTTTGAGCAAAATTGCGACAAGACCACATGCATTTTCTTCTCCCCTTTCCCATCCAACCATAGGAAATCTCTTATATTTCTGTGTAGCATGTTGATTTGTGTTTTACCAAAGAGCCAATAGGAGGCATAATATATATTGTATGATGAGAGGACTTTTTGGTAGACTTGAATACTTATTGGTAAAAATAGCAGATGACCTTACCATTTTACAATTTTCTTATTGATTTTATCAAAAATCCATTCCCACATACTTTTAAAGGAGGGTGTTAAGGCAAAATGAATATTGAGGAATCTAACCATCTCATTTGGTCCTTTTCAATTCCAACCAAACTATGCCAACCAGTCAGGTAGCTGTTCATTCCATCTCAGAATGTGGGATTTATGCATTGCAACTTTAGATCTAGAGACAAAGCAATAGATATCTATCCTCTTCACAATTTGAGCCAAGTTATTTTGATCCAAGGTGACAAAAATTGATGTATTGTCTGTTGATTTCATAATTTTATGAATATTGGAGTCTTAATCCTAATTTAGTCAAAGGTTTGAGTTAATTAAATTAGTAAATAATTATACAATAATTAAGCTACTAATTTGTATAATTTAATTAGAATATAAACCTTTCTAAAAATAATAATAAATGTGGAGAAAATAAGACTTAGTTGGAAACAGACTGAGATGGCTAAGACAGGGTCTGAAATTTGTTATGCAGGACTTAGACAGTGTCGTAAATCAGGATCTGGCTTTCATTTTATGAAATGATAGGAGCATTAAAATAGGACACCCTGGGGTCTAACACCTATCTATGCAAAGCCAATACATGAGACAAAATAGAAACTAAGAAATGCAATCACATCTAGCTATGCAAAGAACGAAAGGAAAACATGTAAATACTAAAAATACGATCACATCTAATTAATCAAAACAAGAAGTGAAAGTATACAAGACTAGGAATATGCTAAGAAATACACAAGTGATATATACTAGTGAGTGTCGATAGAGGAATCTATGTAAGCTAGTAAGTAATGTACATCAACATGATAACTAGAGTGTGTGGTGTAGGAATGACATAACCTAGATGGTGTAGTTGTGTAGAAGATACCCCCAGAGGTTAGATATATCGATATGTGTCTCGAATGTATGAATTAGGATGCCCCCTCAATGGGTAGAGTGAATCAATTAAGGATCTGAATGTCACTCTACACACTCAAAGAATATCAAGTGAAGCATGGCAATGTAGATAAATTGACAAACAATAACATAGAATAACAAATGTAATTCTAGCATGGTAGTAGAAATGTAAAGCATGGATAATTCATAAAATTGAAATGTTTTTGTGTTTTTGAATTATTTGAATGTTTTTGTATTTTGAAATGTTATATTATTTTTGGTATTTTGATATAATTGAATGTTTTTGGATTTTTGATATATTTGAATGTTTTTGTATTTTTGATATAAGTTATGTATAATCAATCATGAGAAGACTATGTACAAGAAATATAGAGAAACTATGTACAAGTAAGCAAAAAGAAACTATGTACAAGAAAGATTGAGAAGAAATGATACTAACCGATGAGTCTCATGAGAGACTCCCTATCATGGTGTCCTATATCAAATAAAGGAATCGTGTGTGATTGTGAAGTATGAGGAAAGGGCTGTGAATATAACTTTGAATATTCGATTTCATTGTTGGTATCTTGGAAATCGTAATAACCTGTATTGTTCCACTCATCATTATCATCTTGATTTTGAACTAATGGAATGCTAGTGTTGATTTTTTTTATATTTGGATATTTTCCTTTGATAAATTATGTATGTGAATGATTTGCCTTAGGATGTTCAATAAATCCCAAACCTTGGTGACAAACATTTTTACCTGTTATAATAGGAGTAGTGATGCCTTGAGCATGCTTGCCCAACCCTTGACCTTGATAATCAAACTATTGTATATATTTTTGACAAACTTATACTACTTTGAAAGTTGATCCCTATTTTAGAGTGGTAGATTTACATCTTTTTCATGCTTTACCTGTGATTGTGGTATTATTTCTTGCTCTGGTTTTTCTTTTTGATCCTTTTGTTATTTTGAGTTATGTTTTGGTAACCACTTTTGTACTGTTTCTGAATTTGACCCTTTGTGAATGTGTTCCTATGTCACTATGGATTGGTTGATTGATTTACCAAATATAAGAACCTCATTAGCAATTATCTGTTGTATATGTGTTTTCAATCCCAAACATGAATCTGTGTGATGCCCATACATTCTATGATATTCACAATAATATATGTATCTTCTCAATGGATGTAGAGGAGGTAGTTTCATCAATTTAGATTTAATCATTTCCCTTAGTACCTCACTTTAACTCTTATTTGATCTTTGAATGCTTTTTGAATCACTAGTTTTGGAGTTACTTTGTTGTGATTTCTTATTTTGATATGTAACATTTCTTGCAACCAATTGACTAGGTGAAGGTGCATATACATGATTGGCACTGGGATGCCTTTGAGCTTTTTATATTATAATATTATTTTCCAATGTTGTGATGTTGTCATGTAATAGCTGATTCTGTGTTTGTAAATCTAAAATCAACTTGCTCATATTGGTGATTTGATCCCTTAGAGTCTCACAAGTGTAAAACCTAATTTATTTCGATTGAACATGTAAACACATATGTTGAAGAGGATTTGAAGAAGCTATAGGCTGAATGTATGTATTAGAAACAATAGTATAAGCTACCTCACCTTTTGGAGGGGTGATAACATGGATCTAGTTAGAGAGAAAGTAACTATCATCCTCTTGGAGGAGAGGAGGAGAAATAAATTATTTCATGTGCATAAGATATGACATTTAAACTTGACAAGTGGTTGTTTGCTTATGTAATGGATCCTCTAAGTATGTAAGGATTTTATTCTTGATTGAATTACACATAATAGAGAGATAACATGTTAAAGAAGTCATTTGAATTATAAGTTGTATAGCAATATAGTTATAAAGAATATTCCGCATGAGAGATAACAAATAAGGGATAGAGAGCATGGAACTTTGCACCAATGCATAAATTTTTTTGACTTGTAACATAACATTTCTAACATGTTTAACAAAATAGAGTTATAAATTATTTTGCATGAGAGAGAGAGAGAGAGAGTATGCAAAAGAAACATTGAAAATTTGTACATTTTTAGCAATAAATTTTGTAATATCATCCCTTATTATAAAAAGTAAGCATGAAATGCAAATAATGAAGCTATGTATTAACATATGGTAAAATTCATCATTCATGTACATGATAGGACCGAGTATGTTCTTATTATTTGCAAGAAATGCAAGAAATGTTTTTAAATAAATGAGATCCACATTTGTTTTTATGTGAAATCTGATTTTTAGATGTAAGGTGATACCTCAAGCAAATAAAGGGACCTAGTATATGCAACTAGGGTTTTGAAAAATGATATTTTTAAAATTACTAAGGAATTTTAAAATTTAATGTGAATTTCTGATTTAAATATGCAGGTAAAAAAAATCAAAAAAATATTGGAAAAATTCTGAGCTAAAGGGACCTAGTATGTGCAACTAGGGTTTGGAAGAAAATATATCTTAAAATTATTATGGAATTTTAAAAATTAAAGTGAATTTTTGATTTATATATGTAGATAAAAAATCAAAAAAATATTTCTCAAATTAGCAAGAAATTTTCCTTAGGGTCTCTATGGTTTTTGTATGTAAGAGGACCTAGTAAATTCAACTAGGGTTTGGAATAAATGATTTTTAAAATTACTAAGGTAAATTTAAAAATTAAATGTAAATTTTTAATTTAAAATATGCAAGAAAAATTTAAAAAAAATTGGAGAAATTGGCAAGGAATTTACCTTAGGGTTTCTAGGGTTTTTGTGCCCAAATGAAGTAAGTTAGGTTGACCAAATGATTTAATAGTTTTAGAAATATTGGAGTCATATTCCTAATTTAGTTAAGGGTCTGAGTTAATTAAATCAGTAAATAATATTACAATAATTAAGCTACTAGTTTGTATTATTTAATTGCGATTTGAATCTTTCTAAAAATAGTAATAAATATGGAGAAAATAAAACTTAGCTAGAAATAAATTGAGATGGCTGAGACAGGGTCTAAAATTTGTTGTATAGGACTGGGATAGTGTCACAAATCAAGATCTGGCTTTCATTTTATGAAAATAAAAGAGCACTATAATAGGACACCCTAGGGTCTGACGCTCTAGTCCTCTTTTATTGCTATTGTCTTGGAAACTTGAGCTTTTTAGGTTTTATCCATTATCTTTGTGTGAGTTTGCCTATGAAAATTTGGGTGTTAGATGTCTATGAAACTTCCTGTAGAGCTGATTTAGTCTTCAAACCATAGACTCCATGATGCTTTGCCAAACATTGAGAAAGAGGGGGGTTAGTGTGTGTAAGATGCATTGAACATGTATCCACACCCATTGTATGGGCACACTGCCTACATACCAATACTTCAAAGAGGGATCAAGCCATATGTAGTTCTCCCACTTGACATATTTTATGCAATAGAGTGTATGAAGATGTAAAATGCTAAAATTGGGTGTGCTTGACGTGGCTATGGATTGGTGTAAGGATTTATATGTGCTTGTAGCTATATTGGATGGCTGTATGCAGAGAATAGAGAAGTTTGCCTCAATGGTCTTGCTTTTATTCTTGATTGCTTTGTGATATTTGTGAACCTCTTTTAAATGTGTTGGGTGAATGTTTTGTCGGGCAGCGAACTGGTGACCAAAATAGTTCCTATCACCACAACATAGGGAGATTGGTCGTCCAATGTTGCAGGTTTCCCACATCCAAAGGGGACAAATCTCTCCTCTCATCAAGGGGAGGTTCCCTAATAAATATGCGGAGGCTATATATTATATATATAAGCAAAAAATAAGACACAGGGGTGGGATAAACCATCCATCTCTCTTTTTTCAGAGATGATGTTAACAAACAAAGAAAAAATCCTGGGTGATTGGTGAAGGTACTTCTCTTCTTTCAGAAGTAACATTCAGCCAAGAGCTAGATCTCTTCCTGGATAGTAGAAATCTTGGTGAAATGATAGAAGGCACTTCTCTTCTTTTAGAAGTGCTTATTCTTGGAAACAATAGGAATCTTTTTGGTAAGCAACTGGTAACCAAAAGTGCAGAGTAAACAACAGCTTGAGATGTAGCGCAAAGTCTCCACCTCAACTACCCAAGAGTGAAATACGAAGATCAATGGGGGCACAAAGTCATCCCAAGGTCCTTTACACATAAAAAAAAGTAAACACACACTGAAAACAACTATGTTAGCACAAAGTTTGAAAGTAGTTGGCTTCAGGACACCATCCTCGTCAGCTCTACTAATTCTGCTTGTTAGATCAAATAAACAAGAATGCTCCTAGGAAACAGACATAAGAACAATTTCCTAAAATAACACAAGCTATAACAACACAAAGTCTGCAAGTAACTTGCTTTCTCATTCAATCAAAGAAATATGAACTACAATCTGAGCTCAAAGTCTCAGTAATGCCTTTCAATTTGGGTAGAGTTTCACTTCTGGTAAGGGGAAGATCTCTTTAAAATAATAAAAGAGATTACAATATATAGCCACCAATCAAGGCTTGGCACTCTCTCTCATGGGACGGCCCATGCTGCAGTCAATGTCTTCAATGCGCCTTCAGTTTTGTCTAGAGGGACCATGCTTGGAATAGTGCGTTGCCTTAACTATGGCATGTTTATTCATCTAATATGTCTTTTCCTAGGTCTGGATCATCTGGTCTGTCCCCTCTAACGTCTGTGTAGCTATCCATTTTGTCTTTACTTCATGGAAGGAAAAACAGGTTACGTCTTTAATTTGCAAGCCAAAAATACCTGCTTAGTGGACTATTCTAGCTACTAAAATTACTTCTGCACAGATATTTTAGTTTTTTCCCTATTTCTGATTTTGTCTTTTCCAGCTTTATCTCTTCCTGCTACGATTTGAGCTATCGGGCTATCTTTTTGGTCAGTCACTTGGTTCTTCCTTTAAGTTTCGCGCTCTATTTGAATTTCCATGGATTTTCCCTTACTTTAAATTTGACGTCCGAGGGACCATCAATGGTCATTAGCTGCTTGAACCGTGTTGAAATTTGAACCTGTGAACCATTTGAAAGCTCATTGGTTCAAAGCTTCATCAGTTCACTATGTCTCTTTTGGTCCATCACTTCCCTGCTTAAGCGCTTCTTTGCTCTCTGGTTGAACAATCCGTTGAACCACTTGTTTAATGCTTCTTTCCTTAACTGAGACCGCCTTTGAACTACTTGAACCTGTGAACCATTGAACTTTGAACTCTTTTGGTTCAAGGTTCAATCGATCCATTGGTTCTTTGGTTCTGCCCATCGCTTGTTCTTCCTAAGCTCTTTGATCTTTATCATGCTTGGTTGAACCTTTGAACCTGCGAACTCGTTGAACCATTTGGTTCAACGGTTCAATCATTTCATTCTTCATTATTTGGCTAAGTCCTTTTGATCTTTTGCACTAAGCGCATTGAATTAATTGGTCATTGAACCCGTTGAACTCACCTAAGTATTGAGAGCTTGCTTCTTTCCTACAGAGTTCGTAGAAATCAACATGCAAATCTCGTAGAACTTGGCCTGCAGAGTCCGTAGATTTTCTTCCTGCAGAGTCTGTAGATTCAAGCCTATAGAGTCCATAGATTTTTGGAAAAGCTTTGAGAAAAGAAGAACTCGAATGCTCAGAACAATTTTTTGAAAAGGGGAGAGATTATTTTGGTCTGATGAACCAAAATAGTTCATAGGTTGTCCCAAAAATGAGTGATATTTTTGGGGGACAATAGTTGGCTCCGATTGGGGAACTTCCTTTAGTTGAAAACTTGGAACAACTGAGGGGAGTAGAAACCAGAATCTTCAATGCCTTGAAGTATGCCATTGGGCTATGGAGTCATGCTACCCAAAAAGAAAGGTGCCAAAAATGAAAACAAAAAGCACAAAATAGAACTAAAGACTATACAAATATACATATATATAGATGATCTTATTTGATGCCTTAAGATTTGAAGTGCTTCAAATGCCGCCCACTGTGAGACAGTGAAAATGGTGTGCCATCCTAATAAACTAGCAAAAAACTATTTTGTCCCCAGAAACAGTGACGGGTGAATGGAACTCTCCACCAGGAAACCAATTTTTTGTGTCTTCCTCTTGGCTCTTTCTTCTTCTTTCCCCATGGCAGGACGTGGTCTTCAAACTAAAAATCAAAACTCCTTGCTCTCTTGGTGAAGAGTTCCTTTTGCTGACTTTAGAGTACAACAGTATGGTCCACCACCATAGCTTGTTGTTCTATTGGTTTAGTCTAGCACATGCTTTGATTATTAGCCTCAAACTCTTGACAAACCATCAGCTCAACATCTCCTTTAGTGTGAAGGAGTTTGATCTCTTCATCTTGAGCAGTATTCAATTCGAACAATAGAGATTTGCATCCGATTGTGTAAAAATTGCTGCCATCAGATTTTAGGATCCAAGCATCATTAGAAAATGATCTTCTATTAGATTTCTCGTCATCGAAGATGGAAGATCCTTCTTGATTTGTAATGCACCCTACCAATTCTTCTGATGCCTAATTTGGATCAAATCTTGGCTTGCCAGCCACGAGACTTTGATCGGCTGAGACATGATCATTCTCTGTGGTCACAGAGTAATTACCCCTGCCTGAAGGCTCAAACAAAATTTGATCAGAAGGGGCTGACATTTGGGTGACCACAATCTTTGCCTCAGACAGGTCCACACCTAGCTCTTCACCAATGTTTAACTGCTCAAGATTGGCTTGCAGGGATTCAAACTTAGTCATTTGAATTTTGGATTTCTTGACATGATCAATCATGTCAAATGACTAACGTGGACTTGGAAGAGAGGATGGGAGTTCATCCTTTTAGTTTTTGGGAGGGGGAGGACTGATCTGCGAAGTTGAAGTAGAAGGTGCAGAGATGTTGGATGTACTAACCTTCTTGGCAATCACTGGGTCCTTTGACTGGAAAGACAGAGTGGTTCTCCACTTAGTAATTGGAATTGCAGGCTGAGTTCATTCCTCTGTTCTTTCTTTATAAGCTTGTTGGGTTGACTAATTCTCAGGTCGGGTGAATACTGCGTATGATTCCTCATCTGCTTCACCTTCACTTCTGGGTTCATCCTGGTAATTCAAGAAAATGATGTGAGAGTCACCAACTGATTATTCTTGATCCTCCATGAAGAGACCAGCATCATTTTCTTGCTCAAACTCAGGTTGGAAATATAAAACATGTTCTATTTCTAGATATCCCACTATTGAGTTGGTTGGAGGTGCTTCAAGGGCAATGTTCCTCTGTGGGGGAGGAAGATGATTTAGTTGCCCTTGACTTTTGGCAGTGTTGCCTTGATATGGCTGATTGTGGAATGTCCTCCTTGGTATATCTTTATATAGAGGAGTAGAAGACATACCTTGTGCCATTTGCCTTTTCAAGGCTATCAATTCATTTTCCAGCTTTTGTACCATTGGGTCAATGGTGGCTGTGGGTGAGTATTCAAAAAATGAAGAGGGTTTACCTCTGTTAGGATCTCTCCTTATCTTTCCTATCAAGATAAGGTCATCTTCTAGCTCAGTAGCTAAGTCTTGAGTAGCCTCAAGGTTTATGTGTCTAGCTCATCTCAACAAAAAATTCACTTCAGTCAGCTGTGAGTTGATGAAGAAGCATTTGAGATTCTGAGGTGTTGGCTGGGCGACCATGGGAATCCTGTGCCTCAGCTTGTTGAACTTGGAAATAAATTCCCTCATAGGCTCATGAAGTTCCTTCTTCATTTAAGTGAGCTAGGCCAGCAAAGCATGTGCATCCTTTGTAGGCTTGAACCTGGTTTCAAACTTGGCTTTGAGTGTATCACAATCAGTCACTAATCTAACTTATAGATGGTAAAACTAGTCAGCAGTAGTGCCTTGTAGTGTCTCCACAAATAGCCTGACCACTATGTCTTCAAATTCCACCCCTATTACACCGCAGACTATGCTGAAAGCTGTAATGTGTTCATTAGGATGAACCTTCTCATCACCAAAGAATTTGGGGAAATTTTTTCTTGAACTACGTGGAAGCTCATGCAGGGGTGGAGTTAAATTCACTAGACCAAAAGAGTTACCCCAGGGGCCTCAAACTGCCATGATTTAATTATAAAAAATAGGGATAACAAATCTGGGTGGAGTGGCCAGATTTTAGAACAAAAATGGAAAAAAACTGGCCCTGCTTCAGTTTGAGGCTTCAAACTGTGCACTCTTTTCTAGCAACTCTAGTTTTTTAGACTAGATAAAATAATGGAGATGGAGGAAAATGGTAAGGCTATAATGATAATGGGTAAGACACAGAACAGCTTCACCAAAGTCTATATAATGGATAAGGGAAGGAACTACTTCAATCTAAAACTTGAGGCTTTAGACTGCATGTTCATCCCCAATAGAGTCACCAAAAACTATTGCACGAGGCTGGGGAGGAAAAATTAACAATGGGAAAGCACTAGAGCAGTTCGTTCTTCCACAGCGGAATGCATGGATAAGGTTATAATGATAATAGGTAAGACATGGAACGGAGTTGCTAGAGTCTATAATGGATAAGGGTTATAATGATTATGGGTAAGACACAGGTTATGTTTCAATCTGAAACTTGAGGTTCTAAATTGCACAAAATTACTGTGTCTCCAGCAGAGTCGCCAAAAACTGTTGGGTGAATATTTTGTCAACCAACTAACTGGTGACCAAAATAGTTCCTATCACCACATCATAGGGAGATTGGTCATCCAATGTTGCAGGTTTACCACATCCAAAGGGGACAAATCTCTCCTCTCATTAAGGGGAGGTTCCTTAATAAATATGCAGAGGCTATATACTATATATATAAGCAAAAAGTAAGACACAGGGGTGGGATAAACCATCCATCTCTTTTTTTTCAGAGATGATGATAAAAAATAGAGGAGAAATCTTGGGTGATTGGTGAAGGTACTTCTCTTCTTTCAAAAGTAACATTTATCCAAGAGCCAGATCCCTTCTTGGATAGTAGAAATCCTGGTGAAATGACAGAAGGCACTTCTCTTCTTTCAAAAGTGCTTGTTCTTGCAAACAATAGGAATCTTTCTAGTAAGCAACTGGTAATCAAAAGTGCAGAGTAACCTGCAACCTGAGATGTAGCGCAAAGTCTCCACCTCGACTGCCCAAGAGTGAAATATGAAGAACAATGGGGGCACAAAGTCGTTTCGAGGTCCTTTACACAAAAACAGAAAGTAAACACACTGAAAACAACTATGTCAGCACAAAGTCTGAAAGTGGCTGACTTCAAGACACCTTCCTTGTCACTTCCACTAATTCTGCTTGTTAGATCAAATAAACAAGAATGCTCCTAGGAAATAGATTTTGACACAGTGGATTTACACCCGTGGGTAGGAGGCTGAGCTCCTGCCTTTTCCACACGTCAAAATGGAAACTCCTCTCTCGCCTATGGGACCGGTGAAGCTGGAGGGGAGAGTCTCTAGATGAGGGCTAGCTCCCTCTGATGTATCTTTTAGGCCTTGGTTTCTCCTACTGTTAACAAATAAAATGAAAAAAAGGGGGGGATGAAAAGGGAGAGAGAGATGATGAAAAAAAACCTAAGCCTAAAAATGAAAATGTGATACACCAGAAAAGGTTGATCTACTCCACCCGAACATACACTTTCAACCAAGAACCAGCTCCTAGACACTTCATCTGACATGAGAAAACCTTCTGCATCAATGGGTTAGGGGTCCGTGGAAATATAGGGAGGAAATAACTACTAGAGGCATTCTAAGACACACTGCAGCAGCCTATCCACTTCACCTATACTCCTCTAAGGACACTTTTGACAGACCTATAAAAAGAAACTCAGAAAATGCACCAGACATGCTGAAATCATTCTGCAAAAGCATTAAGAAAATGACTTAACACAAAATCAAGGCATAGACACATACTAAAGATGCAAAACTCAGAATGGAGGTAAAAATGCTATGTTTCAATTCAAGGTAAAAATTTGGCAGCTCTGCCTTACAAGCCCGAGAGATTTTTTGGCAGAGTTTTGCCTTAAGGCTGAGAGTGGATCGATCCTTTCTCAAATGAGAATTTTTTACAATATATAGAAAGAGAGAAGAGAACTTGGTGCCTCTTGAGAAAGATTTTGGCGCTCTTTTCTCAAGTGGCCCTTGTGCATTCTAAACCTTGGGAAGAGAAAATCACTATTACTGATGTCATTCTTCTGGAAGAGGCCTATAAATAGACTGCAGTTTGTCCCCTCAGGTCGCACTATTTACTATCCACACTGTTTGGTGATCAGCTAGAAATAAATCGCCTTCCCTTTGTCACTTGGATGCTTTGTCCTTTTCTGCATCTTGTCTTCTTCCTGATCTTGTCTTATTCTGCTCTTTCAGCCCTCAAAGGCAATCTTCTGGTGGGTCGCTACATTCCTTTGGCTCTTTCCATTGTTGAAACTCAAGCAGTTCAAAATAAACAGTTATTTCATAGCTTTAAATTTGATGTCCTCGGGCTCGTCGCCCTTGGACTTTCCTTCGGCTTCATGCTTTGCCCTTTTCTGTGGATTCTCTTCTTAGTACCTTCTCGAAGGGAAAATGACCCTTTGACATTTGGAAAGTGCCCCTTCATTTTGGCCGAGAGCCCCCCTATAAGGGCACCTACCCTTTGGGGGCCTTTGGCTCTTTGGCGGGTTCCTTTGGGTTTTCGCAGACTTTTTGTCCATGGACAGTTTCTGTAGACTTTTTGTTCGCGGAAATTTTCCCATAGAATTTTTATCTGCGAACAGTTTGCTTCAGGATTTTTTGCCGTGGACAAAAAGTCCACAGGAATTCACCGCTTTGAATTGCTTCAGGCTTGTAATTTGAACCGGCGGCCTTTCCCTAAATTCCTTCAGGCTTTTTGTCTGAAGGAATTCCTTCAGACAAAAAGTCTGAAAGAATTCGTTTCAAAGCTAAGTCTGAAAAGAACTTGATTTTGTGGCTTTTTTCCTTTGAAATGCCTCATGCCCTCTGCAAGGGATCTTTGAACCTGGAATTGTCCTCTGCAAGGGAACTGGCCCTTCGGCTTTGGGATGCCCCGTTGAACCAGTTCAATGGTTTAACACTGCAGGCCGATGCCAAGTGGTTGAACAAAATGTTGAACCTGAAGCCACTTGAACTTAAACATTGAACCTAGCATTGAATCGAATGATTGAACCAATGCGTTGAACCAATTCAATGGTTCAATGCTACGGGCGGATGAACTTGCCAATGAGCCGATTGATCAAACTAAGCCGATGAATCAAGGCTGATGAACCAAGTGGTTGATTGAACCAGGCGCTGAACCAATGTGTTGAACCAAGCCAAAGTGTTGAACCAACTAAGTTAAACCAAGCAATAAACCATGGCATTGAACTTGTGCAACCCAAAATTGACTGGTTTCGAATAGCAAGGGAAGAAGGGGACTGATTTTGGCCTGTTTGGCAAAGATGGTCAACAATAGACATAAGAACAATTTCTTAAAATATCACAAGCTATAACGACACAAAGTTTGTAAGTAACTTGCTTTCTCATTCAATCAAAGAAATATGAACTACAATATGAGTTCAAAGTCTCAGTAATGCCTTTCAATTTGGGTAGAGTTTCACTTCTGGTAAGGGAAATATCTCCTTAAAACAATAAAAGAGATTACAATATATAGCCACCAAACAAGGCTTGGCACTCTCTCCCATGGGATGGCCCATGCTGCAATCAACACCTTCAATGTGTCTTCAGTTCTGTCTGGAGGGACCATGCTTAGAATAGTGCATTGCCTTAACTATGGTGTGTCTATTCATCTAATATGTCTTTCCCTGGGTTTGGATCATCTGGTCTGTCCCCTCTGACGTCTGTGAAGCTATCCATTTTATCTTTACTTCATGGAAGGAAAAATAGGCTGCATCTTTAATTTGCAAGCCAAAAATACCTACTTAGTGGACTATTCCACCTACTAGAATTACTTTTGCATAGATATTTTGGGATTTTCCCTCTTTCTACTTTTGTCTTTTCCAGCTTTGTCTCTTCCTGCTGTGATTTGAGCTATCGGGCTATCTTTTTGGTCAATCGCTTGGTTCTTCCTTTAAGTTTCGTGCTCTATTTGAATTTCCACAGATTTTCCCTTACTTTAAATTTGATGTCTGAGGGACCGTCAATGGTCTCTAGCTGCTTAAACTGTGTTGAACTTTGAACCTGTGAACCATTTGAAAGTTCATTGGTTCTAAGCTTTGTCGATTCACTCTATCTCTTTTGGTCCATCGCTTCCCTGCTTAAGCACTTCTTTTCTCTCTAGTTGAACCCCCTGTTTGCTGCTTCTTTCCTTGACTGAGACCGCCTTTGAACTGCTTGAACCTGTGAACCATTAAACTTTTAACTCTTTTGGTTCAAGGTTCAATCGGTCCATTGAATCTGCCTATCGCTTGTTCTTCCTAAGCTCTTTGATCTTTATCATGCTTGGTTGAACCTTTAAACCTGTGAACTCATTGAACCATTTGGTTCAACGATTCAATGGTTTAATCAGTTCATTCTTCATTATTTGGCTAAGTCTTTTTGATCTTTTTCACCAAGCGCATTGAACCAATTGGTCATTAAACTCACCTAAGTGTTGAGAGCTTGCATCTTTCCTGCAGAGTCTGTAGAAATCAACATGCGAAGCTCGTAGAACTTGGCCTATAGAGTCCGTAGATTTTCTTCCTACAGAGTCCGTAGATTCAAGCCTGTGGAGTCTATAGATTCAATCCTTTAGAGTCTGTAGATTTCTGGAAAAGCTTTGAGAAATGAAGAACCTGAATGCTCATAACAATTTTTTTAAAAGGGGAGAGATTATTTTGGTCCGATGAACCAAAATAGTTCATAGGTTGTCCCAAAAATGAGTGATATTTTTGGGGGACAACAAAATGAACATTGAATAGGATTTTATAGAGATCTGTTGGTCATGAGTCAAATGTATTTACGTTAAGCTGACAAGAATAAGGATAGGATTCTAAAATAAATGACCATTGGAGCTAAAAATGCACTTGGATAGGAGCACTAAAAATGGATACCCTAGGGTCTGAAACTATAGTCAAAGTTACGCACTATAGTCCTAAAGGTAAGGTAAGGGACCTAGGGGGATGGATTTGCCATGAAAAAATGAGCCTGGGTTATCTGGAATGAGGTTCTCAAGATCTATGGATGATTAGGAATCAACGAAAAGGTGGATATAAGGATCATGCAAGCATGCCAGAGGGACCTATGGATTGGGTGTCATAAGCCACACTTAAGTTACTAATTTTTAGGTTTCATATGACTATATTTACCCTCCTTTACTCTAGTGATGCAACAAATGAAAATACTAAGATAAAAGAAAAGTAGAAAGCATACCTGAACTTACCTGTAAGGGTGAAGCCTGTGAAGTGTGATGTTGGGTGTGTGTAGAGAGAGCACATCATGAAGTGTAAATTTGTAAGTGAAAAAAAATAGTATATCAGTTCTTACTAGATACACTATATCTAAAATAAGAATGTATAATATCTAGGTAAGAGAGAGAGGAAGAGAAATGAATGAATATACCTCATCGAGTATGCAAATCAATACAAAACCTATTATGATGCTGAGTGATGTTGAGTAATGTTGGGTATGTGTTGTATCAAGAGTAATACCATGAATGGAGCTAAGTGCTCGATTCCCTGATAGTGACTCAATAATGCAAAGGTTTTCCATTTAGCTCCATCATCACCCACTATGTGAAGCTATGTGATCATGCATGTATTAATTGATGTTTGGACTGTGTGTCCAATCCCTCTGAATAGGTGGCTCAAGAATACACAGGCTAACTAGTCCTTTGGCTCCATCATTGCCTCATGAAGTGAAGCTATAAATGGATACTGGTATGAATGTGTATCATATGAGATGGATCCTAAAGCCCATGAATGCTCTTTAATATGACAATGTGGCATGAATAGCCAAATATGTACTGGAAACTAGGGTAATCTTGGCCAAATCAAAAAAGGTGGAGATTAGGTTTGTATGAAAGACACTCTAAAACTAGGCTATAGGCTTATGTGGAAGCCACTCAGAAATATGGAGGTTAGGTTTGTATGAAATCCACTCTAAAATGATGCCAACCACTTGTAAATGGAGTAAGGCATGCAACTATTGAGAATGTCTGGGTAATATACTAAACTCAAAAAGAAAAGAAGTCAAATGTGTTGCACACATTGCCCCTAATCACTGGTTCTGAAACATGGATTATGATCTGTAAGTTATATCAACTGCCTAATCTAAAATTGGTAGTGAGAGCCATCATATCACACATGAAACCCCCTATATCTGGATTTTCTAAGAAAAACTATACTAAAGTTGTTGAATCTAAACTAGTGTGTATGTGTAAAACTGTAGCTGAGCTTACCTTTCAGCCTATTTCTAGAAAATCTATTTTTTTACTATTTTGATAAGAGCACCAAAATTAGACACCCTGCTATCTGGTGCTGTAGTTCAATCTTGGTGCTATTATCTTGAGTTGATTCTGATGATTGTTATGTGATAGTCACTGTCTGCCTAGTCTGTTCTACTTGGTTTGAAGTCTGATTACTATTCTAGGTATTATGAATGTTGATTTTTTGACTGGTAAGAGCTCTGATCTCAATGAAAAAACTCTTGTTTGTTTCCCCCTCTTCTGAGGGTAGGAATGAAGACCATGCAATGACTATCCTCAGAAGAAAGAGCCCTACAAGTGTGTTATGTTGTGAAATACATGATATAACAATGATAATCAATAAGATATCTCAAGATATAGCATGGTTTGTATGAGAGATTGTTAGATCAATAGGGGTATGCCTAGATAGATATAACAATAATATAAGATGTGCAATATAACGAACTAGATTTGGAAGTCTAGATAGTTGTTAGTTGTTAAGGAGAGATGGAGCATGATATCCATCATGGCATCCGAAAAAACAAGATAATGTGTGATGTAGATCATGGGATTGTAAATAATTGAAAAGCAATCAAGTAATAAGCACACAAAGAAAGAAACAAGAAACATACAAGAATGACCAAGGGGCCAAGCAAACAAGGGACATGGGCATATGTCATTCAAACTAAACAGCAAGCATACAAGGTATGTTCAAATACCACATACATATACAAATGGAAACAAGCAAGGTTGGCGTGAAAGCCATAATCACATAGAAGAGTATAGAAAAAGGACATTGGCAAATGTCTTAAGGCACACACAAGAATATAAGCAAAGGACATTGGTAAATGTCCTAAGGCACATATAGGAGACAAAATAATAATTGAAAAATGCAATCACATCTAGTTATGCAAAACAAGAAAAGAAAGCATGTAAATACTAGAAATGCAATTGCATCTAACTAATCAAAGCAAGAAGTGAAAGTATGCAAGACATGTAGCACAAAAATAGGTATATGCTAAGAAATACACAAGTTTCATAGACTAGTGAGTGTCGATAGAGTAATATGTGTAAGCTAGTAAGTAATGTACATCAACATGATAACTAAAGTGTGTGGTGTAGGAATGACATAACCTAGATGGTGTAGTCATGTAGAAGATGCCTCCAGGGGATAGATATATCGATATGTGTCTCGAATGTATGAAGTAGGATGCCCCTTAATGGGTAAAGTGAAGCAATCAAAGATCTGGATGTCACTACACACACTCAAAGAAGATCAAGTGAAGCATGGTAATGTAGATAAATAGACAAATAATAACATAGAATAACAAATGTGAGTCTAGCATGGGAGTAGAAATGTAAAGCATGGATATTGCATAAAATTGAAATCTTTTTGTGTTTTTGAATTATTTGAATGTTTTTATAGTTTGAAATGTTATAATGTTTTTGATATTTTGACATATTTGAGTGTTTTTAGATTTTTGATATATTTGAATGTTTTTGTAATTTTGATATAAGCTATGTAAAATCAATCATGAGAAGATTATGTACAAGAAATACGGAGAAACTATTTACAAGTAAACTAAAAGAAACTATGTACAAGAAAGACTGAGAAAAAATGATACTAACTGATGAGTCTCATGAGCGAATCCCTATCATAGTGGCCTATATCAAACAAAGGAATCATGCATGATTATGAAGTAGGAGGAAATCACTGTGGATATAACTTTGACTATTTGGTTTCATTGTCTGTATCTTATAAATCATAATAACCTGTATTGTTCCACTCATCATTATCACCTTGATTTTGAGTTAATGGAATGTTAGTGTTGAGTTTTGTTGTATTTGGATCTTTTCCTTTGATAAAATGTGTATGTGAATTATTTACCTTAGGATGTTCAATAAATCCCAAACCTTGGTGACAAACATTTTTAGCTACTAGAATAGGAGTAGTGATGCCTTGAGCATGTTTGCCCAACCCTTGACCTTGATAATCAAACTGTTGTAGATATTTTTGACCCAACCCATACCTCTTTGAAAGTTGAGCCCTTTTTTAGAGAGGTAGATTTGCATCTTTTTCATGATTTACCTATGCTTTTGGTACTATTTCTTGCTCTAATTTTGCTTTTTGATCTTTTTGTAGTTCTGAGTTATGTTTTGGTAACCACTTTTGTACTATTTTTGAATTTGACCCTTTTTGAATGTGTTCTTGTGTCACTGTGGATTGTTTGACTGATTTACCATGTATAGGATCCTCGTTAACAATTATCTATTGTATATGTGTTTTCAATGCCAAACATGAATCTGTGTGATTCTCATGCATTTTATGATATGCACAATAATATTTGGATCTTCTCACTGGATGTAGAGGAGGTAGTTTGATCAACTTAGATTTAATCATTTTCATTAGTACCTTAATTGAACTCTTATTTGATCTTTGAATGTTTTTCGAATCACTAGTTATAAAGTTACTTTGTTGTGATTTCTTGTTTTGATATGTAACATTGCTTGCAACCAATTGAATAGGTGAAGGGGCATGTACATGATTGGCACTAGGATGCATTTGAGCCTTTTGTATTATAATCTTATTTTCCAATGTTGTGATCTTGTCATGTAATAGCTGATTCTGCGTTTATAAATCTAAAATTAACTGACTCATACTGGTGATTTGATCTCTTAGAGTCTCGTAAATGCAAACCCTAGTTACTTCTTATTAAACATGTAAGCACACATGTTGAAGAGGATTTAAAGAAGCTATAGGTTGAATGTATGCGTTAAGAACAATAATATAGGTCACCTCACCTTTTGAAGGGGTGATAACATGGACCTTATTAGAGGGAAAGGAGCTATCACCCTCTTGGGGGAGAGGAGGAGAAGAAAATTCTTTCCTATGCATAAGATAAGACATCAAAACTTGACAGGTGGTTGTTAGCTTATGCAATGGACCCTCTAAGTATGTAAGGATTTTATTCTTGATTGAATTACACATAATAGAGAGATAACATGTTAAAGAAGTCATTAGAGTTATAAGTTGTATATCAATATGGTTATAAATAATATTCCACATGAGAGATAACAACAAGGGATAAAGAGCATGGAACTTTGCACTAATGCCAAAAAAAACTTTTTCTTTTAACATAACATTTCTAACATGTTTAGAAAAATATCGTTGGCAATTATTCCACATGAGAGAGAGAGAGAGAGAGAGAGAGAGAGTATGCAAAATAAATATTAAAATTTTGTACATTTTTTGACAATAAATTTTGTAATATCAGCTCTTATTATAAAGAGTAAGCATGAAATGCAAAGAATGAAGCTATGCATTAACATATGGTAAAATTCATCATTCATGTACATGATAGGACCACATGTGTTCTCCTTATTATTTAATAAATACAAGAAATGTTTTTAAATAAATGAGATCCATTTTTGTTTTTATGTGAAATCTGATCTTTAGATGTAAGGTGATAACTCAAGCAAACAAAGGGACCTAGTATATGCATTTAGGGTTTTACAAAATGATATTTTTAAAATTACTACTGAATTTTAAAATTTAATGGGAATTTTTTAATTAAAATATGTAGGTAAAAAAAATAGAAAAAACATTGGAAAATAATGAGTTAAAAGGACCTAGTATGTGCAACTAGGGTTTGGAAGAAAATATTTTTTTAAAAATTACTATGAAATTTTAAAAATTAAAGTGAATTTCTAATTTAAATATGTAGGTAAAAAATCAAAAAAATATTTCTCAAATTAGCAAGAAATTTTTCCTAGGGTCTCTAGGGTTTTTGTGTGCAAGAGGACCTAGTAATTCAACTAGGGTTTGGAATAAAGGATTTTAAAAATTACTAAGATAAATTTAAAAATTAAATGTAAATTTTTAATTTAAAATATGTAGGGAAAAATAGAAAATTGTTGGAAAAATTAGTAAGGAATTTACCCTAGGGTTTATAGGGTTTTTGTGTGCAAACAAAGTAAGTCGGGTTGACCAAATGATTTAACAATTTTGGGAATATTGGAATCTTATTCCTAATTTAGTTAAGGGTCTGAGTTGATTAATTCAATAAATAATATTGTAATAATTAAGCTAACGATTTTTATAATTTAATTTCAATTTTAACCTTTCTAAAAATAGTAATAAATATGGTGAAAATAAGACTTAGCTGGAAATAGACTGAGATGACTGAGACAAGATCTAAAATTTATTTTGCAGCACTGGGATAGTATCACAAATCCAGATCTAGATTTCATTTTATGAAAGGATAGAAGCACCAAAATAACACACCCTGGGGTTTGACGTTATAGTCCTCTTCTATCACTATCGTCCTAGAGACTTGAGTTTTTTTGGCTTTATCTATTGTCTCTTTATGAGCCTACTTGTGAAATTTTAGATGCTGAATGTCTATAAAACTCCTTGTAGAGCTGATTTAGTCTTCAAACCCTAGACTTCATGATGTTTTGACAAAATTGGAGATGGAGGGGGGGTTAGTTTGTGTAAGATGCACTGAACGTGTATCTACACCCCTTGTGTGGGCATGTTGCCTACATACCAATACTTCAAAGAGGGATCAATCCATATGTAGTTCTCCCACTTAATGTGCTTTATGCAATAATGTGTATGAAGATGTAAAATGCTAAAATTGGGTGTGATTGAGGTGGCTAGGGACTAGTATAAGGATTTGGATGTGCTTGTAGCTATATTGGATGGCTGTATGTAGAGAATAAGGAAGTTTGCCTTAATGGTCTTGCTTGTATTCTTGCTTGCTTTGTGATATTTGTGAACCTCTTCTAAATTAACTTTGAATGGGCTTTTATAGACATCTATTGGTCATGGGTCAAATGTATTCATGTTAGGATGACAAGAAGAAGGATATGATCCAGAAGGAAATGACCATTGGAGCTAAAAATGCACTTAGACAAGAGCCTTAGAAATGGACACGCTAGGGTCTGATGCTATAGTCCAAGTTAGGCACTATAGTCCTGAAGGTACGAGACCTAAGGAGATGGATTTGTCATGAAAAATGGAGCTTTGGTCAGCTGGAATGAGGTTTTAAAGATTTGTGGATGATTGGGAATCAACAAAGAGGTGGATAAAAGGGTCATGTGAGCATGCAAGAGGGACATATGGATTATGTGTCATAAGCCACACTCAAGTTACCAATTTTTAAGATCAATAAATATATATTGTCTTCATAATTTGAGCCAAGTTATTTTGATCCAAGGTGACATAAAATAATGTATCATCGATAAATAATACATCAATTAGGGACTCATTATTTGGGAGTGAGATACCTTTGGTCAGAGGCTCAATGTCAAATAACCTAAGAAGATAATGCAATGCATCCACCACCAAAGCAAAGAGCGATGGGGTGAGTGTACATCCTTGCCTAATGGAGTATTGAAGCAATAGATAATTTGTTAGCTCATCATTGACTTCAATTATGGTCAAAGCATCCTTGAAGATAACATTTACCATTTTATAGAATCTATCCTAAAATCCAAAGGCACACAACATTCTCTCAATGAAAGGCCACTCAATTCTATCATAGGCTTTTTCAAAGTTAAGCAAGATCATTCCTACATCCTGGTTTTAATCTCTTGCCCAATACATTCCTTCCTAGATGGTGATTAGATTATCCAAAATGTATCTCCCTTCAACAAAGCCAATTTGAGCCTCTGAGATAATAAAGGGCAGAAGTGAAGATAGTCTCCTCGTAAGGACCTTTTCCAAAATTTTGTAAGAGACATTGAAGAGGGTAATTGGTCTCTAATTTTTAACTGATGACAAATTACCATCCTTTAGGATAAGTTTAATCACCCCTCTATTAATGTCTGGGCCAAGTGTGCCAATATCAATGGCCTCATTGAATACCTCCAAACAATCCTTAGCAATCCATTCCTCATTGACTTTGTAGAATTTAATAAGGAATCCATCCACCCTAGGTGCCTTATCTTTTTTTAATGAGTCTATACTATTTCCAACTTCATTGAGTGAGATGGCAACCTACAAGAAATATGCCTGAGTTTGCAACACCCTATTAGGAATGCATGCCTCACATAAGGCCCTATTCTATTCAATACATTCACTAGACCCATCAAATCAGAAAAGTTGAGTAGAACTAAAAAAAAAATCCTTTTATACTGGCAACATACTAAAAAAATTTCCCATTTAATTTGATACCTTTGATCTTGCTGCTTGTGTACTTAGCTTTCAAATATCTGAAGAAGAATTTATATCCTCTATCTCTAAGCTTTAGCCAAGTTAGTCTAGAATAGACATGTGATCCTCTAACAATGTACTATTATGACTAATGAGCTTGGTTCTTAAAGATGTTAAGCTTTTCAAGAAGAACACCATTGTTTGAGTCAAGTTGCAACAAGCCTTCAACTCAGATGAGTTTCTCTTGAGTGTCTCTTGTAATCTTTCTCTGCTTTTTTGCTTTGATATGTCCATAGGTCCTTGCAAAATTTTTGGCAATTTTCATATTGGAGTTCCAAAGGTCAACTATGGAACTGGAGTTACACACAAACTTACCAATATTTTGAGAAGCTTACAAGCCCTCCAAACATTCCCTATTAGCCAGGTGTGACACATTGAATTTATAAAGCCCTTTGAACTCTAGGGCATCTTTCTTCTCCTCACTGACCAATGAAAATGTCATTTCAATAGGGTGGTGGTCAAATATAGTAAAGGTTAGTACTGTCACCACATTACCATCCTTGACCATATTTGCAGTAAGTATTTCTATGTTCAAATAAAATTTGTCAAGTCTTGAGAATCACCTTATGTTACTACTTTGATTATTACACCAAGTATACCAAATTCCTTTATTAAAGCTTTTACCCTTCAAGAGAGGATCTCCAATTATATGTATTCTTTTGAGCTTATACCAGAAAAAAAGCTCATTTCCTTTCCATGTTAGGTGATCACTCCCTATTTTATCCTCTTTGTCTTCCACCATGTTGAAATCTCCTCCAAATACGCAAGGGAGATTTTTAAGATTTATGGCCAGCTAATTCTAAAGGTCAGCTCACTCCCTATAGTAATCAGGGGTGTATATGTTACAAAGGCCTTTATGGTTTTGGTAATCTATCAGTACCTAAACCACTCTATTTCAGTGAGATACACCATGATCAACAACGCAATCTTTCCACCTAGGGTTAAGCAAAATAGAGGCCCCCATTTCCCTCTTTGATGATTAGTGTAGAACTGAGGAGCATTAGGCTAGACAAAGTTTAGGACTAAGGATAGCAAGGTACCAATAGCCTTCACTTCTTGTAAGAAGAGAAAATCTAGATTAGCTCTTGATAGTCTGAACTATCTAAAACTAGTTTTTTATCTGCGGATTTAAACCCTCTCACATTCCAAATGATAATACACATACATGACCATTGAGGGCAATTAGAGGTCAATTACATTGACCACAGGGCTTATCCCAACTATTTTACAACTTGGTGCTTTATTTTCCTTGCCCTTTTTTTTAGAGGGGGGTCTTGAACATTATGGAGTCTCTTTAACCAACTTTTTTTAATCCTTGGGTGTGGTCTATTCAACCAGATTAGGGCTCAAGTCTATTTTAAGCCTTTTACCTCCACCTTTAGACATCCAATTATCCACCCTTACAAATTTCTTTTTTCCCAAAGGATCTCCATCTAATAAATCCATCTCACTAGCAGGTAGATCAAAATCCTCTTTCTCTAGGGAGATAGCCACCAGGGTAGCTTTATTAGAAGGTTTGTCGGGCTTGTACATAGGCGAGACATTAAAAGATAAGTTGTACTGAATAGGGGCCTCAATAAGGATAACCACATAATCTTTGGAGGGAGGAACCTCAAGAGATTTTTGCTCCAAAAAAGCTTCATCCAAGCTATCAGGGAGGTAGTTTATCAAGTTTGATGAGGGATTATCAACATCAGGCTATAGTGGAACATGCACCTAATAGTCAAGGTGGGTGGGTTCCAACCCATGATCACCTTGAGTTTTAATTCCATGTGTGTTAATAGCCTCAATAGTGGAAGCACTATCTTTTAATGGTGCACTATTGAATAAAGGGTTCTCATTTACCTACAAATTATCCAAAATAGTCTCATCTTTTGGGGTGTCCTCTTTTTGTCTGTTAGGGATATTAATTTTATTAGCCAACATCATATAGGTTTTCCTAAGATGGCCATCCTTTTTACAAAAGAAACATGTATTCAATCCACCCAAACCTCTGAGAACACAAGTATGAGATTTTCCTTTAATTTTAAAGTTGAGTGATTCTGGGAAAAAATCCAAGGGCTCCAAAGAGATCCTATCATTCATGTGGGCAAGGGATCTTCTAGTATCCTCTAGTTTCAATACTTTTTTGAGGGGTTTTAGTGCCTATGGATTGAAGTTCCATAACTAAATAAACACTCCCTCAATATCTACCCATATAGGAGAAGTTTTGAAAATAAGGTCATTGCAATCCATTTCTGGGTTCTAAGGGATTACATTGAAAATTGACTAGCTGACATTCCACAAGGGCTTACTGATTACCCTATATTGCATATAAGAGTTTTTAAACAAAATCATGAAAAACTTTGTCTGTATCATCTTTCAAAAACTAATATACAAACCTATTCTTTTTCCCCAAACATAATTTGACCAATTATCAAAGAAATTCCTAGATGGGAGTGCATTCTTGTTTAAGCAAATAAAAAAAATCCCAAAATTTTAAATCTTGATTTCCTCCTGTTATAAGTCAAATTCCATAGAAACATTCATAATAAATGTTATGATCTTAAAAGGGCTAGAGAGGTTACCTATTTGGTCTTCCCTATAATGCTGCTCACCATAGTCTTCCCTGCACGCCACACAATCTTCTCCTTCTAAGTGTTTTATCATTTCCTCTTGCCATAAAATCTCACTGAATAGTCTTTTTAGAGCTCCAATATGTTCAAATTCAACCTAATTTGATTCAATGCTATTGTTCTTATTATTCTATCCCTTATCACCTTGTACATCATCACTTGATCATTAAAATCACCATGCTTCCCCTTCTCCACACACTCAAACCCATCAAATCTAAGGGTTTCCATAAACAACCTCAATTAATACATTCCCCTTTGCACTCTCCAAAGGCAACGAGAATTATGACCTAGGAAGGATGCGTGTGGCAGCCGTGCACCCTAGCTTAGACAATAGAGACAACAATGAAACAAAACATAAACACAAAGCAAACCAAAAAACACATATAAAAAAGAAACGTGAATGCAAAAATTAAATACCACCTCTAACACAAAATAAGATAGAAGCAATAGGAACCAAGGAGGTAAAGGTGACCAAGTCAAGCCATAAGGAGGAAGATTAAAGCACCATTAATGGTAGATGACTCTTCATCTCCCCATTGCAGAGCTCTAAGATTCTCCTTCTCCAATTGCAAAAAACCTTATTATGTTGTTAATAACTTGTTGGAGTTTATAATGAATTCTTGAATTCATAAAATATTCCCCTTTTGGGATATTATAGACATCACTAACTATAAAAGGTACTCATATTAAATGCACTAAAGTTTGACCACTTGGTTACAATGCATATATATCAAGAGATCGATGTACTGTAGATGTTATTGTGTAGAGATTTTATATCCAAAGGCTTCTTAATACCATGTCAAAGGCCCCTATGCTTGGTAAGGCTATAAATAGAGTAGTCAGTGTTGTTGATCCAGCTTGAAAAGGTATCACTATATGCCCAAGAATATTACATGTATGACCATCGAATGCTTTGACAAGTTTTGATGTTGCATGTAAATGTTGGTCCATATACCCAAAATTGTGAATAAGTATCATTACCCATGTTTTCACTTAACTAATTATTTATCATGACACTTTGCATGGGTTTTTATTGATATAAACTTGAATAAAGATTACACGTTTATCTGAATCATCATCAATAATTTCACTATCATCAAATGTGATCATATGATGTGGTGTTGATGTGCTTGTAAATATACCAATAATTTCATCTATTGGATGCCTATGTGTTGAAGGAGGATGTGCATTATATGTATGACGTACTTCTAAATTATTTGTATTTTTATGCAGTACCATGGTTTGGAAATTGAATATTGAAGATTTTTAGCTTTACATTGTCATTTTGTTATGGCCTAGTTTCCTCTATGGGTGTGCTTAGCTAAATAGTATTATCATCAATATGATATTTTATCTTATGCCTTAGCTTAAAAAATTTCTTTTTAGAGTGTATGATACATATGTGGTAATCACAATAGGCATTACTATTGAATCCTTTGTGTTGAGGTTTAGTCATATCAACGTCTAATGGTGGATAGAGAGCTATGAGATTACAATCTAATTATTTATGTCATGATACATGGGGAGGTTATGGTAAATTTAAAAATTACCTCCTTCATGGAGCTATCAATTGAAGCTTTTTTGTTGGTTGTGATATTGCATCGACTTTTATTTTTGATTCATTATTAATTTTATTACATTTGACCTTATAGCTTGGTTTACTTTAAAACTTGGTATTTGAAGTAGATGAAATATTTCATGCATATTTGATCTTCTTCAAAGCTATGATCTTGAATTAACATTATTTGACTATATGGCATAACTTGACAAAATATTTAAATTTATCGAACATTATAGACTCATAAAGGGGTGCTAGTAAACTTTGTGTGAAGATATATTGTTATTCATTATTTATCATATGTGTTGGCATATTAACTAGAATATTTTTATACTGAAGGACATATTAACCAGTTAGATCATTGTACCCTTGCTTGACTTTAGCAATTTGTGCATGAGATAGTTTTTCACCAATGTTGATAGAGAAGTGTGCTAAAAACTCATCTACCAAAGGGTTGAATGCCTTAATTGATTGAAGTGGACTATCATAGAACCATCATAAATCATAGTCTTTGAGGCTTCTTGGGAATATCTTGGTTAATAATTTGTCATTGCAAGCATAATCCTATCATTTTTCATGAAATGATAAAAGACGTTGTTCAATATCACCTTTACCTTCATAAAGTGGTAGCTTTGAAGCTAAAAATCATGTCAATAATGGGTAAGATGTTATCTCAAGTTCCAAAGGATTATGAATCAAAGTATGGGAGTCCATTGAATGACTAGCTCAAGAGACACCCTACTTTAATCACAACACCTTATCATGTAAGATTATAATAGTTTTCTCAAGAGAGCATGCATTAGGCAAAGTCGATAATAGACCTTGCATATTAATCAAAGGAGGTGTGTATAATGCCTATGTATAAATAAACATATTAATATGTTGGAAACCTTGTGATTCCCCATCCCTAGGGATGATGTCACATAAACAATTAGGGGTATTGGTATAGAGAATGTATCAATAGTAGTAACTGGAACACCTAAAGTGGACATAGAAGATTGAGCTGATTTCTTTTGTTTATCTCTTACAAAGTATAGTAATGTGTCAATCTTATGTGGATTGGAATTAATTTATTCAATTAATTATTTGTCATTAATATCATCCACTTGATATATATTAGCTTTATCAATCTTAATGGTCATAACAAGTCCATCAATAGGGTGTGCAATATACCATACAAGTTTTGAAATGTACAATTATTATTGTTCCCAAGTGATACTTGATTTTATAAAATTTTAACTTAGTTGTAGTTTTATTCTATGGGAATCATGGCATGATATAATATTACAACCAAATGGAATTTTTTGACAAATAAAAATAAATAAATTTATTCATTTGGAAAAAGTTAGATTGTAAAAAATGGAAAAATCAATAAAAAACAAAATTCATATAGACCCCCAGTGGGTAAAAGTAGTCAGACAGAGTAAAGGCATATAAACCCCACCTAGAAAAGCAAATGAGGAATATAAAATTTTTACCAGAAAATCATAAAATAATGGCACTTTTATTGATAAATAACATAAATGTATTGACCCTTGGAGAAGTGATGTGCCATGTACAAGTGTCCACCATGTTGGCAAAGTTAAGTCAGAACAAATACAAACAAGGTAGTTCATGAGGAAAAAATAACAATAAGTTCATACATAGCCACAACCTCTCAATAGCCTCAAAAAGAAATCTCCTAGCATGACTCACATACCACAGGAAATAGCAAGTAGAAATCACCAAACCATTACCAAGACATCATCAAAACATCACAAGGTATAAAGAAAGACCAAACGGGATAGGAGAAAGTCTAGAAAAATCAAATATTGTTCCAGTTCAATAATATAAAACATTGTGGATAAAAATCAACCCCAAATCGCCTGAACTATGTGCCTAAATATTGTAAATTTTTTTGAAGAGAAGTGGTTGAGAGTAACCATCCTTTGTCTCTATCTTCACCCATTGTCCTATTTCTAGTAAAAGACCTTCTTTAGACAACAAGTCAATAATGGTATTCAATTCATGCTAAACATGTTTATATGAAATGAATGTGAAAACCATTGCCATATGGTTTACTTGTTCAAAGATGGAAGACAAATATAGGTTTTCCAATCTATTCACCTTCAACATCTAGCCAATAACCACCTGAAAATCACCCAACACTTGTAGCCTCAAAATATTATAATCCCATGTAAGCTTAAGAAGTAACTTGAGAGCAAAAATTTTTGCATAATTATTTGTTCCCATTCTTAAGCTTGCTTTGAACTTAACAAAATGATTATTTTTGATGTAAAAAACACTAGTAACACTGCATCTAACTGAGTTCTCTTGACTTTCCCCATCAAATAACCCCCAAGGAATAGAAGAATCAATCACCAAAGGAGTAATTTGTCTAGGAGCCTTGGCTTTCATATCTATTTTCAGAATTTAAAAAACATTTTGTATCTCAATATATGTCTAAAATGGAGTAGTATATGTATTTTTCAAGATATATGCATTCCTAGCTAACTAAATCCCCCAAGTTGACACAAAGGGTAAAGCTCAGAAGAGTTTCAAAACCTTGATACTATAATAATTATATAAACAAACCTACAAGGTTTCACATGATAGGGTCTATGTCTCTTAATCAAAACATAATTCATCCCACACTTGATGCATGTAGGGCAGTCAATAATAAGTGATTGATGGATTCATTTTCAGCTTTGCACAAAGAACATATGCCCAACCCTTTACACCCTTTATGCAACAGAGTATCCCATGTTAGAATTTTATTATTCAAATCCAACCAAATGAAGATTATGGTTTTTAGAGGATAATTGACCTTCTAAATGTGTTTCCACCACCATAATTGATTACGCGGTCCATCAAATGTGAACATAGCTTTATAACCAAGTTTGCAGTGTACTCCCCCTCAACAAGGTTTTTAATCCAAAAAAGTTCATCCTCAACCCCTTCTCTAGTCTGAATATGACTGCATGTCAAAGTTTCAACAAAAACATCCTAGTATTCACTATCTCTCCCCTTTAAGCCCAAATGGTGTGCCTTCAATCATCCTTATTGCTAAAAATAGGTAGTATTAGGGTCAATCACTTATAAAAAAGTAACCATACCATAATCCTCGAGTTGATAACTAATATTATCTGGTAGCTTGTGAGCATTTACACTCCCCACCCAAGGATCAACTCCAATACTAACTTTACTACCATTACCAATGTTCCAAACAAGCTAATTACCAACAAGAGGAAAATTTTGTACTAATGCCTTCCACATAATGGAAACATTAGTAATGGATTTAGTAGGATTCCTAGTCCACTCCACAAATGAGAGAGGTTCTGAGTATTTATGTTCCATGTCCTTCTTCCACAAACTCTTCTTAGAAATAAGTCTCCATAAAATCCTAACTGCAAATGCTTTGCCAAAGAATTTTTTTTTTTCAAGCCCCAACCTCCTTCTTCCTTTGATTCAATAAGTCTTTCCAACTTATCAAGAATCATACCTACTTTAAATTTTTTCCATTCTAAATAAATTTAAAACATCATTTTTGAATATTTTCCAAAACACTAACTAGAATTTGTGTTAATCCATATCATTAGACAGGGACAAATTCTAATACAAACTTGAAAAGAGTCAATCTCCCTCCCAAAGAGAGCCACTTGTTTTACCACATATTAATACACTTATCAGTCTTGGAAACTAACCACTCCCAGTCCTATTTCCCATAAACATTAGACTTCAAAACAAACCCCAAATATTTGATTCCAGAATGGAAATCAATCTTAGAAAAGGGAAGCAATATATAAAGCATATTTTTCCTCCACTTCAAATAGAGAAGGACATGACAAAGTGGAGTTTTACAAATTGACCTCCTTCCCATATCTCTACAATATGTTTCTAAAATATCCTTATATCTAATGGAACCATCATAGAAGAGCAAGTCATCATCAACAAATAAAAGACATGTGAGAAACATAATGGTACCCACTTTGATTCCTTTGAGTGACCCTAACCTCTTAGCATCTTTCAAAACTTCAGTAACTAATAGGGAAAGAATCAAAAATAGAGGGCAACCTTGACAAATCCCTCTCCCAGTCTTGAAATATTAGAGTCAAAACCATTAATAACAACCATATAGGTTGAAGAAGGCTTGAGATTGTACATTATTATTTTTAGCCTTTTTAGTATGAATTTTGAATTTTTTGGCCTTGTTATTAATTTTGACCTGTCAAGGTCAAATTACTAACCCTATCATTCAAAACTTTCCTAAAATCGTTCAATAACCCTTTGCAGTTGGTCAAACCGGTCATTTATGGCCTAAAAGCACTAATTTTGGTCAAAAAACATCAAGTTGGATTTTAAATGGGTCATTATCATTTCAAAATATATTTTAATGTATTCAAAATCATGAAAATACCTTAAGTATAAAGTTTCAAACTTTAAAATGGTCATTTGATATGTTAATTAAGCCAAAAAGTCCCCAAGACCCCTCACACGTGCCAAATTTGCAATATTAAAACATGAAAAAGGTTTTAAAAAGTCTAATTTTTCATAAGGAGTTTTGTCGCTGTTGACTCTTAATAGAGCTCTATTCTGAATATGTACTATTGTACCAACTGCCTCTCTCCAATATTTATTTGCTATCTTGGATTCATTTAGCATTGTCCTCGCCATCTCTTGAACTGTTCTATTCTTCCGTTCAACTACTCCATTTTGTTGTGGAGTTCTTGCTGCTAAATACTGTCTCTTTATTCCATGATCTTCACAAAACTCAATAAATTGATCTGACATGAATTCTCCTCCTTGATATGATCTTAGACACTTAATCTTCAGATTAGTTTCATTCTCAACTAATGCTTTGAATGCTTTGAACTGTCTAAAAGCTTCTGATTTTTTCTTTAAAAACATTATCCAAGTCATACGTGAAAAATCATCAATAAGCAACATGAAATATTTATCACCTTGAGTACTTTGAGTCCTCATAGGTCCACATAGATCAGTGTGAACAAGCTCTAGCATCTGAGTGGTCGAGTACTCTTTTGTTTTTAATCACCTTCTAGCCTGCTTCCCATGCTGACAAGGTCCACAAAGCGTGTTAGATGGCTTTGTGATTGTTGGAAGATTCTTGACTGCTTGCTTTTTGTAAATTTTGACAAGATTGTCAAAATTTATGTGCCCCATTCTCCTGTGCCATAGCCAACTTTCTTCAATCTGACTCAAACAACATTTTTGACCTTTGATGTCTGATAACATATATAAGTTATTACTTGTTCTCTGAGCATCTACAATTAATACATCTGAATATTTTCTTCTAATTTCACAACCTTCTGCATAAAACCTTAGTGTGTGCCCCTGATCACACATTTGACTGACCCTCAAAAGATTATGCTTAAGACCTTCTACATATAAAACATTTTCAGTTTTAGTTCTACCATTATCTAAACTTAGTGTACCTTTTCTGGCAATTCTGGCAGTAGTATTGTCCCCAAATTTCACTGTGCCACCATTGATCTTCTTTAGGGTTATGAACTTGCTCTTGTCTCCTATCATGTGCCTCGAACATCTACTATCAATAAACCATGGCTTTTCTTCATTTCTTGCATGCAGAGCTATTTGGACCAACATAAAACCTTTAGATTGTTTCTTCTGCCATGTCTGAACCTTTTTCTTGATGAATGGAGCCCTAAAACTCTGGTCTTTCTTGACTGACTCGAACACACTTCTACAATACCGAGCTATGTGTTCGAAGTTGTTACACTTGTAATAAATTATGGTCTCTTCATCAAATCTTGATAGAGGAGCAAAAGAGTTATAGCTTCTGCTTGACTCTACATGACCTTCCTTTTCCTTATTTTTGAGATTGTTAGCTCTTTTTCTACATTCTAATTTCTTATGACCATATCCATTACAATAAAAATAGTAACCATAAAAATAGGACCTGTTTGTGAAGCTCTTACAAATAAAGAAACAAGAAGGGAAGGAATGGATAATACAGAGGACAAAGAAGGCTAGAAGGAACAAAGCTTCAACATAGCTCTTCTTTTCAAAACTGATACCTGTCTTATCTGATATTGCCTTTTGACTTTCTAATATATTATTTAGCATATTAGTGCTATTCTCAAAATTTGAATCATTGAATATTTTATTATTGACTGCTTTCTCAATCTCTTCTTTTAAAGAGGCAATTTCAGTAACATACCTTTCACCTTCTTTCCTTGATATTTCCAACTGTGCCATCAGGTCTTCAATTATCTCCTTTGACTCCTTGTCATTTTTCTCGATTTGATGCTTTAATCTTCAAATTTTCTTTTCAACAATTTTCAACTCTTCTAAGGCACACATGAGTTCTCCTTCCATATTCACTTCGGCTTCATCCTCTTCTTCTTCTTGATCAACTATTCTTTCATTTGTAGAGGCACCTTTATGTATGGCCATCTTATGCTTTCCTGATCTACCTTCAAGCTGTAAAACTTTTCAAAAAGGAACCTGCTCTGATACCAATTATTAAGCATAGAATATACTGAGAGGGGGGGTGAATCAGTATATATATCTTATAAAACTTTCCCTTAATCAAACATTCAAGATATGCAATAAAACTCAAATAATAAACATCACACAAGAAAGAGAGAGACACCAGATATAACGTGGAAACCCAATGTGGGAAAAACCATAGATAACAATCTCAAGTATATTAGTGAGAACAAACCCATAAGAGCACCATACCCCTTTGCCAAGTATCAACCTCAGCTACAATTCGTGAGCACCACCCCACAGGAGCTTCAAACTCCTTTGCCGAGCACCAACCCAGCTATCATTCGTGAGCACCAACTCACATGAGCATCATCCACTTTGTGTAAACCACACACCTATCTCTCAATGTTGCTAAATCAACAAATGATAGTTCAATATAACATCTCTTTCCTCTCTCTCACCTTTGCTCTTCTAAGCTAGATAATACAATATCAAATTAACCTCTCACTCTCATATTATAAATGGCTTCTCAAGCCTTTATTTATAGCTTTCCAAATGACCTTTGGCCTTCCCACTTTGTGACCTTTCAATTCTCATGGAAAATGGCACCATTATTGGATGACCCTTCATATCCAAGCATTTGAAAAGTCATGTGGTGACCCTTCATGATCAAAAACGTCCTTCCCACTTTTGTCTTTATCTTTGATGACTTTTTGTATTCCTTAAAGTGTCCCTTCATGAGAAATTCGCCCTTACTCTTTTGTCTTCACTTGGTGACTCTTGGTATTCCCCAAAATGACACTTCATGAGAAAATGCGTCCCATCCTTCTTTTGTCTTTATCCTGTGACTCTTCGTCTTCTCCATGGGCCCTTATTTTGTCTCATATGCAACCAAAAATATATTTGTTAATATTAAATAAATATTAACTCATATTAGCCAAGATAAACAATATTAAATGCAATGGGGCCTTTATCACCAATAATACTAAACCTTTGACATCAATGACAATATTTCCAACAATTATCATTTCAAAATATATTTTAATGTATTCAAAATCATGAATATACCCTAAGTCTAAAGTTTCAAACTTTAAAATGGTCATTTGATATGTTAATTAAGCCAAAAAGTCCCCAAAACCCCTCACACGTGCCAAATTTGCAATATTAAAACATGAAAAAGGTTTTAAAAAGTCTAATTTTTCATTAATGACACGTGATTATTCTCAATAATTCCATTCCAAGTGGTGGAAAGTGAAGTCTATCTTTTAAAAGGGCAAAAGAGCTTGTTTTCTCTCATTTACAAGCAAAGGTACAGATTCCATATGGATTCTGTACATCCAAGGTAGGGGAAGTCATCTATAGGACATTACCAAGATTCAATAGCAATTCCATGATGATTGATGGCCATAAAGGCCCAAAACCAACCTTCTTCTGTTACTTTGCTTGTTGGCACAAAGGGACATGCCTGTAGGTTTTATAGTGGTACAGACTACTAAGGAGAGGTAAAACTCTCAAATTTGGGGTAAAGAAATTAGACTCAGAGGGATTATTTTAGGGTCTAAGTGGTTTATAAATTGGATTTTCTTGGCTCATGAACCATTCAATTGAGGATAGGTCAAATTTTGTTGCCTTACAACCAGGAAGGTCACTATTTTTGTCCATTTTCTCCTCACCTGGGCAGAGTTTCATGGAAATTCAACTTGTTCTAGAATCTTGAGGACTTTTTGTACCTTTATGTGGTCTATTTTAGGTGTTATTCAAAAAATTCAAGGTTAAATAGAGGTCTCAAACTCAGCCAGTCAGTTAGTAGTATTGGCAAGCTTGAAAGGAAGAATTGTATGGTCATGGGAGAAGAAGTTAGCTTCAAGTTTTTAATAATTTAGTGTTTGTAGGGTTCCATAAAGTTTTCCTAATTATCAATCATTGTTCTCAGAATATTTCCAAGTTTCATGGCCAAGAAAGCCCATCTCCATTCTCTAAAGGTGTCAGCAAATTTTAAGTTTTTGGAGAAAACCATGTTTCATTTTTGACTCCTTTCCCTCCTTCAATGGCCTCCAAATTGTTATGGTTTGATGGTTAAGTGCTTATCTTTGAATTTAACTTCTTAGCTTGGTCTTATCTTGCTCGTTCATGCTCCTTCCCCACCTCCATCTCATTCATACTATACCACTACCATATATAATCATTATCACTATGTTTTCACATTCATTCCACCCTTCATTATGTTTTCTCCATCATTCTTCATGTCTTTCCACTTCACTCAGCCCTCAAACCCCACCTCCATTCCAAGTCAACACCATAAATGAGCCAAAAGTTTATCGAGGATCAATATGAGCATGACAAAGAGTGTTTATAGGCTATTCAAGGACATATATCAGTCATGATGAACAGCTACAGTAGGCCAAATTAGTTAAATACTAGCCATGAAGGATACATAGATAGTCAAGCAAGCTCCTTGAAGAGTCATCCATAATATCAATGAATCCTTTATCAGTGAATCCTTTATCATGAATTAGGAAAGGTGGAGGTCATAATGAGCATGAACAAGAGTACTATGCACTCATTTTGATATATATACACCATAAGGACAATGATTTAGCTATAGACTAATGACCTATCTAAGTTTTGATAATGTAATAAGATGACACAGTGGTTTATAACCATTTTATATGTGGAGTTTTGATTTCAAAAGAAATTTATTAAGAGCAATGGTAATGATATAGCATGTATTCAAAGCCCAAACATAGTTTATAGTTTGTACATATGGTACTAGAAGGATTACCTACAACATACTTCAATGAGAGGTCATACTTGAGATGACATCAAGGAGTTTGATCATTTCTATAGGGTCATTAAGGGTTTTCAAGAGACATCATGGCATTGAAACCACAAATTAACCTTTTATAGCTTGCATTTCATGTACATAATCTATAGCCTATTGAAGGCATTCTACAAGCCAAATGATAACAAAGCCTATTATGACACATGACTAAGTGAAGATAGGCCTTTTCAAGGTTTGAAAATTAGGTCTTAGTTTGTATTTGGAAATGATGACCTCATGTTTGAACATTTTTTAGGCCTAAGCTACTTAAGGGCTAGATATTCACCTACAGCCCCAAAAGGGGCACCTATAGGCCTGTGCCTTTTAAGGAAGCCTAAATAATTATAAGAATGGCCTTTGAGGTTCAGGGAAGCTAGTTTTGATTGGAAAAAGCATAAATGGCATTGAGATTTTCAGTTTCATGATGTTCAAATGGGGAAAAGGCATACCAAGTCTTAATGAGGGTTTAAATAGCCAAAAAAATAACCTACAACATATATGTACATCTCAATCAAACCCCATAATGAGAGTCTATAGCCATGAAGGAAACTTTCAACTGTCAAATTTTGTTTTAATGTATTCAGGGGTTTGACTATTCCAAATAGGGTTTTGATGATATAAGGTGATCATCTTGGCATAAATACAATCAATGATAGCTTTGGTTTTGTTCAAGAAATCCAAACACATAAGGACTGATTTGTTAGTCCATACACTATCCTAGTAAAATAACCTACAACTGCCTTGGAGCTCACTACATTCACAAGGTTATTTCATCCTTTTATGGGGGTTTAAGTTTCAAGACAAGTATTGAGTTATAATTTTTCATGAAATAGTCAAAAGGGAGGCTTATTGAAGCATAAAGGAAAGGTTAAAAGACACTAAATTCACCTATAAACACTATCCGTACAAGAAGCATGAAACACAGTCAGGCCTAATGCAAGGATTGTGACAAAAGAAAGGGTATGGTTTAAGTGAGGTTTTGGTTTAATAAGCAACTATCTTCAAGTAGTGGATTAAAAGTATGAGGTTAAAGAAGTGCCTTTATTCTTTCATATCACAGACCTAGGTTTAGAGCACCTACAACCCTAAAGAACCCTATAAGCCTATGTTGTGATTGTGTGAAGGCCTAGTTGGCAATAAAGAGGACTTTTCCATGAAAAAGGCCATATAAAGCATCAAGGCACAAATTGAGAATTAATGTTATAATTATAATGATATTTTCAATAGAAAAGAGTATAAAGTTGAATAAAGGCTAGATAGGGTCCTAAAGTAGCCAACAACTCTAGCAACCTACCGTTCTTCTTAAGCACAATTCATCTATAATGAGCTTGAATGAAAGAATGGTCTAGGTGAGAGGGTTTGATATTTAAAGGAAGATATGAGACATATTAATATTTTCATGAATCATTAGGTGATCCTAAGACTCCTCTTTTGACTTTCTCAAAATCTAAAATTAGTACTCAGTCCGTACTAGTATAGAAAAAGACAAGCATATGCAAACATGGTTTCTAATGAAGTGCTTATTAGTGTAGGTTTTTAGTTTTCCCTATTTTTTAATTAGGTAAATTATATTTCTTGTGCTTACATGGATTTTTCCTACATTTGTGGGATAGGCTAGCTTATGTGGAGATGTGTGTCATAGATGTGTCATAGGTGTCATAAGAATGTCATAAGTAACTCCCTTGATGGGAGTTACTTCTTTATTCTTAGCACCTTGTCACCACCTTTCATGGAGGAGTTACAGTCTATTTTTGGGGTGCCTTGGCCACCTTTTGTGGAGGAGTTACTTACGTGCTCTCTTATATGTATTCTTCACTTTAACCATCTCATGTTAATCAGATTTTAGTTTTCTGCATTTTGTCTTGTGTAATTTATCTTCTTGTGTAATTTTAAATTGCTTTAGCATCTATGTGGTGTGCACTTGCTTCATCTCATGTGATCACGTCTCCATTGCACTCGCATTATCCAGATTTTGGCAATAACTCTGATATGGTATCAGAGCAAACCCGGTAATCATGTGTCTGGTTATGCTATTAGTTTATTTTGAAATCAAGAGGAGTGGAGTTCTCTTTATTTTTTAATTTCTAGATCTGATCTAAAATAAATAAAAAAACTTTCAATATCATTTCTGGTGTCTTTTCCTTGGGATCCTTGGCCTTTGGGTGTCTTGGTTGTCTTCTCTTCAGTCTTTACAGGTGCAACAACAACTTTAGGTGCTAGTTTTGCTTCAGCTCAGGTGCCATTGTTGTGTACAGGGAGCAGAGGGAGGAGCAGCATCAACTATGCCAAGCATCAGCCACTCCAAGCAGCAAAGGTCTTTTCTACAGCAAGGCACCAAGCAGCCGTACGGTGTCCAACATCCAGCAAAATCAGGACTGTCTTTTTCTGCCCAAACCTTCTATGCATTGAAGTATACAGATTCAATAACCTTTTCTTGCCCAACAAATCAGAATTGCGCCCTTTTTCTTGGTGAGAGAATTCTGCCAGCTTTTTTTTTGAAAATGGCACTTTTTTCATGTTTGGCGTCCCATGTGGACCCTTAGATGCTTGGCCAATAGTTCATTTTGTCTTCAACTTTAATTTTTTAAGTTAAAATTGACTTGTTAAAAAAAAATGCAGTCAATTTGACTGAATATTAGGTTTTTTAGACAGTTTGATAATTTGGGGGTTTACATTTAAACTTGTATCTTCAACCTACGAAGACAAAGGGTGAGGCCCGGGTTGGCAGGAGGCCAATTCCCCCTCACACAAACCTCCTTTGGATTCCTTATTCTGTGCCGAATCCAATGAGTGGTTGGAAGGCCACTTTCTCTCTCAAAATAGGCATTTTTTTAATGTTTTAGTGCTTTTTTTGTGCAAAAACACTAGTTTATGAGAAAATTGAACCTTTAATATCCTGCAAACGGTAGCTCAGTTTTGGGTACCATTTTTTTAAAAAGTATTTGTAATTCAATTATACATAGTTTAGGCTTGTTATTTTTCAAAAATTCACTAGTTTATAAAGTGCCTAAAATTTGGGTCTCTCGGGACGTATTTTCAGTTGAGTGCAACGTCTTGTTTGCTTATAGTCTTGCACTGATTGCTCTAAGACGCATTCTCGGCTGAGCCCGACGTATTTTGAGAATACACTTGAATATTTGGGGGGGATCAATATTTTTGGGGGGTGTGATTGCTTTTCACAACTTGCAAATCTTTGCTTTCATTCTCCTTTCTACATAATTTCACAACTTGCAATCAACAGAACTTCACCTAAATTCAGATTAAAATGGATTCTTTTCAACTTAAACCCCTAAAACCCTTCAAATATCATGAATGGAAGGTTAAAATTTCAAAAATTCTTAGAAGCAAAGGGTTGTATAGGATCACCATGGGTATTGAAGTAGAACTCAACATTGATGCTGAAAAGGTCAAGTGGTATAACCATAGTGATGAAGCCTATGGATTACTGAGCTTGTCTGTGTCTCCAAAACTTCTCTTCCATTTAGAAACCTACAAGACTCCCAAAGACATATGGGACACCTTATAACTCTTATTTGGGAAGCTTGATGAGATGAGAGGACATGAGCTTGAAAATGAACTCGTAAGTCTAAGTCCTAGCAACTTTGACACCCTACAGGACTTCTTCACTAAGTTTAAGGCCCTTAGATTGCAATTGAAATAATGCAGGATAGAGAAGAAAGATGATCAACTCATCATTTCTATTCTCACAAAGTTAGGTCCAAGCTATTCAGTCTTTGTCTTCACTTTCCATGCCATAAAAAGTGCTCTTGGCACTACATGGAAAATGCCTTCTTTGGATTCATTCATTGCCAACTTGACTAGGGAGCAAGATAAGCTAATTCAAATGGGCACAATGAAGTCTAATCAACCCCAAGTTTTGATAGCTGGAAATGGTAAGGATAAGACTTCAACAAAGGAGAATAAGAAAAAGAACCAAGGACCAGGAGAAGAAGAAAGAAAACAACAATCTTGCCAAAAACAACACTAAGTCTTCCTCTTCCAATGCTAAAACTACGAAGGATAAGGTTAAGTGTGCCTATTATAAAAAGATAGGGCATGATGAACACAAATGCATGAAGAAACAAATAGATCACCTAACTCATCTTCTAGAGAAGCATAACATAGGTGTTCCTGAGTCCATCAAGCAGAATTCATCTACCCAAGATTCTACCAAGGCAAAAGGCAAGGGTAAGGAGAAAGAAAAGGGCAAGGCCCTTGTAGCTACTACAGCTTCTACAACATCATGGGTCATTGATTTATGTGCTTTTCAACACATGGGCTCTTCACTAGTTGAGTTTTCATCTTTAGAGCCTTGTAGCATGACTTCAATTAGTTTGGGTGATGACACATCAGTTTCTATTGCAGGGAGAGGGTCAGTTGAAATGGAAGGAGGAACATTCAATAATGTTCTAAGTGTTCCTTCTCTTTCAACCAATCTCCTATCAGTGTACCAAATCACTCACATTGGTCGGGGCATGAGAGTTGAGTTTTCACCAAATTCAGTGGCTATCAGGGAATTGCATAGTGATACTACAGTGGCAGTGGGTAGGGCAGATCACCAAGCTAGGTTATACACCTCACATTTTGCACCAGATTCTTCTCTAACAACATTGCTAACTCATTCAGATGGAGTTAGCAAATTATGGCATGAGCAGTTTGGCCACCTTAACTACCACTACCTTGAGCAACTTTGCAAAAATGACATGGTCATTGGCTTACCTCGTGTCCAATTCTCAAAAGGACTTTGCGAGGGGTGCTCCCTTGGGAAGCATCCTGAAGCAAAATTTGACAAAGGAAAAGCTTGGAGGGCTTCATAACCTTTGGAGTTAGTCCATAGTGATGTATTAGGATCCTTTCCCAAACCATATTTCACAAGGGCCAAGTACATCCTCACTTTCATTAATGATTTCTCTAGGTACACTTGGATATATTTTCTCAAACAAAAGTCTGAAGTGTTTGAAAATTTTCTAGACTTCAAGGCTCTTATTGAGAAATAGAGTGAGATATCCATCAAGGTTCTTCAAACTGATAATGGAGGGGAGTATATCAGTAACAGGTTTGAGCAGTTTTACACCACAGAGGGGATTGATTTGCAGTGCACAGTCACTTACAGTCCTTCACAGAATGGGGTTGCTGAACACAAAAATAGGTTCTTGAAAGAGATGGGTAGCTATATGATTCACTCCAAATCCTTAGCACCACAGTACTGGGTTGAAGCCATCAATTGTGCTTGTTACATTCAAAATAGGGTTCTTCACAAAGCTTTGAAAGGGATAACACCCTTTGAAGCTTGGCATAAAAGGAAACCTGATGTTGAGCACCTTAGGGTTTTTGGATCCCCAGCCATGGTCTGCATTCCAAAGAAGAAATGCAAAGCTATGGAACATCAGTCCAAGCCTTGCATCTTTGTAGGATATCCAGATGGTATTAAGGGATATCACCTTCTAGATCCAGTCACTCATGAGTTGTTCATTGAGAGAAGTGTCCATTTTTAGGAGAGTCCTAGAGACTCAACACTTGACACTTCTCCCTCATCAGATCTACTTCTTCATGATGATTCCTCATTAGATTCAGATCAACCACAATAGGTTCTTGAGCTAGAGACATCTTCTTCTTCTTTGAGTTCAGACAACGAGGACAGTGATGCAGTGTCATCCACCTCTAGTCAGTCAGAGGATGAGGAGTTAGCACCTGACTTGCCCACTTTCAGGCCACTTTGGGCCAAATACACACTTGAGAGTGCTGGCACTTAGGCAGAAGATCCTATAGATGACAGATATACTAGGGGGATTTTCAGAGAGATCCACATGCCTTCTTTGCTTCAGTTTCAGATCCACAGACTTTTCGAGAGGCATCGGGGGTACCTCAGTGGGATAGTGCTATGGAGGAAGAATATTCTTCCTTAATCAAAAATCACACTTGGGATTTGACTTCACTTCCTAAAGGAAGAAAGATGGTTTGATGTAGGTGGATATATCAGATCAAGTTTGCAGCAGATGGGTCGGTTGATAAGTATAAGGCGCGATTGGTTGCCAAAGGTTTCTCACAGGTGGCAGACATTGACTACTTAGAGACTTTTGCACCCATTGCAAAGATGACTTCTATCTGACTCACCTTATCTATTGTCGTAGCACATGGTTGGGATGTGCACCAGATGGATGTGAAGAGTGCCTTTCTTCACAGAGACCTAGAGGAGGAGATCTACATGGAGTAACCACCAAGATTTGTTCAGGATTCTTCCTTAGTATGCAAACTTAGGAAATCTATCTATGGCCTCAAATAGGCCCCTTAGGCTTGGTATGCCAAGATGGATTCCTTCTTTCTCATAACGGGTTTCACTAGGTGCCATTCTAACCCCAATGTCTACTTCTTGCGGTAGGATGATTCACTTCTGATTTTGGTTCTATATGTTGATGACCTTTTGATCACCAGGAGTTCTTCATCGGCTATTGCAATGGTGAAGGCATCTCTCTAGGATATATTTGACATGACAAACTTGGGTTTATTGCACTACTTCCTTGGCATCGAGATCTCACAGTTAGATTCAAGGATTTATCTTACACAACTTAAGTATGCTCTTGATTTATTGACTCCATTTCACATGGCTGATTGCAAGCCATCTCTGACTCCCTTTCTATCAGGAGTTAAGATTGAGGCTGACTATTCTTCACCATTGGTTTATGCCACTTGGTATCAACAACTTGTTGGTAATCTCATCTACTTGACTCACACTAGGCTTGAAATATCATATACAGTGGGACTTGTCTCCAGATTTATGCAGGAACCTCATGAGCTACATTGGAAAGCAGCTAAGAGGATCTTGCATTACATATAGGGTTCACATAGATACGTGATTCATTATAGATTTGGCATAGAGGTTGACTTGGTTGGATATATAGATTTAGACTGGGCTGGCAATTCACAGACTCACAAGTCCACTTCTGGTTATAGTTTCTCTCTAGGTTTAGGTCCTATCAGTTGGTCTAGCAAGAAGTAGAATGCTATTGCTATATCATCCACAGAGACGGAGTACATGGGATCTATTAATGCAGCTACTAAGGCTATTTGACTTCAAGGGATTCTTTCTAAGTTTGGCATTCCTATCAAGCAGCCCACCATCATTTATTGAGACAACCAGAGTACCATTCAGATTTGCCAAAATCTAGTTCAACACCAGCAGACCAAGCACATAGAGATTCACATGCATTTCATTCTGGAGCTTATTCATAGTCAGGTCATTGACTTGATATTTTGCCAGTCTTCGGAGTAGGTTGCAAACATCTTCACCAAACTTTTCACTGAGTGTAAGTTCATTCATCTACAAGATCTTCTTGGGGTGCGGTCCACATCTGCAATAGCATCATCTTCGGGGGGGGTCCACTAGCCTCTTCTTTCTTTTATGTCTCTTTTGGGGGGGGGGGAGTTTTTTCCTACGGGTTTTCTCCTTTTTTCTATCTTATGGGAGATTGCATTTGTACATGGGTACCTCATCAGACCTAGTTGCCGGGACCCATTTTATATTTCCACACTGCCCACCTAAGCTGCGCTTATGGGGGGGGGTATTAGTGTAGGTTTTTATTTTTCTCTATTTTTTAATTAGGGAAATTGTATTTCTTGTGCTTACATGGAGTTTTCCTACATTTGTGGGATAGGCTAGCTTATGTGGAGATGTGTGTCATAGATGTGTCATAGGTGTCATAAGAATGTCATAAGTGACTCCCTTGATGGGAGTTACTTCTCTATTCTTAACACCTTGTCACCACGTTTCATGGAGGAGTTATAGTCTATTCTTGGGGTGCCTTGGCCACCTTTTGTGGAGGAGTTACTTACATGCTCTCCTATATGTATTATTCACTTTGGCCATCTCATGTTAATCAGATTTTGGTTTTCTCCATTTTGTCTTTTGTAATTTATCTTCTTGTGAAACTTCAAATTGATTTAGCATCTATGTGGTGTGCACTTGCTTCATCTTGTGTGATCACGTCTCCATTGCATTCGCATTATCCAGATTTTGGAAACAACTCTGATAGTGCTTTATTTTCAAGAAGAGAGATAGAATTACTAATAATAAAATGATCAAGGGGATGTATAATGAGAACCATGATGAATGGGGATCATGAGGAAGTTTCAAGGATATGCTATCATATATCCACTTAAGGCTTGCATCTGTAGCTATGAAGCATAGTCTTGAGTTCAAATTGATAATTTTGATGGATTTCATGATGTATTTTTTTTTAGTTTCCACATTAAAAAAGGTATATGAAGAAACAATAGGGTTTTTATCCCATAATCAAAGGGAAAAGTGAAGTTTTAAAGAGACCAAAATAGTCATACACCTGAATAAGTTGGAACCCTATAGCCTTAAGTACTACATGCCTGTCCACAAACTAGAGGAGGTTGATATACAATGGATTTTAAATGATCCCAATGATGATATTTAATATACTTGGTACGATGAAACTATAACATGGAGAATGAAACTACAAGTATTTTTAAGCATTCATTCACCTTACCTCATGCACCCACAACCATTGTATGGACTATGCACAACAGGGTATGTAAACAAAGTCATTTGAAGCAAGCTTAATTCAAGGGGTTCCTAATGAGTTGTACTATATGAGTAAATGAAAATTCAAAATAAAAACCTTAATCAAATATGATAAGACAATGCAAACTCAAGAGTGAAGATTACAATACAGTTGCATTGTACAAAATATGCTAGTAGAGAGGCTTAAAATGCATTGTTGAAGGTCTAAACATGCTTGAAATAGGGGTATAGTATGTTTTCAAGATCTTGAAGGGATTATGGTGATAATTAATGATTAATTTAACCTTGAAAACATTTAAAAATCTTGAAATCACCTCCAAAACACTAAAACTTAGTCAAAAAATGCAGATAGTCTATGCACATGGGTCATTTTTGAGGGAAAATTGAGGTTTTTGGGAGCTAAAAGTGGAATTTTGACCTAAAATTTTGTATACAAGGTCATAATATTTGAATAATCATATTAAAAATTTTCATGACCATTGTATGGGTAGAGATACTTGATTTTTTGTCTCAGACCTCAGTCTATCCGTTTGAGGTCGCCATTGAAGTAGGGATCATTTTGGAGTACTACAGAGGCTTCTAAGCCCAGGTAAAAGTTTTATAAGCATGGGATGATGTTTTTAAATTATAATCAGACCTTTAAAGAGTGTAAAATTTCCAAATTTTATGCAAACCATGCTCATACAGGCTTTTGCAAGTAAATTGACATTTAGGCCAAAAAGGGGTTTTTTGACTTTTCAAACAAAATGGGATTTTAGAGTGTTTAAATAGCATGGTACAGGTCATATGATGATTTTTTTAGAATTTGTGTATCAGAATAAAATATATTTTCATCTTGGTGAAGTTTTTCACTTTTTGCAGTTCTAGACATCCTTCCATGCCTCCTGTTTAGATGCTCATATTGTTCGCCACATGTGGAGTTTAGCTAAATGATATTAGTATGTTTTGAGGAACCCTATGTAATTATAATTAATGAATAATTGAGATCAATTGAAGCACTGTGCTTTATGAACAATTGTTAAGAGCGTAGGCAGTCTAGAATGCAATCAAAACCCCATAGGGAAATTTCCTCCATGTGGTAACTTTTCATATATTTTGCATGGGAACCCAATATTTTTAGGAATGTTAGGGGGGTCAATGTGCTACACATAAATGAAATAATTTAAAGATTTAGAGGTCTGTATTTCATGAATTATCATTTTTAAGATTCAACTTTAAACCCTCCTAAACCCCTAAAAAATAAGTTTTGTGAAAAGTGGATTTTATTGCAATCAAATCATCATGGATCAAACTATTTTTTTATAAAATTCAATTACACTCAAATAATATTCCATAATTTCCAATTTTATGCATGGAGCTATACAGATGAGGGTGAAAATCATGTTTTTTCAAAAAAAAACATGTAAAATGAAGTACAAAGTAGTTCAATGGAATCTATTCAATGGATATCTAATAATAAGACTTATTATTCATCCTAAAATCTTTAGTTTATCATAATTCATCTTTGAAGTTCTCCTACCAACTCGATCAAAATGGCTAGTTTGCAATAAAATGGAGCAAAATAGGCATAGTCAACCTTGTTGATTGAATGGCTAAAGTTTTCTCATAAAAATCACTTAGCTGGTGATGAGGAAATTTTTTCCAGGTCTAATTCATCATTTTTTCAGGTTTCATGGCTTCTTGTTATAAGTTTCATGGTGTTTAGTTGCACAAATTAGCCTTTAAGCCTTTTTGGCCTAATAGGCCTAGTTGATCAAATGGTTAATTTTGAGATTGGCATTCAATTAGATGTCAAGGAGTTAAAAATGAGTTTCCACGCTGCATATCTATTTTTCCATGGAGATATAACATGCTTTTTATCCTTTAAAAATCTCTTTTCATGTAAGTGAAGGCTATCTTGGAGTTGATTAGTCTTACTCTTTAGTTGACCAATTGACATGTTCATGCATCTTCCTTTGTTATCATGTCATTAAAAATTTTCAATCACTTAAAACTCACTTCAATCTTGAATTAATACATCAGAGGCTGGCATAACATTTCAGGCAAAGGATTGACTTATCAAACATGGGCCCACCACCTCCTTTCTATGCCAATTTTGAAGACCATGCAATTTTTGTGGAGTTTGAAGATTTTTAAAGAGTTGATTAAATATTGTAAAAGGTTTAAGTCTTTGGTTAACTAACCAAGACTATTCATTATTAAAAAATCAATGCCACATTGGCTATAGTTAGGTGTTGAGACATATATATTGGCTTATTGAAGCCATTTTTCATAATTCCTAGAGCTGAAGAAGAAATTGTATTCTGGACCATAGATCAATAAATGAGATTTTTTATTTATTTTAAATATTATTTTTGATAGAGAATATAGTTTAATTTATTATGTATCATCACATAATTGGGATTATATCCCCTTTTGGCAGGTCCCTTCCTCACCTATTGCTTTCTATCTCACCTTCTACAGGGCATTTGAAGAGGTAAAAAAGGAAATTTTGTAACCCAAAATTATTTCAATCCTTCATCTAAAATATTTATGCTTAGGTAATATATGAATTTTATTGATTTATATGTATGCATTAGTTTCAACAGCTTCTATAGGATATAAACAATTTAGGTGCATCACCCCATTACATAGAATTTTCTTTTAGTTTCCCCTTCCCCTTTTCATCCCAAAATAACATTAATTTATTTTTAATAGATAAATATTAAGGGAACCAACCCTCTCTATAGGTTATTATCAATACAAATTCACCTACACTTTGATAATATCCAATTGTATTAGCTAGAGTGAGGGTTTGCTTTAACATATTCAAACAGGGTGTACTCTAGAGTGATAACAGACCCAAAATGAAGCATTATGAAAGAAGAGGAAACCCAAAGGATGAAAATCATTAAGCATTACATATTTATAAATCCATATTATATTTTTTTGACCCAAAATAAATTAAATGTATAAAACACCAAGCTTACTGATAATAAACAATCAATCATACAAAGAAGGAAAGGATATCAATAGGTGTAACTAGGCAATGTGTGTCTAATTTTTAGGCCCTTAGATATATATAAATCCCATGTGTAATAGTGGAAAAGGTCTAAAGGTCACTAAATACCAAGGATTACAACATAATTTATCTTACTATGTTGTCTTTAGGGTACATTGAGAGTAACTTCCTAGGGCTAACTGCTTACTAGTGTATTATAAGAAAAAATAATCGAAGGCTTCCTATGATTAAAAAACAAAATTTGGGCATTTCTGATATACCATGAGGTATGTGAAAACTAAAGTTTGTATATAGTGTGGTTTAATGGCTTGTGTTTGGGAGATTTACCCCTCACACCATGGCTTAGGTAAAACTAAATACACTTTTTGTTAGAATGATAACTCCTATGAGTTTCAAAACTATCAAAACACAGTTTTTAGAAAATAAGGAAAAAAAAATTAAGAAATTTAAAGCTGATGAAAATCAATATTTTTGTAAAAAGAAATTAAGAATTTAATTTAAAAGCCTAAAGTAAAATATAAATGAATCTAGTAAAGGGTGATCGGATTTTTATTTAGTGTCTAGAAATCAGGATTTCAACTAAAACCCTAGAACAAAAATTGAAAAAGAAAGCAATGCTAAAAAATGTATAGGTTCCAATTTGCTTTACCCTATTTTTTTGATTTAAAAATTGAAAATTTTGTCTAATAGCTATAAAATTGAAAGAGATCAAAATTCTAAAGATATACAATCATTACTAATTCTAATTTGTAACTTATTAAATGTGGAAATATGGTAGTTTTGGAAAACACTAGGAAGAAATATACTTAGCTTAGATTCAATTCTTGGTTGACTATTTTGGATATATAATATTGAAAATTAGAAATATATTAGATTGTGACTAATTAAAATTAGGAATAAAATTTTAATATACATCTAGACATGTCTGCTCTCCCTAGACAGTAGCACAAGTTAGTCATGTTTATTGATTTTAAACTTGTCTAAGTTGATTGTGACTGATATCTAACAATGAAAAAGAAAGAAAGGTAGAAATATGATAGTGTAGGATCAATAACATAATTTGAGTCTATTTCTTGGATAAAACTATGCTCTTTGAATAATATTGGATGTTGATTGCATCCATTGATTGTGGGTTTGTCTGTATTTACTATGATGAAAATATGACTATTTTATCTTTTGCACATGTTTCTAATGAGCAAGATGAGATGTAACGGTTCTGATATCATCATGTGGATGTTATTATTTTACTTTTCTTTACTTTAGAAACCCTAGGGATATTTGTGACAAATAAAACATATGAAAAGAGGGGGATGATGATTGAACATTTACTATGTATCAAGATACTCTGACAAGGGAATTCAAGCCCAATGTAGTTCTCCCACCTATAGTGATTATGCAATTGTGGTTCTTGACTATGTGTATGTAATTATAAATATGGTTTTTATACTAACAATGATAGCTCTTAACTTTCTTCAATATGCTTTAGACTTGGCTTATGGTTTCTCCTTATGAATGATCTTAAATTTGGGAATAATAGGGTAGATTTGTTTAATGTAAAATAGTTTGTAAGTGTTCAATAGATAGTGTTAACCTAAGAACCCAGTCCCTTTGAAATGAGGTTTTCATTTGCTTATATAGTGAGACATTTTAACCATTTATTTTATCTAACCTTATAAAACATTCAGTTAAAACCAAATAGATATTTCAAATTTTTTGAAAATCTCATTTCAAAGGGACTGGGTTCTTAGGTTGACACTATCTATTGAACACTTACAAACTATTTTACATTCAATAAATCTACCCTATTATTCCCAAATTTAAGATCATTCATAAGGAGAAACCATAAGCCAAGTCTAAAGCAGATTGAAGAAAGTCAAGAGATATCATTGTTAGTATCAAAACCATATTTATAATTACATACGCATAGTCAAGAACCATAATTGCATAATCAATATAGGTGGGAGAACTACATTGGGCTTGAATTCCCTTGTCAGAGTATCTTGATACATAGTAAATGTTCAATCATCACCCCCCTCTTTTCATATATTTTATTTCTCAAAAATATCCCTAGGGTTTCTAAAGTAAAGAAAAGGAAAATAATAACATCCACATGATAATATCAGAACCGTAACATCCCATCTCGCTCATTAGAAACATGTGCAAAAGATAAAATAGTCATATTTTCATCATAGTAAATATAGACAAACCCACAATCAATGGATGCAATCAGCATCCAATATTATTCAAAGAGCATAGTTTTATCCAAGAAATAGACTCAAATTATGTTATTGATCCTACACTATCACAGTTCTACCTTTCTTTCTTTTTCATTGTTAGATATCAGTCACAATCAACTTAGACAAGTTTAAAATCAATAAACATGACTAACTTGTGCTACTGTCCAGGGAGAGCAGACATGTCTAGATGTATATTAAAATTTTATTCCTAATTTTAATTAGTCACAATCCAATATATTTCTAATTTTCAATATTAGATATCCAAAATAGTAAACCAAGAATTGAATCTAAGCTAAGTATATTTCTTCCTAGTGTTTTCCAAAACTACCATATTTCCACATTTAATAAATTACAAATTAGAATTAGTAATGATTGTATATCTTTAGAATTCTGATCTCTTTCAATTTTATAGCTATTATACAAAATTTTCAATTTTTAAATTAAAAAAATAGGGTAAAGCAAAATGGAACCTGTACATTTTTTAGCATTGCTTTTTTTTTCAATTTTCTTTCTAGGGTTTTAGTTGAATCCTGATTTCTAGACACTAAATAAAAAATCTGATCATCCTTTACTAGATTCATTTATCTTTTACCTTAGGCTTTTAAATTAAATTCTTAATTTATTTTTACAAAAATATTTGATTTTCATCAGCTTTAAATTTCTTAATTTCTTTTTTTTCCTTATTTTTTAAAAACGGTGTTTTGACAGTTTTAAAACTCATAGGAGTTATCATTCTAGCAAAAAGGGTATTTAGTTTTACCTAAGCCATAGTGTGAGGGGTAAAGTTCCAATACACAAGCCATTAAACCACACTATATACAAAATTTAGTTTTCACATACCTCATGGTATAACAGAAACACCCAAATTTTGTTTTTTAATCATAGGAAGCCTTCTATTGTGTTTTTCTTATAATACACTAGTAAGCAGTTAGCCCTAGGAAGTTACTCTCAATGTACCCTAAAGACAACATAGTAAGCTAAATTATGTTGTAATCATTTGTATTTAGTGACCTTTATAATTTTTCCACTATTACACATGGGATTTATATATATCTAAGGGCCTAAAAATTAGACACACATTGCCTAGTTACACATATTGATATCCTTTCTTTCTTTGTATGATTGATTGTTTATTATCAGTAAGCTTGGTGTTTTATACATTTAATTTATTTTGGGTCAAAAAAATATAATATGGATTTATAAATATGTAATGCTTAATGATGTTCATCCTTTGGGTTTTCTCTTCTTTCATAATGCTTCATTTTGGGTCTGTTATCACTCTAGAGTGCACCCTGTTTGAAGATGTTAAAGCACACCCTCACTCCAACTGATACAATTGGATATTCTCAAAGTGTAGGTGAATTTGTATTGAGAAGAACCTATAGAGAGGGTTGGTTCCCTTAATATTTATCTATTAAAAATAAATTAATGCTATTTTGGGATGAAAAGGGGAAGGGGAAACTGAAAGAAAATTCTATGTAATGGGGTGATACACCTAAATTGTTTATATCCTATGGAAGCTGTTGAAACTAATGCATACATATAAATCAATAAAATTCCTATATTTAACCTAAGCATAAATATTTTAGATGAAGGATTGAAATGAGGGTTTCATTTGCTTATATAGTGAGACATTTTGACCATTTATTTTATCTAACCTTATAAAACATTCAGTTAAAACCAAATAGATATTTAAAAATTTATAAATTAGTGATTAATTGGTGCGGGGTGAGGCTGCAATAGGTGGAAAATTCTGCTCTAGTGGACCTATATACCAAGCACAGACCTATCCCAAAGAATCAAGGATAAATTTCTCAAGTTTGAGGTAATTTGAGAATGAAGTAATAGAGGTTTGAGAATTATATTTGAAAGTTGTTAATAGTAGTGATGGAAAACATAGGTTTGAGCCTCCACATAGATAAATGGCTTAAAAAAATGGTGAATAAGAGTCATGTATATGGACGCAAGTTTAATGGTTTAGTATATGTCAAGAATTAACATTATCAAGTACCTGCGACCATATTTAGGTGTCTACACCCACTAGGGTTAGAGCTTGTCTGTATTTTTATATATCTCAAACTCTCTAATTTTTATAGGGTCTATTGTGTTATATATAAAATCCCTATATTCATTTTTCTTGAGTTTCTTGATCCCAAGCCCTAAGTTATTTTTTTAATAAAATTATTCAAACCCTAGTTTTCCTGTCTTGGCTCATCCTTTAGTTATGTTTCTAAAAGATGCTAAAAATACTTATATGAATGTTGTGTTTATTTAAAATGATGTAAAAGATAATGATTATGATATTGAGGATGAAATTGATAACATCGATGACCAATTGAGATAACTAAGTTTTAATCCAATAGCTACAACATAACATGATAATGATATGGATGTAGTTTTTGTTTGCTTTATTAATGTAAGCCTTCATGATTATAGAAGACCATGTTCTATGAAGAGAGAATGAAAAGTAATAAATAAAAATAGGCTACCAATTAAAGATGATTATTGAACTTCACAAATGGAGAGAATCGCAGCCTCAGATAAATAAAGCTAGAAAAATATGGATGGATTGAGATGTACACAAAATATTGTTTCCCCTTGAAAAATTAATCCCTTTGTAGAGAATGGGAAATACCTAACACAAAAATAGAGAAGTTAATGTTAATTCAAATACATGCTATCATATCCTATCTAAAATTTATTATTTCAATTCCAAATATGATAACGTGAATTTTTATATGGGATGTCAAGATGATTATTATAATATAATTGAATAAGTTTTTGATCAAGAGGCTCATTTAAATGCTCAAGATAGGGCTAGAGTTCATGATATTGTCTAATTTATAAAATATCTCTTGGAAGTCCCTATGAAATCTTTAGAATTATGTTTTTTTAAAAGATTATGTGTGCTATAAGTTACTTCCAAATTTAATAATTTGCCATGTTTCTTATAGTATTATTGATGTCCAAAATATTTTTCTTTCCAATAATTTTTTTACTTTCAATGATTTTATCATTCCTTCTATTTATGTTACTTCAAATGGTCCTTCTATTCCTAAACATATCATTACTTCAATTTTATTGCTTCTATTATTCATCCTATTTCACAACATGTTATGGCTTCCATTCCTAGTGCTTTTAATGTTCTTCATATTTCTCAACATGCTTCTACGATTCCTTCTCAAAATGCTTATGGTTATAATGTTCCTTTTATTTCTCAACAATAATTTGCTTCTAACATTCCTTTATTTTCTCCACATGTTTTTAATTTCCCAATGTTTCATTTTTTTTATTTCAACTTAGGTCCCCTGTCTGCATACTACTACAAATCTTGAAATTACTATTATGATGCATACCCTTTGTGACATGAAAAATTAAATAAATATTTTTTTCATAGGATCACAGGGACCAAATATGAGGGTTACTTCCAATGATATTCTCCAAAATTAGTTTGTTTAAGAAGTTATTGCATGCCCTCCTTCAATAATTTTTTTCTCTAAAATTTGAAATGTTCAATGGAAAGGAAGATCTATCACATCACATTACGTCCTTCTATGATCAATGTTTGGAATATGCTTATAATGTTAATTTGTTGACCAAGTTATCCCAAAGAAAATTAAAATAATATGCTTTTTATTGGTTTTATGTTATCCTAAGTGGATTTATACATTCTATCATAACATGCGTTAATGATTCATTAGCTCAATTTCAATATAATATTATAAAGAATGTTACATTGCTAAAATTAGCTCAAATTAAACAATGGTTTAATGAGCACATCAATGATTATGTGCTTAGGTTTAATACTATGGATACTAAGATGCGTTATAATCCACTAGATAATGAGATGATGTTTTGTGGATAGTTTGCTTTCAGTTATTAAAGAAAAAATCATGTTCAATCTTATACTTATTTTAACGAGATTTATCATCTTGTTGATATTGTGAAATCAAGATATTATATGTAAATTTTATTAAGTATTCTCCAAAACTATGTTCTTTCAAAGCTTTCAGATATCCAAGAATGATTGTATAAATGAAGTCAACACCATATAACAATCATCTAAAAGGATTGTATTGACTCAACAAAGAGGACATATATAATTGACCAGGATTAATAAGAACTCACAAGTCTTGTAGAAATTTCATACGTGTAATATATTTACCCTATCTCCAATAAAATATGTTTATTTATATATGCCCTTTGATAACCCAATTTATCTTTATTCATATACACGACCTCCATGCTATGTGCCATAATACTCTATTATCCTAAGCAAATTGTCACCATATTCTAGAAAATTGTTTCTTCCTTCCTGGACAATAATAATAATAGTTGGAAGTGGCAACCCTACAGACACAAGCTTCTGTGATGAAGGAATTTATCCCATGAACTGAAACAATGTCCCTCAACATGATAGTTGGTTAGGAAAGCAGGTAGATTCCAACTTGAGGCTCCACTAGTATCACAATGGCGTTTCAAGGCTCAAGGAACCAAAAGTAGTTGGGCTTGTGAAGATGATGGTAGGTGGATACCCTAAATCTATAGGGTTGGATAAAGAATGGAAAATTCTTTTTTAGGTTTGTCTTTTGGATAATTCAAGTGACGATTCAAACCCTTCCTTCACCTTTGTTAGAGAAAATAAAAGTGTGGTAGGGTTGGACTCATATTTTATTGCTTTGACAAGGGGTAAATCTTATACAAATATAGTTTTAAAAGGTGAGAAAATAGTGACGGGTACTACTAAGACTATCCCATTTATGTCTTTTATGGCTAAGGATATCGAGGAGGTGTTTCAAAGTGAGCAGTGGTATTCAGAATGGGGTCTAGTTTGTAGATTTGATACATTTTGTCCTAACCTCCCTCCTTGCCATCAATGGATTTCTGATTCATGGAGAACTTTAATAGAGGATAGCCTAAAAATTATCCTTGTACTAGAGGGTATTTTATTGTGGTTTTTTATATCATTTTATATTGTAACAAGGTTATTCATGCCAATTCTTGGAGTTGGGATCCTCGTCTCCTTTTTTTGAAACCCTGGATCCCTTCCTTTAATCTTCTTCATTATAATCTCACTATCAGGACTACTTGGGTGTGTTTTCCATATCTACCTCTTTAGTTCTAGGTAGAATCTTGTTTATCAGCCATTGGTGAAACCTTGGGAGATTTTCTAGAATTGATGCTTCTACATCCAACTTTTCATGAACTACCTTTGCCATAATTCTTGTCTATTTTTATATTTCTCATAATCTCCCAGAAGCCATTGAGTTAAAGGTCAATGGTCATTTTTGGACTGAAACCCTTGATTATGAAGTGTTGCCTTTCAGATGCCAAAAATGTTTTGAAATAGGTTATTTGGATACTTCTTGCCATAGCTCTAAAGGTAAAGTAGATTCTTCATGGTGGAAGGATGCTAAGGAGGATAATTTCTTAGTTCATTTTTTTATTGCTCCTTTTACTATAAGAAAAGTTTCAAGGAAATCACTAGGGACATATGTTAATTTGAGTATGCCTCATCTTGAGAATCTACCACTAATTTCAGAGGTTACTAGTTCAGTTAAAAAGAGTTTTGCGAATTTTGAAAGAAGGCCTATAGAGGATCATTGATAGATAGGTGTATCTCTCCAAGTATAAATATAGGTATTTTGAGTAATCAAGAAGAATGGATAGTGGTAAGAGTAAGAAAAAAGGTCATCTCATACTTAGTTCCCATTCTAGGACACTTCACTCTCACAATAGAGTGAAAAAGGGTGAGACTTAGTAAGTAATAGTTTTCTATTTTTTGTTAATTTGGTTATTCATTATAAATTTAAGGTATTTTTAAAATACTTTCAGATAGTTTATTTTGTTTGGAGTTTGTTGGTCATATGCCTTGATGGTTTTTACCATCAAGTTAGGCATTTTTAGTTTTTGTGATTATTTTTTATATTTGGGTAGGGGACCTATTAAACCCCAGTATTGATTAAAAAAAATAATAATTAGATGTTGTCGGTTACCGATGATGTCCCTAATTCTTCAAATGACTATTTTTGAAATTCAAATCCTTCCATTAGGTTGAATTATATGTTTCATATGTAGGTTATGGAGGGAATTTACCCATATATTCATTTGTATATAAAAGACAAGCCTAGGATCTTATTCACTTGATCATTGCTTAAAACCCACTTGCACATTAAGGAAAACATTTGCACATCCTTGAGGCACTACCCAAAATCATCCAAATATGAAAATGCCTTGAATGAAACATCCAAAATCCAAGTCTAAACACTAATTACAAGGTCAAATGTTGCATGTTCTTAAGTGTCTAAGGCCGAAGAGTCCCATTATATTCTAGTGGAATTGAGCACACATAAACATGTGGGAGAATTACATGTAATTAAGCCCTCTTTAGAGTATTGTAATATAGGTAATGATCAAACACTTATCAAGGTGTGGTTGGGGTCATCCAAATCATCTTTCTAACCCTTTTTTCTAAGTCAAGCAAGTGTCAAAAGTGGAGCTAGGATTTCAAGGCAAATGATGACAAATTTTGAATCTGTGCATAAGAACAAAAAAAAGAATTTTCTCAAAAATCATTTTGACATATAGGTGCAAAAATATATGGTAGAAATAATGGTAAATTACATAGATAGTTCTAGTAGGAAATGGACATATTTGGTTACCACATATGTCTAAGCATTCATCAATAACTTCCTTAATTTTTTTAACAATCAGTCTCTTAAGTCGAGTGTTCATAAAACTTTTTAAAACTATTTCATATGACTATGCATATAGAGTGAACAAAATAGAACAATAAATGAGCTAAGTGCCTTATCTCTTGGTCATTTATTTATTTAGTAAGTGTAATTAAATTTGATGTTAGAAATTTAATTTTTTTGTGCAAATGATAGATATTATGCAATCTAAATTTCAATAGTCTTAAGCTTGTTTAAATCATTAAATCTAAAATAAGATAAAATGTGTTACTTAACTTGATCTTTGGCTTAAGTGTAGCAAACCCTAGGTCCTTTTGCCTCAAGGTTTCATAATTTTTGTTATGGTTTCTAATTTATTCATTTAAGGTTTGATTTTGAGATTTAATTAATGATTTCCCTTGCCCTATGTGAAAATCCATGTTTTCTCTTTTTCCTTAAGCTTTCACACTTATTTCCCTATTAGGGTTTACCTTATTAGGGTTGTGACATGTCTTCATATGTAATCAAATGATATATGGTTGAAAATGACTTTATTTTTGAAATTCTTGGATGTTTTTCTTAGTAATATTGATTTTGTCCAAAAGTTCTTTTTGTTCCCTATAATTTTATATGGATTTTTTAGAATTAGGGTTTCTCTATTTTTTAATAAATTTGGTCTAACAAGCAAAGGTATATCTATTTTTAAAACAAATTATAGGTTTCATTTATCTATTGATATTCATCAAAAACTTCTTTTTGTTTCCCAAAATTCCTCATGGTTTTTTTGAGTATGGTTGGTTCTTTATTTGGGCATTGTGTCATGGCTATAATGGATATACCTAGATTATATTTTTTGATTCAAGATATGATTATCATAATTACATGTTGCTTTCCTAAAATATTTAATATGTTTCAAAATCATGTAGTGAAATGGGTTAAATTTATATGCAATAAAATTAATGATGAAATTAATAATGATTAATTCTGAGCTCTCCTTAGTAATACATATTTTATGAATGTTGAATATGAAGTGCTTCTATGAGTGACTAATTTGAATCCTCTTCAAGTAGTGATAGACACCATCACTCCCCCATTATTCACCCTTGGCTTATTTTGATAAGGATGTCCATGTTATCACAATCCAATAAGAAGGGTGCTTCCTCCCATAGAATGTTACATGTGAATATCAAATTTGAAAGGCCAAGGTCTTGTCATTGTAAAGCTACATCTTCCTAATCTAAGAGGATTTGGATGCTTGATATGACCATGCATGATCCAATGCTTACTAAAAGGTAGTCTATAGAGGAGTTACAAAATAAAATACAAACTTTATGTCTAAAGGTCACATCACTTGAATATAAGCTTACATATGCCAAGAAATTTAGATCAAGATAATGTAAATTGCATATTTGGTTCTCCATAAAATATTTCATCTCAAGTATTGGTTAAGAAACAAAACAAATCTATTACTAATGAATCAATAAGTTTTCATGAGCTTAATAAGTCTCAAAGTGAAACTCTAAGGAACATGATTTGAAACAAGTTTATTACTTTTCCTCCTATGCATCCTATAAAGAGATCCAACTACTATTGTGCTTATCATATAGTGCATGACATCATACATATAAGTGTTGGGATTTGAAAAATAAAATACAATATCTTATCGATAGTGGTGACCTTACATTAGACATGTCCATAAAAGTACCACTATATTCAACCATACTTTCTAAAGTTGAGCAACCAACTAAAATTAAGGTTCCATCTTCTGAGGTCAAGTGATCAAAATAAGAGTTACATAGTAATTATTGACTAAAAAAGAGGTACCTAAAAGTAAAATAATGCTCAAGAAATAGATTCCAAGAAGGAATATCAAAAGACACGCAACTAAGAAGACTAATGTTAGAATTTTGGTTTCCAAGGGGTAAAACTATAAAAGATTATTCATTTCTAGAGCCTTTGATCGTTAGCCCTCACATATATGGAAATCAATGGACCAATGTCATGACTAATAAATTTTATGAAATTAATGTATGTAACATGACACTTTTCAAATCTTTGGGATATGACATTAAACACTTGAATAAGAATACTTCAGTTGAAGCATGCATCTCATACATTGAGTGGTATGTAACTCGTAGTCTCAAATCATGTTCCTATATGTTTCACATTGCCCCACTTTTGTTTCAATATGATGTTGTGCCATGCAGATCATGGATAAGGTCAAATGATGCAACACTTAGTAAGAATCATGACTATATTACATTTGACCTCCGTAGTGAGACTATTTCCATTTCAAGGGTGGAATATCTTCAGAGCAACAAAAAAAATTAGAATCCATTCCTTTGACTAGTGCTGGAGCCATGATATTTAATTCTTCTATGAGCACAACTAAAGTGCATGGCACTGATGATGAAGATTATCTTGAAAATAAAATAAAATCCACTAAATTAATTCCACAAATTGGTGCAGTTTTATTTTCCCTCTTTTTAGATTTAGTGTAAATCACTGATAATGCTATTTACTATATTTAGAAAGTATTAATGAGATCAAGATACTTATATTTACTATTTGACTAGGTAATTATGACTATGTTCTAATAGTGGAAACAAACTAAAAGTAAGCTTATGACTTGCCCAAATCCATAATTAACTATATATGCATGTTGGGTTACTTAAATTAGGCTTGGGGTGGATTCATTAGACATAGGTAACCTAAGGTTGAAATTACTGTCATAGAATATTCTGCTTCTTAGTGGAAATACATTATGGTGCACTTGCCTAATATGTATCTATATGTGTGATATTTGATCCCTAATTCTATGTGTAACTCAAAAAATAAACTTTCTTCTCCTTGAAATCATAGATATACTTGTGAAGGATGAAAACTTGTAAAAATGAGTAAGTGTAATTAGTTTGAGTTGACCTGAATAACCCCCACTAATGATTGACCATTGCTTATGTATCTAATACTCTCAAGAGGGAAGTCAAGCCACATGTAGTTTTCCCCCTTAATGTGATTGTGTAATTTTTATCTTTCACTATATGTATGCACCTATAAACATGGATTTGATCTTGATAATGTTGGCTCTTGACTTGGCTTGGTATGCTTCAAAATTTTCCAATGATTGCTCCTAGTGATTGATTTGCAATTTTGGAAGAATGGGGAATATTTTCTCAATGTGTTATAGTGATTTAATAGATACTTAAGAATTCTAGATGGTGAATAAGATTGATCTTGATTTGTATTTATATGCATTCAATTGGGTAATTTCTTACTCAATTAACATGTTAAGTGAATGGGTTGACCTAAGGAAATAATTTGATTTTGAAAAATAGTTGTTGCTAGGTGAAGGATATTAACATTAGCCTCAAGACAATAACATCAACATTACTATTTGAGTATGATATTACTATCTAGGTGATAGGAGTGCCAATGTGGTTATCTGGAAATGTCTAAGTAGGATATTTGATTGACTTAGTACAAATTGAGAGGATCTTATAGGTGACTGATAACAACTTAAAATAGATTGGGCTCATAATTAGTGTGAAGGTGTGTGGGAATGGTGAATAAGAGTTGTTCAAAGACACAAAAGTCATATAGGACAAATTTAGGTCAACATTGACATTGTCAAGTGTAAAATACTAGATTTTATTGTTTACAAATACCCTCTTTTATTTTAGAATTATAATGTAATAAAAATGCTAGAGTAAAAGGATAAAAATATACCTGAGTGCATATAACACAATTTGTCTTTGGGAGAAGGATATAAATGTGCAAGTTATTATAATAAAAAATTGTAATGAAAATGTAGTATTCAATGTCTATAAAATGAAACATGAAATTTTAACTATACTTGAAACTTGAAATTTGAAGGTGTAAGAAAAGAGTACACCTGTATATGAGTAAATTATGTCTCCCTCAAAATTATTGGAGCTACTTCCTTATTGAAGCATTGGAAAATTATGTTTCGTTGATGAATCACATGGAGAACATGGAATAATGAGGGTGATCAATTACTAATTTGAAATTTCTGCAAGCTAGGGGCTATGGATTGGAAGCAAAATGCCCCTACCTCACATGTAATTAATCCAACATTAATCTTTTACCCAAGATGATAAGGTCGAGACTACACAATGGATTCACTATGGGTAATGCCATGATCATTGATCATCACTAAACCTCAACGTACATTACCTTAAAAATCATGAATCAACCATTTTAGATAGACTTATAGATTTAAATTCACTTCACACTTGAAAATACTTGATAAATAATCATAAAAGTGAAAATGTTTAATTTTTATGAACTAGAATCATGCCCCTCTAAATCAATGCCAGCTTAAATCTGTCATAATATGTAGGATTCAACATCATGCCCAACTAAAATATGACATAATGTGTAATAACTAACATCATGCCAAACTAAAATCTTACATATTGTGCATGAACTAACATTATGCCCAAAATGAATCTATAATAGTGTATATGTGCATAAAACATCATGCTCAACTAAAATATGAAACAATGTATATGTGCATAAACTAACATCATGCCCGACTAAATTTTTATTTAAAAATGTATTACATTATATGCACATGCCCCCAAATGTATCTGAATCTATATCAATCTAAAAGTTGTCACTCATGGACTATAAAATGGAGTACATATGTCCTAAATATGCCCCTAAAATTTGTTTGAAAATTACAGATAACCATCACCATCTGACATCTGAACCACATTTAAACTCTAAGCTTTGTATATTGTACTCATATATATTCATGGATTTTTATTCTCTATGACAAAGCCTACTAATATTCCCCCCTTTTAAGGTGAGGGATGAATCTAGTAAATCACTCATCTCATAATAGAAATGAACTATATCATGTCATGTATAAAGATAATATATCATTGTAAAATCATGTCAACATGTGGAAAGTATGTCATCATAATAATTCACATAACATCAATGCACATATGTAACATTTATAATGTAAGGGCATATAATTGGTATGTCGAGAGAGATGTAATTATGAAAAAGACAATAGTAACTGCCACTGAATAAGATTATGCAATAAAGAAGTGCATGATGTAAATCATGGCACATCACATAGAGGAGAGGTACATGATATGGATCATGACACATGCAAACATAACAATCACTCAAGCTTAACATGAAATGTCACACAATAACATAAAATTTAACATATAAGGCCAAGGGGTCATATACAAGGGACATAAAAATGTCACTAGCAAGTAAGGCAAAGAAGCCACAAATAAGGGGTAACAAATTTCATAATAAACTAGGTAAAGGGGCCATAAATAAGGGGCATGAATGCTGTAACAAGCAAGGCCAAGGGGTTGAAAATAAGGTGAAGGGGACACATATAACAGACAATGATAAGTATCCTATCATGTAAATGTAATAATATCAATGGGACATAAAACATATGAAAATTAGCCTACACTATCTATATATGTCTGTATCACATCATGGTAAAGTAACATATCCAATGAAGCAATGTGTATCGAGCAAGGGACATGTAATAAATATATGTATCTCAACATGGTAAATAGGTCATAACAATATATAACATTTGATAATGTGACCTATGATGTAGATTCCCCCAACATTGACATGGCCCCTAGGTATAAGAAAGGTCCAACATCTACGTGTTAATGTATGATATGTATGTCCTACTTCACACTCATATAGATCATGAAATGCATGTGTGTATGAAAATAATGTGCCATCTACCAAACATGTGAGTAATAACATATGTAAATAATGTAATATGGCTACTCATGTCATGCATAGGTCCTGATTTTTTTTTTAATATTTGATTTTTTTGCATTTATTTTTTGTATTTTGATATATTTACAATGTGCAAAGATGTTAACCAATTATCCCATCAATTTAAAATCCATATATCATGCATGTATCATACATGTAACCATTTTATGAGTCCATTATTTTATCAAAGGTAAAAGTGGAAACCTCTTGGCCTATATCACTAGTATGATCTTCTTCATTGTCACTATAATACCAGTTGTCAATATCATCAAAATTATCATAGTCATATTATATATTTATACTAGGTTATGTATATATATTAGAATTATTTTATTATATTATTGTTTCTCTTCAGTATGTTCATAATTATCAAGGTCTTCTATCTCTTTTAGATATGAAAAAAGATTAGATATCATTTCCTGAGGACTAGGTGCAGAAAGGGTTTTTCATTTTGGTCATTGAATTTTAAATGTACTCATAGATGTTTTAGTATTTCCTTTATCATTTTTATCTATGCATAAAGTATACATAGTGTTTGAATCCTTATAAATCATGTTTGTACCATTTCTCTTTTTAGGAACATATTGCTTTCAAAGTTCCTTATTAGGAACCTATTTATTGGGTACACTCACTTATTTATCCAATTTTATATTTTGTTTTTCAAGGTACAATAGTTATCTTTATGATGCCCACACATTCTATGATAATCACAATAATATTTGGATTTTGTGTAGGAAGTGAGGAGATAAAGTGAGCAAATTGTTACAAAGAATATTCCTTAAAGTTTCACGTGGAGAAATATTGGCCTTATGTGAAGTGTTTGACCCATTAATTATAGATTATTCTTGATATTGGACCCATATTTGAGGTGAGGGCGATGGAGAACAAGATGTGTAATTGACACTTGTATGCATAAAATTTATGATATACATAATCTTGTCTTCAAGGGATGTGATCCTTAGACATATTTGCTCTAGGGATTCCTTCATATTATTTATTTGATCCAAGATAATTGCATTAGAAATAATACATTGGGTAGATCCAATATTCATTAAAGGTAATCACATTATTAACCATGTATATTTTTAGAATATTCTTGTATTCTTGCATATCTTGGTCTTGAAAGGGTTTAAATAAGATCTCTAATTAGGCATCTCCATTAAGTTGGGCTATTATATTAAATGTTTCATATGATTATGTCTAGTATAATTCCATTTAGACTTAAAATATTGCTTGTGTGGAGACTTTTCACTAGAAAGATTAGAGATAATGTGAATTTTTTTCATGGGAAGGAGCTTAACTTCACGTTATATGATTCTATGACATAAATGGTTAAAAGATTGGAAATAATTAAAAATAATGGATTCATGCATTGGGTACAAAAATATTTGTTTGAATATGTTTTGAAAATGCTTACCATGAATATGATTTTTCATCTTAGCAATAATGGTTTTATAACGAAACACAATCATGAATAAGCTTGTTGGGTTCTTGCTTAATCCTGTAAATCTAAGCATAAAATAACTTTTCACCACGGTTGACCCAAAAATATGTTAGGAACTAAAAAACAAAGGTTTGGAGGCCCACACTAATTGAAAGGGAATATTATGAAACTATGTAATGCACAATCCTTAAGATCGTGTGGGAATAACTTGGTCAATAATTTATCATTGATATACTCCCACTCAATCAGAAACCCCTGAGAGTGACCTGTAATCAAACACTAACCTGCTCTGAACTAGGCTCTGATGAACTTGTAACCCCGCTCTGATACCACTTTGTCAGGATTAGGAGCACAATTGATTACCTTGTATAAATAACTAAACACAAAATTTAACCAGAAGTAATAAGTAACTAGAAATAAAAAATAACACAGAATATGAGAGACAATACAATCTTGTATTAACACTCTTCCAAAAGGAAATACAATGAATAAATTACACTCTTCCACACCTCTTGGGTGTACCAGTAATTCTCCCTCAAGAGTTCTCTCTCTCACAACCAATTACAACCACAACTCAAACACAGAGTTGTACCCTCCACCAGTCAGTAACAATACTACCAGTACCAAGTACTCAAAGTACTCCAAGTAGATCTCCCTGATCTTGCACACCTAAAAATCAACTAATCTTACTTACCATGTAGATCTCTCCTGATCTTGCATACCTGCAGATCACCCTGATCTTACAATTGGAAGGATCTCTTCCTTGTCCTTGATTACAATACATCCCCATGGGTCTATTATATAGATCCCATACAAACAATAATTAGACTTCTAATTACAATAATTAGAAATGCAGACTCAAGACTAAAATTAGTCTTTTACATGCAAACAAAGTATCCGTCTAAAATAAGACCAGTTCCAGAGATGCATGCAAATGCATGCACACACAGGCTGTCAACGTTGGTTCCTGTCTAACCGATGTCAGCCGACCCATAACCGATGTCAGTTACTGCGAACACTGAAGATGATCGACGTCGATTGTGCTACCAACATCAATTTTTCTGTAACTCAACAACCTCCTCCATGTTTGCATCAGTGAAGCTTTTAGCTCCACAACCTAACAATCTCCCACTTGGAGATAAATAGCTGCATTTGTACCTATACTTGTACATCATCTGATTTTGTTTCTTGGCTTGTATCCCTCTTCAAGTTCAATCTTGAAGACCAACCACCACACATCCTATGGTGCTACACCTATCATCCAAGTAACCTGCCATATCCAAATCTACATACACATGTAGAGAAGTCCCTGACCCTGCATGTCATGTTAACCTGTTGCTGGTCCCTCTTAGATACCTGAGAATCCACTGAACTGCTTTCTAGTGCTCCTTTCCCGAATTGGCCACAAACTTGCTGACAACTCCCACTACTTGGGAAACATCAGGTCTAGTACATACCATGCACTTAACATCATTATGTGATTTGGGACACTATTCTGTGAACTATCCATCCATAGGTGTGCTAACCGGTTCTGCATCCTGCATATTGAACCTTGCCACTACCTTATTCACATAATCATCATGAGATAACATCAACCTGTGATCTTCCCTATCTCTAGGAATACTCATGCCAAAGAATTTTGCTACTCCCAAATCCTTCATGGCACACCTCTGAACTAACTTTACCTTTAGCTCAGCAACTCCCTGCATGTGTGACCTTGCAACAAGCATACACACCACATACAATAATAGGATAATGTAGCTAATATTATCCAACCTAGTAAAGTAATCACAATGGTCACGTTGACATTGACTAAAGCCATGCTTTGTCATTCACCTGTCAAACCTTAAACACCATTGTCCTACAGCCTGCTCAAGACCATATAACCTGGCCTTCTGTCTCACGTGTCCATTCTCTCCTTTCTTTAACCTAGGAATCCATTCATCTGTCAGTACTTTCTTTTTAGCTGGCAACTCTACCAAATCTCCTATTTGGTTCTTTTCCAAGGAATCAATTTCCTCATTCATGCCATGCTCCCACTGTTTCCTAGATTCTACCTGCATTGCCTCTTCAAAACTTCTTGGTTCTTGACCATCAGTGAGCAACAAGTTTAAGTAGTATAAAGAAGGTGAATAATAAATTTGAGGCTTAATTACACTTTCAATCCTCCATATGGGCGTTTGAGACTCCTTGACAGCTTGTTGTCTGCCCAAAATTCATTCTCTGGTCGACCCTGGTCTGCACCCGATCGATGTCGATTCCACCTGATCGCCGATGCTAATTCCCTGACCGACATCGGTGTCCACCTGCTCAACACCACCAACTCTGGTCTACACATGATTGACATTGGTACCTATCTGTTTGACGTCAGTTCCACCTGATTAACGTCGATAATTGTGTTTTCTTATGAGCGATGACTTTTTACTCGCGAGCTCACTTTGGATCAAAACCCTGTTCAAACTACCTTGATCAAAATTATTTAGCCCATTGAGCTGATATCTATCCATCATCTCCTCCATGAAAACCAAGGCTTTCCAATTCTTAAGTTTTTCAAAGACATCAGACTTCTTCTTAAGAACATGCATCCCCTTCTCACTCATGTGACCAAGCCTACAAAGCCACATCTTTGCAACAGAAGGTGAATCAGTAATACAAGTAGATAGATAAAGAGTACCTACTTTCTTACCACACACTAATTCAAGTGCATCCACTGTGAGAGTTACTGTGCATCCCTCATCACCCAACTTTTCTGAAATTAGACTCTTCTTCAGGACTGGGACATGCATGACCTCCTTCAACACCCATGTGTTGCCCGTCTACAATTTCAGTCGCACTTCCCCTTTGCCAACAATTTGACAAGGCTCACCAACCCCTAAATAAATCTTTCCAAAGTCTCCATGGACATAATCATGGAAAAATACTCTATTTTGGGTTGCATGGAAAGAGGCAACAGAATCTAAAACCCAAGATTCTACTTTATCCAAGGAACATACAAGAACATCCTGTGCAAAAATACCTGCAACATCTGCTTCTTTATTTCCTTCATGTTGATCTTCTACCAACCAATAATATTTTTGTACCTACTCTTTCTTTTCATAATACCATAATTGATAATTCTTGCCATTGAATTCCTCCATTCTTAGTGTACTTTCTTTTGCCATAGCTATACTCCCATTCAATCAAAAACCCCTGAGAGTGACCTGTAATCAAACACTAACCTACTCTAAACCAGGCTCTGATGAACCTATAACCCTGATCTGATACCACTTTGTTAGGATTAGGAGCACAATTGATTACCTTGTATAAGCAACTAAACACAAAATTTAACCAGAAGTAATAAGTAACTAAAAATCAAAAACAACACAGAATATGAGAGACAATACAATCTTATATTAACACTCTTCCAGAAGGAAATACAATGAAGAAATTACACTCTTCCCACACCTCTTGGGTGTACCAATAATTCTCCCTCAAGAGTTCTCTCTCTCTCACAACCAATTACAACCATAACTCAAACATAGAGTTGTACCCTCCACCAGTCAGTAACAATACTGCCAGTACCAAGTACTCAAAGTACTCCAAGTAGATCTCCCTGATCTTGCACACCTACAAATCAACTAATCTTACTTACCATGTAGATCTCTCCTAATCTTGCACACCTACAGATCAACCTGATCTTACAATTGGAAGGATCTCTTCCTTGTCCTTGATTACAATACAACCCCATGGGTCTATTATATAGATCTCATACAAAAAATAATTAGACTTCTAATTATAATAATTAGAAATGTAGACTCAAGACTAAAATTAGTCTTTTACATGTAAACAAACTGTCTATCTAAAATAAGACCAGTTCTAGAGACACATGCAAATGTATGCACACACAGGCTGCCGATGTCGGTTCCTATCTGACCGATGTCAGCCGACCCATAACTGACGTCAGTTATTGCAAACACTGAAGATGACTGACTTCAGTTGTGCTACCAATTTTAGTTTCTCTATAACTTAGTAACCTCCTTCATATTTGCATCAGTGAAGCTTTTAGCTCCATAGCCTAATTGTTAGGTTGTGGAGCTAAAAGCTTCACTGATGCAAATGGAGAAGGTTGCTGAGTTGCAGAGCAACTAACATCAGTCTGATCAACTGACATTGGTCATCTTCAATGTTCATAGTAACTGACATCGGTTATGGGTTGGCTGACATCAGTCAGACAGGAATCGACATCGGTAGCCTGTGTGTGCATGCGTTTGCATGCTTCTCTAGAACTGGTCTTATTTTAGACGAATAATTTGTTTGCATGTAAAAGACTAATTTTAGTCTTGAGTCTGCATTTTTAATTATTGTAATTAAGAAGTCTAATTATTATTTGTATGGGATCTATTTAAGAGACCCATGCGCTGTATTGTAAGATTAGAGAATCATAAGGACTTGCAAAGGCAAGGACAAGGGTTCTTCCCAATTATAAGATCTAGGTCGGTAGGTGTGTAAGACCAAGTTAATCTGTGGTGTAGCAAGATCAAGTGAGATATACATGGTAAGTAAGATCATTTGATTTTTAGGTTGTTGCAAGATCAGTGAAATCTACTTGGAGTACGTGGTGTGCTCAGACTTGGAGTATGTGTGTGTACTCGGTGGTGGTACTGGCAGTATTGTTACTGACTGGTTGAAACAATAACTCTTTGTTTGAGTTGATTTTGTTTGTAATTGAGAGAGAGAACTCTTGAAGGAGAATTATTGGTATGCCCTAGACGTGTGGGAAGAGTGTGATTTCTTCATTGTATTTCCTTCTAGAAGAGTATTAATACAAGGTTGTATTGTCTCTCATATTCTGTGTTGCTTCTGAATTTTAGTTATTATTTTGGTTTAATTCCATGTTTAGTTGCTTATACAAAGGTAATCATGTGTGCTCTTAGTGAGCAGGGATCCTGATAGTTGGTATCAGAGCTAGGTTCACCAAGTGATACCACTGACAATTGGTATCAGAGCTTGGTTAGGTTTAACTAACAAACGGTTGAGCAGGTTAGTGTTTGTTGATTACAGGTCACTCTCAGGGGTTTTTGATTGAGTGGGAGTATAACAATGGTAGAAGAAAGTACACTAAGAATTGAGGAACTCAATAGTAAGAATTCTCAATTACTAAATTATGGAAAGAAAGAGCAGGTAAAGAAAGATTGTTGGTTGGTAGAAGATCAACATGAAGGAAATGAAGACGCAGATGTTACAAGTATTGTTGCACATGATGCTCTTGTATGTTCCTTGGATAAAGTAGAATATTGGATTATAGATTTTGTTACCTCTTCCCATGCAACCCTAAATGGAGTATTTTTCCATGATTATGTCCATGGAGACTTTGAAAAGATTTATTTAGGGGTTGGTGAGCCTTGTCAAATTGTTGGCAAAGGGGAAGTGCGGCTGAAATTGTAGACGGGCAACACATGTGTGTTGAAGAATGTCATGCAGGTCCTAGTGTTGAAGAGGAGTCTAATTTATTTAGGAAAGTTGGGTGATGAGAGATGCACAGTAACTCTCATAGTGGATGCACTTGAATTAGCATGTGGTAAGAAAGTAGGTATTCTTTATCTATCTACTTGTATTACTGATTCACCTTCTGTTGCAAAGATGTGGGTTTGTAGGCTTGGTCACATGAGTGAGAAGGGAATGCATGTTATTAAGAGGAAGTTTGATGTCTTTGAAAAACTTAAGAACTAGAAAGCCTTAGTTTTCATGGAGGAGATGATGGACAAAGATCAGCTCAATGGGCTGAATAATTCTAAGCAGGGCAGTTTGGACAGGGTTTTGATCCAAGGTGAGCTCGCAGATAAAAAGTCATCACTCACAAGAAAACACAATTACTGACATCGATCAAGTGGAATTGACATCAAATAGATAGGTACCAACATCGGTCATGTGCAGATCAAAGTCGGTGGTGTCGGGCAGGTGGACACCGACGTCGATAAGGGAATCGACATCGGCGATCAGGTGGGATCGAAATCAGTTGGGTGCAGACCAGGGTCTACCAAAAAATGGATTTTTTGTAGACAACAAGCTGTCAAGGAGTCTCAAATGCCCATGAGGAGGACTGAAAGGGTAAGTAAGCCTCAAATTAATTATTCCCCTTCTTTAAACTACTTGTTGCTCACTGATGGTCAAGAACCAAGAAGTTTTAAAGAAACATAGTAGGTAGAATCCAAGAAATAGTGGGAGCATGGCATGAATGAGGAAGTTGATTCCTTGGATGAGAACCAAATGGGAGATTTGGTAGAGTTACCAGATAGAAAAAAACCACTAAAAGATGAATGGATTCCCAGGTTAAAGAAGAGAGAGAATGGACACATGAGACAGAAGGCCAGGGTGTATGGTCTTGAGCAGGCTGTAGGACAATGGAGGTTTGATAGGTGTATGACAAAGCATGGCTTTAGTCAATGTCAATGTAACCATTGTGTTTCCTTTACCAGGTTGGATAATATTAGCTACATTATCTTATTACTGTATGTTGTGTGATATGCTTGTTGAAGGTTCATACATGCAGGGTTTTGCTGAGCTAAGGGTAAAATTAGTTCAGTGGTGTGCCAGGAAGGATTTAGGAGGAGTGAAAATCTTTGGCATGAGTATTTCTAGAGATAGGGAAGATCATAGGTTGATGTTGTCTCAGAATGATTGTGTGAATAAGGTAGTGGAGAGGTTCAATATGCAGGATGCAGAACCGGTTAACACACCTATGGATGGATAGTTCATAGAACAGTGTCCTAGATCACATGATGAGGTTAAGTACATGTGTACTATACTTGATATTAGCCAAGCAGTGGGAGTTGTCTGCAAGTTTGTGGCCAATATAGGAAAGGAGCACTAGAAAGCTGTTCAGTGGATTCTCAGGTATCTGAGAGGGACCAATAGCAGGTTAACATGCTATGCAGGGTCAAGGACTTCTCTACATGGGTATGTAGATTCAGATATGGCAGGTTACTTGGATGATAGACGTAACACCATAAGATGTGTGGTGGTTGGTCTTCAAGATTGAACTTGAAGAGGGATACAAGCCAAGAAAAAAAATTAGATGATGTATAGGTATAGGTGCAACTGTTTATCTCCAAGTGGGAGATTGTTAGGTTGTGGGGCTAAAAGCTTCACTGATGCAAATGGAGGAGGTTACTAAGTTGCAGAGAAATCGACGTCAGTTTGATCAATTGACGTCAGTCATCTTCAGTGTTTGTAATAATCGACGTTGGTTATGGGTCGGCCGACATCGGTCAGATAGGAACTGACGTCGACAGCCTGTGTGTGCATGCATTTGCATGCATTTCTGGAACTGGTCTTATTTTAGACAGACAGTTTGTTTGCATGTAAAAGACTAATTTTAGTCTTGAGTCTGCGTTTCTAATTATTGTAATTAGGAAGTCTAATTATTGTTTGTATGGGATATATTTAAGAGACCCATGGGCTGTATTTTAAGATTGGAGAATCATAAGGACTTACAAAGGCAAGGATAAGGGTTCTTCCCGATTATAAGATCTAGGTCGGCAGGTGTGCAAGACCAGGTTGATTTGCAGTGTAGCAAGATCAGGTGAGATCTACATGGTAAGTAAGATCATTTGATTTATAGGTTATTGCAAGATCAGTGAGATCTACTTGGAGTACGTTGTGTACTCGGTCTTGGAGTATGTGTGTGTACTCGGTGGTGGTACTGGTAGTATTATTACTGATTGGTTGAAACAACAACTCTGTGTTTGAGTTAATTTTGTTTGTAATTGAGAGAGAGAACTCTTGAGGGAGAATTACTGGTATGCCCTAGAGGTGTGGGAAGAGTGTGATTTCTTCATTGTATTTCCTTCTGGAAGAGTATTAATACAAGGTTGTATTGTCTCTCATATTCTGTGTTGCTTTTGAATTCTAGTTACTTATTATTCTGGTTTAATTCCATGTTTAGTTGCTTATACAAAGGTAATCAAGTGTGCTCTTAGTGAGCAGGGATTGTAGGAATGCTTGCCGTTGCGCCAAAAGGTCGACCTGTTAACGCCCGATACAAACCCCAGATAAGTACCCACGGGAGGCTGTTAGTCCATGTCACGAATCCCTAAGGGGGATGCTGGCGATTAGTCCAACAATCCCCCCCTCAGCATCACCCGAGGGGATTCGAACCCGTAACCTGGCTCTGATACCAATTGTAGGAATGCTTGCCGTTGCACCAAAAGGTCGACCTGTTAACGCCCGATACAAACCCCAGATAAGTACCCACGGGAGGCTGTTAGTCCATGTCACGAATCCCTAAGGGGGATGCTGGCGATTAGTCCAACAGGGATCCTGACACTTTTCACCATGGTTGACCCAAAAATATGTTAGGAACTAAAAAAACAAAGGTTTGGAGGCCCACACTAATTTAAAGGGAATATTATGAAACTATGTAATGCACAATCCTTAAGATCGTGTGGGAATAACTTGGTCAATAATTTATCATTAGTTACATAATCTAAGCATGATGCATATAAGGATTGAAGAGTTTGCTTAGGATCACCTTTACCATTATATAATGGTGAAATAAGTTCTAAAAAATCCTTGGTCAAATGATAAGCTAAAATATCTAAGGCTAATGAGTTATCCAAAAAAGCATGTGAATCCACAGAATGATTAGCTTTAGAGATACCTTGCTCTTATTATAACACCTTTTCTTGTAGAGCTATAATAGTATGCTCAAGGGAACATGTAGTAAGTGAGGTTTATGATGTAATATGGTTAGTCATCATATGATTTGAGTGATTTAACCTATGTAGGAATAGGCATGGAAATTTATGGGAAGTCTTGTGTTGTCCACACACCTTAGGTGAACATCACATGGGTAAGTGAAGGTTTAGTAGTGGTCTTAAAACATATTATGGGGTTAGTGCATCTTTAAGATTGAAAATTATGAACATTTTAGATTTAATGTGTATAAAAATTCCACTAATAAGATGTGTGGGATGTGGATAAGGATGAGGAGAAACATTTTGATGTCCTCCATTTTGTTCTATATGTAAATGTGAAAGTACTTGGGACTCCACACTCTTAAAAGATGTATAACTAAGGAGTTTTAAGAATTTATCATTATTAACTTCAATATTAATAGTATTATACATTATTTTTCCCCATTTCATTACATGTTTATGAAATATATTACATATTTTAGGCCAACAACATATAATCATGGCAATCTTGACTTGAATTAGAAAGTATACACTACGAATATCCATGATAGCCAACATATAATGTGCTAAATAAAGAACTAACCACTCAAATAAAAATATAAATAATTTTGGGGACAAAAATATGTTTTTTATAAAAATCATTAGATAATAAAATTCCTATATTAATTTGAAAATAGGTACACCATTCGTCCTTTAGGTGGAATTTATTAAAAAATAGTAAATCTTGAATTTTGGGACATACAATATTTTGGCAAAAGAAAATAGGTTTTTAATTCACTCAATATGAATAGAAAAAACCTTGAAGCATTTGAAAAATAGAGTTGTAATGGATGAAATACGAGGCAAACAATTGGGAGGATAAGACACAAACCTCATAAAGGAAGCCGTAATAGGAAAATGAGTGTGAAAATTTATGACAAAAGATAAAAATTTTGAGTTGCATAGAGGATAAGGGAAAATAAAAGATCAAGTTGAAAACCCTAATAAAAAATTTGTAAAATTAGAAATCACTACAAGGGAAACTTAGGGTTTGGGAATGCTTAAGTAATATATGGGTTTACCAATATGTTTACCCTATTTTTGGATATAGTGTGAATCAAAATAGGTTAAACTTGTAGAATTAATTCATGTTATATTATATATCAATCAATCATAAATTTAAATGTAACTTATTTACACTAATATGATAATGCAATTTACTATATTTGGAAAGTACTACGGAGATCAAAATACTTAATTTTACTATATGACTAGTTGATTATGACTATGTTGAGTTTAACAATGAAAATAGATTGAAAGCAGGCCTATGATTTGTATAGATCTTAAATTGAATATCTATGCATATTGGATCACTAATGTCAGGAATGGGGTAGATTCATCAAATACAAGTGACTTGAGGCTGATGTTACTATCCTCAAATATTCTAATTCTCTGTGACTATACATTATAGTGTGCCTACCTAATATGTATTTATATGTGTGATATTTGATCCTTTAATGTATATGTAGCTCAAAAAATCAATTTACTTTTGCTTAAAACCTTAGGTCTACTTATCGAGGAGGGAAACCTGTAAAAAGCCAACAAGTGTAATTGGGTTGAGCTAACCCCAATCACCCCCTCTAATGATTGACCATTACCTATGTATCCAATAATCCAAAGAGGGAATTCAAGACACACATAATTCTTCCTCTTAATGTGAGTTTGACATTGTGATCTTTTTTATATGGATGCACCTATAAATATGGATTTGATCTTGATAGTGTTAGCTCTTGGCTTGACTTGTATGTTTTAGACTTGGTTGATGACTGCTCCTAGTGATTGATTTGTAATTTGGGAATAATATGGTAGCTTTTATCAATGTGCAGTAGTGTATTTTATAGGTACTTAATAATTCCATATGGTGAATAATATTGACATTTGTTTGTATTTATATGCATTCAATTAGGTAATTTCTTATGCCACCGAGACACTAGGTGATTGGGTTGACCTAAAGAAATGATTTTATTTTTAAAAATAGCCTTTGCTAACTGAAGGGTAGTAATATCAACCTCAAAATAATAATGTTTATGTTACTTTTTGAGTATGACATTAGTCTCTAAGAGATAAGAATTCCAAGATGGTGATATGGAAATATATGAGTAATATATTTGATTGATTTAACATAGACTAAGAGGCTTATATAAAAGAATAATAATAACTTGAAATGGATCAAGCTCATAAATAGCATGTGGGTGTGTGGGAATAGTGAATAAGAGATGTTTAAATACACACAAGTCATGTAAGATAAATGTAGGTCAAGATTGACATATCCAAGTGTTAAATACTAGATTTTAGGGTCTATATGTGCCTTACGATTATACCAAGGAGGGAACAAATATGGATGTGGGTGCTCCTGCTTCTCTATCTAATGATGGAGCTTATGTGAATAATGATCACGCTTCATTGAATAAAGGAAATTAAAATAAATTAAATTATAAAATTAAGAAATTGTTATGTTGAAGATGAGAAAAATTAGTATGATAGTGATATATCTTTATATGATTGTAGTGAAAGAGAAGGAGGTCAAATTAATGCTATAAGTCAAGAACTTCTAATTAAGAAAGAGGACACAAAAAAAACATTTCCTATGACATTTGACATTCATACCAACTGATCCAAGATCCACATGTGACTATCCTATTGATGGGATCATTGGTTAGCTAGAACATAATCTATTGTACATAGCTTCTTGATGTTTTATTCATTACTCATCCTCTATATTCTTCTATCTCAACATACATGTGTATATATTATTTTGAATTGATAATTATTATAGCCTTCGACCTTGTTTTATTTGTGATTTTTTCATGTGGCCCTTACCTTTTGATTGTTTATCATGAACTGGACATTCATGAAAACTATCCTATAATGATGTAACCTTTATAGTAGTTTGATCCTAGTGCACATTCCTTGCAATATACTACTTACTCATCCCTGTATATTGATTATCTATATCGTATATTACTATGGATTACATTGAGATTACATGATCATATAAATTTAAGCCTACATATTATGATACAAACATATACACTATTATTTCCCTTTAGAGGTGTGTATCCTCTTATCTCCACATAATTTTTTAAGGTATGGCTTTGAAATTCATAGATATAGTGAGGGTATGTTCCTTGCCTCACTTGAATGATGTTGAATTACTATTATACTTAGTACCCAATATGTGTTGACATATGCTATGGTTTGTCTATATCCCTTCTATTTTTCAAAATTTTAAGCCTTTTCACTTGGCCTTGCTTGAATATATAGATGTATGTTAAAATTCAAAAAAATAAAACATTCAAAAAATTAAAAAACATGACCTATACATGTAAGAGTGGGTGATGCCTAGGAAACTCTTCAATGTGAACTCACACAAGTAATGAAAAAATAAATAATTTAAAAATTAATAATAATATTATTTATCTCTAAAAGCTCATAATATATAAGTGAAACTAGTCAATATATAGCAAAAATAAGAGTTTGGTTCCAACTTTTTCTTGACTAAGTGAAATCAAGAGTTATGAACCAAATCTACTTTTGAACAAGTAATCAATAAGTCTAAAGTGATAGACAGATGTGGGATATGGTGGAAATTTATTAGTAATGCCACTTATCCTTTTCTAAGACTATAAGTGTGCACAAAGAAAATCTAGTATAATTAAGCTAACTTAAGTCAACTTAATATTAGTGCAAGTATAATATTTCACCTTGCTCCCCCACCCCCTTAAGTGTAACTTAGGGAATTTCATACAAAATAAGAATGCTTAGAGTTATCTAAAATGGGTCTTGATAACTAGGCCTGGTGAGGTACCCATGTACAATAAGTACAACCTAGAAAAAGTGAGATATAAAATAAAGATATCTAAACAAACTAGACTAAGTATTATGAAGACTACACTGGATGTGATGAAAGACATAATTAAATATGTACTAAATGGGATGAAATACATAATCAAAGATGCATTAAATGGGATGAAATCCATCACTATAAAAAGTGAAAGAAGTGCAAGAATAATGGCTAGGTGGTGAAGCACTAAAAAAGGTTCATGAGTGGTCTGAATCCACTACTTGATCACTAAAGAACTAATAGATGTTAGGGATACTAGATATTAATACTACCAAGTGAAGTGTCTAAAATATGCAAGAGTTAACCAAAATTAAATTCCATCAACTAAATAAACTTTTGAATTTGATACAAGGGACACTCAACACCTGATGAACCAATATAATATACACACACCTCCATAATGTTGAATGGGTGGAGTGGATGAAAATGTCTACATGAGTGGTCCAATTCCACTATGTGCACACCAAACAATGATAGAAGTTATCTATGTCAGAACATGCTCACTAAAAGGAGATGAAATAAAATTAAAGATGTTGAAGAATACATCAATGGAATTTTAAATAAGGATGGCCCTAATGGTGATGGGAGAGACTAAAAACTAAAATATAAAAAGGGTGCACAAAATAAGTCACACATTCATGATGATAGACTAGATTGAGAAAAGATAACCCCCCATTGCACTTTATAATTTAGTGCAAGTATAATATATCCCAAAATCACCAAATGGATATAAGGAAGACATTTTATACACTAGAATAACTCCAAACAAGGAGACTGTCTATCTATCAAATAAAGGTCATATCAATGTGAGAGTTTCTCCAAGACAAAGGAATATTTCCAGATATAGCTGCTTTAAAACAAAGGGAGCACTAGTAGGTAGAATGAGTAGTGTGTGGGTGATGTAGATAAATAGTGAAGGTACTACACTGGTAGAGTCCATGCAAAGAACATTGATGATGCCACCATAATTGATCTGAGATCCATCCCAGGTGAAAATAGATGGTAGAGAAGGATTATTGTATGTGATTTGGTACCATATGCACAAATAGTGCATGTGAAGAATCATCTAAATATGTGTCAAGATGTTAATGCTTGACTGAAGAAGTTTTAGGTATCTCATGCCTTAGAAGGTGTGTATAAATACTCATGTGTCATTCCATATAATCATAAAGAGCAGATCAAAAAAAAAATGTGAATGTGCATGAAGTGAACTTGATGAACAATTATTTGCTCTATAGCCAATGCCATGGAAAATAATCCAATGAACTTGTTGGATAGGGAAAAAAATGCCTTATAAATGTTTACTAATGCCCAAAAGTCCACTTGAGTGGAGTAAATGGGATCTTCTCAAATGAGATAAGTGTAACTGTAGATGGATCTAAAGTTGGGGTTACAATAATGGGTGCATCAAGTATAATTGAAAACTCATGATTGGGTAGATTGGAGGCTAAAGACACATTAAGAGGATTATAATCAATGACAAATAGAGGACTAGGATCAATGAAAGGTATGTACATGGTGTTAATATGATGTTGTAAGTGTGTGATTTTGTCCTACAATGACTAAATAAGTGCATCTTTTCTATAAATGAGTGAGAGTAATAGGGAGTTTTGTTTTTTTAATTTTCCTATTCTTTTCAACAAACTTAACCATGTTTTCACAAAGTATACATCATAAAAGAGCATGCAATTTTTTGAATGCATATTACCATTGGCCTATGTGAAAGAGTAGAGGTCTTGTATGAAGCCATTAAAAGAGCAAGGTGAAAAACCTTGAAAAAAATCTAAAAAATAAATAGGCTCAAAAATCCATCCCAAAATACTTACAAATATGTAGCTTTTATAAATTTTTTTACAATACAATGTTTATGGCCAATAATGCTCGGGATACACGTATTAGCCTTTGGTATGTTGATAGTGAAGTGAAAGGCCACAATAGGAATAATTATACTTGAAATAATGTTTGCACTGTAACAAAATAGTCTTGTGAGATCTGTCAAGAAGATCATGATGTAAGTAGTTTCCCTTTGCTTCAGTGCACTACCTAATCTAAGTGTCACTATACTGTAAGATATGTGATACATACACACATGATACAAATGACTACTGAATCATCAATGAGATTGATGAATCATGCACGAGAGGAACCTGTCAAAATTATATTTCTAATAACTAGGAGGTTGGTGGAGGCTGATCATTTTGGGGTCGAGGACATGGTAATGGATGTAGAAGTGGTTTCTTTCAACCTAGAACCTATTATAAATGTGGATCTCTAGACCACTACCAACATGAATACACAATCTATCCCACCTATGCCTTTTGTGAAAATAAACATCGCTTAGAATAATTTCCTAATTTGTATGCATCTATTACGAAAGAACAAAATGAGGAGGGTGATAGTATGATTTGTGTTATAAAAAATCCAAGTGCCTAGTGAAGACTATGCTCTACCATTTCACCAACTAGACCTAAGGTAAATATTACTACATGCAGTGGCACCCATTCCTAGCCACTTTAAAATCCACCTGTAGAGAAATTTTAGCATGATGGACTTCGTGTGCATCCTTACCCAGTTGCTCAACAACATAAATAAGTGTTACACAACATAATGGCCTTGGTATGAGAACTATAAGGTGAGATTGAGTTTTTGAAGGAGAAGGATGCTGCTATACATGCTAAGATGCAAAGAGAGAATATCTCAACTGACTCAAGGTAGGATGAATTTCAAGATCTATAAAATATTCTTCTTAGTGAAAACATCATCCCTCTCCTTAAGAACTAGTTACGATAGCAAATGATCAAGATTTCAATGGATCATCATTTGAACCATACACGATGACAAGAGGCTCATATCCAAACCAATGTTGAATATGACAAAGAGGTGATTATGAATGAATCCATTGATAGTTGGATGATATGAAATATATTAGTGGACACCTATGTAGAAGTTAATGTTCTCATGAAGGATTCCTATAGGAAGATGGGAATCCCCACTTTGTAACCTTCCTTGCATGTTTTATTTATGGCCAACAAGACTCAAGCAGTGCCTATATGTATTATTAAGAATTACACCATCAATATCTTGGGTGTCCCATTCAAAGGTGATTTTGAATTAATTAAATTTGATAAATCTGATGATTTCCAAGACCTATTGGGTCAATTATGGTGTTATGAAAATAATGTTAACTTATGTTTTAAGAAGCACTATATCAACTTTGAGAATGACACTTAGTGCATAGTCATTACCCTAAACACCGACCAAGGACCCTCATTTGTATAATGCATTGATGTTGATGAGGATGTCAATATAAGTTATAACATCACTGCCCAAGGAAATGAAAATGTTGACCCTACTCCTGATGGCATCTTGCATTGGGAAGACATGCAATCTATTTCTAACACCACTAATGTCATTTATGACCAATGGGTACAAAGCACATATGATATATCAAGGCACATATATGGTGTTTTATAGAGATACCTAAGTCCCCTTCCAAATCTTACCCAACATCACAAAATAGTTAACTCCATTGGTGGTGCTTGATGGTTGGGTCATCCTTATAGCTGGACCAGGCACCTAGATTTCATGGTCAAATGGAGGTCTGAGAATAATTTTAGCAGTTGTATTCCTATTATGTTAATGAGGATGAATGGTTCCATGTAATTGACTTTCTATTTTAAGGGATAACTATTTGATGGTGTTTTACTCATCAATATTATTTGGATACATGGGAACAAGTACATGTATCTATGCATCACTGCTTCCACCATGATAACCATGTTTGTACCACCCTAAGTTATAATGGTGTTGCCTCCCTATAATAACATATAACACAATGTGAAAGCTTTTATAATGTTGATGAAATGTTCTTACCTAAATTATTATGGGTTCATGTGTTCTATGGTGCTCTGTGCACCTAGGCTATGGCATGGTACATTCATCAAGAAAAACATAGAGATACATATGCCTGGGAGCACATCAAACATGGTTTAATTACCACATTTACATTTTCTTCAACACAAAGGAATTTTAATTTATCTTTGCAATTGATCTACCATGTAAAGGTCGGGGATCAAGCATCGGTTAAAGACCAGATATAAACTATGCATGGAATAATTGAGAATAATTTGACCATATTATAAGAACCTAATACTCCGACTAGGACTTAGTTAGAACCCAACTCCCAATTAGAATATAACCATTGAGAATAGATCTAAAATGGCAAGTAAAAGGTCATATACCAAGTTGATGAAGGTACCAATTTTAATCAACTAGAGCCATCATTTGACCACTTAAATCTACATACAAAGTGTGGGGTGCATGATGTTAGAGATACAATGCATTCTGAGTAGAAACCATATTCTACACCACTCCAAATGATTTAATAAAATATTATAATGGATGATGCACCTAAACTTACCACCATGGGAAATTACTGATCTAATGTTAAGATAATCATAATCTTTAAACTATTGCATGAATACTAGGATGTTTTACCACACAACTACACAAAGATGAAAGTAGTGAATTCAACATTGGGAAAAATGCAAATCAAATTGGTTAATGATGCTCAATTAGTAAGAAAATGACCATATTAGATGAACCTAATTCTATGCGCTTAGGTTAAAGAGGAAAATTATAACATGTTATGTGTTAGAGTTATTAATACCATTGATGAGTCTAAGTGGGTTAGTCCCATGGTCATCAACATCAAAAAGGATCAGTGAATCCATATTTACATATATTATAGGCAACTCAATGTTGTGTGTGTCACAAACCCATTCCCAATGCCATTTACAGAAGATATTTTGGAAGGAGTTGATGGATGTGAAATTTATAGCTTCACTGATGGATTTTCAAGCTATCATTAAGTCCAAATCGATGAAGAAGACAAGGTCAAAACCAATTTTTAAATTGAATGGGGATAATTTTCATATAATGTTATGCCATTTGGGTTGAATAATACACCAGTGGTATTCTCACCCATCATAGTAGAAGCATTCAAAGATTTTATTCGCAAGTTCTTTCAAGTATAATTAGATGACTAGACTGTGTATGGTCTATTGAGAGATCGATGTGATAACTTGTGCCTCATGCTTGAGTGTTTTTTCCAAATTTAGATTTACTTGAATCTTAAGAAATGCATCTTTACCACACCTTTTGGGATATGGTTAAGACACATCATCTATAAATATGAACTACTAGTGGACCCAACTAATATTACAATCATTGTCCAACTCCCACCTCTAACCACTCATCATGAGGTTCACACCTTTCTAGGTCACATAAGGTACTATCAAAAGTTCATTCAAGGTTATGCCAACATCACATCACCAATAGAAAAATTACTCAAGCACAATGGCATATTATTATGGATAAATCAACATCATCAAGCATTTGAGGACTTGAAATAAAAATAGGTTACTACACCCATTATCTAGTTTCTAAACTAAAACCCACCATTTTATGTGCATGTCAATGATTTTGGCATGGTAATTGACACTATCCTAATACAACCTAACAATGGCAACCTTAATTATCTTATTTATTTTACAAGTTGAAAGATCACACCAGTGGAACATAACTATTCCACAACTGAATGTGAAGCCCTGTCTATGGTATATGCACTTCATAAGTTTTGTTAATACTTATTGATAACCCCATTTATCTTCTGTATGAATCATAAAGTGCTTAAGTATTTGGTAAATAAACTAGTATTGCACATATACATCTACCAATGGATTTAGTTCTCTGTGGTCATCAAACTAGACAAAGTTAATTTTGACACTGATCATCTCTCACATGTTCAATCTAGTGAACTAACACATGCCATAGAGAATGATTTATTTGAATTAAAACTCTTTTAAGTCATGCACATGCCCAAATAATTAAAGGAAATTATAATTTTTATTGAAATAGTCTCAACACCAAATCACCTTAGCACCTAAGAGAAAAAGAAATTAGTTGTGCATGTTTCCCATTTATAACTTATTGGTAGAGACATGCACAAATTTGGTCATGATGAAGTCTTATGTCAATGCCTAATAAAATATGAATGCACAGAGGTCCTTCAAGAGGTCCATGAGGTGTCATAGGTATACATTATACTAGTGATTCAACATGACGTAAAGTGTTACTAGTGAGCTTATGGTGGCCCACCTTATTCAAAGATGCCAAAGCTTATATACACAAATGTGATATCTATCAGTGTGTAGGTAAACCAAACTGATGGGATTCTATGCCTCTTTATCCAGTATTTGCAAATGAACTATTTGAAAAATGGGCTATTAATTTTGTTAGACCCATTCAGCCTACCACAAGATGGACTAATGTGCACTACATCATTATTTCTACAGACTATCTCATGTACTGGGATGAAGCTAGAGCCACACATAATTGTATTGTTATAATCACCCCCAAATTTCTTTGGGAAAATACCATCACTTATTATGGATGTCCATTGAGCTTAATGAGTGATTACAGTACTCATTTCCTCAATGAAACCATGCACATCCTCTTGGTTGAGTTCATGATTGTGCATCATAAGACCATGCCATACCATCTTCAAGCTAATGGCATAACTGAAGCCTTTAACAATGCCTTGGGTCATACATTGACCAAGATTTTCAATATCTATCACACTAAAAAGGATGATTGAGTTTCTACAGTACTATGGTCCTATCAAACCACATATAAAAGATTGAATAAGAGTACTCCTTTTAATCTTGTCTTTGGTCTTGAAGTAGTTTTACTAGTGGAGTTCCTTGTACCCTTTTTATGTATTGTACATGTAAGTAGACTAGATGAATAAGAGTCTCTAAAATCATGCCTGGATGCTTTACTAAATTAAGATGAAACATATTTAATTACACATCAGAGTCGAGGAGTTGAGAAGTAAAAATAGAAAGTCTAGCATGTCAACATATAAAAACCAAAGTTTTCATACTAGTATGCATGTCCTAGTCTATGATTCCAAGTTTGAACACCTCTCAAGTAAGCTTTAGATCCATTGGGATGGTCCATTTATTATTGATTCTATCTACCAGACATGTAATTATAAATTGAAGAGGTTAGATGGCCAATTCCTACCAAGCCATTTCAATGGTAGTCAGCTTTGTCCCTATCATTTGATGTAATTTTTCCTCTATTAATAAGGTGTATGCCAATAGTATAGTTTAGAAATTTATTTTTCTTGCAAATAAGCATAACATTGAGTGCACACCTTTTGTTTTATCTTTATTTTTCTTCACAGTTAGATCTAATTCAGTTTTGTTATGGAGGACCATGAACATATTTTAGTATGGGGTAAGTTTACATGTAGACAAACTAATTAAGTTACAAACATGTAAAGTAAACAATGGAAAAAAACCACACAGGATTGGAAGGTTTAGGAAACTATGGGGCATGCAATATGGAGGTGCACATGATAAGACACATGAGGGATGCATGTAAGGGAAAGCATGGGATGGATGTGTGCAAGAGATAATATCAGACACATGAAAGCAGGCATGTGACCCAGATAAATGAAATAAATATGGAAAAGGAAATGATATTACAAGCTAGCTTAAAATGAGTTCTTGCTAAGAAAATGAGAAGTTTGACTATTCATATTTGGTATGCACTATAAGAAAGGTGTAAAAAATCACCAAGGATAGGATATGCATTCATCAATAATGGGGTGATATAAATGCCCAAGTGTTTCGAGTGGACACAATGGCACACTATTGAGAGCATTAATAGTATAAGTGATGGATGATGAGATGAAAATAAGTTAATGAAAGAGTTTAGGAAATCCTATAAAAGTTTAGGAGCCTTCTCATTTTTAGTTTTTATGATTGACACCTTGAGAATTAGAAAGCTCATACAAGGAAAAACTATAAGCAAAAACTAACAATGAAGAACACATTCATATAATACTTTCTTTTTCAAGAGCAAAGAAGAGATTAAGGTGACACTCATTCAAGTGAAAAAGGAGTAAAAATGCATCCATATGAGTAGGAAGGAGTTACAGGTTACATGCATCAAATCTGCCATTAGAGGAGGTTAAAGCACTTTAGGTCTAAGGAATGAAAAATTAAGACGTATTCATTCAAGAGAGTTGATAGGCCATGTGTTAACCTTTGGGGGGCCCAATTCATGATGTGGCCAAAGTTCAAGTCTAAGAGAGAGGCAATACCAATCATTTGTGAGGTTAAAGGGTTAGCGAGCATGGAAGAAGGAAAACTTGTGCTCATTTGGGAAGATGGTACCAGTGAGAGCTACGTGTAAGGTAAGGACTTAGAAGGGTTGAGGGAAGATACCTCCATCAAGAAAACACCAAAGATGGCACACACAAGAAAGAAACATACAACACCACTGCCCTTTCTATTCTTAATTAAGTAAATGAAATAACTAGATATAGTTTTATGCATGGATGATTGAGAGTCCAAGGTTTCCACTTGTCAAGTTATGGACTACAATCATTGATAACCTAGGAATGAACTCGACTTACAAAAATAGTATCAGGTGGAGTGATAAAATACCTAGAATGAGATCACTTATGATCTCACAGTCTACAACTTTTTAGAATATGTGGGCATACTCCAACTCTTTTAACTACCATATTTTGGGAAATTAGTGAAGGCAGTTCATTTTCTAGTCTCGTGCATTCATGAGGACAACCTCAATTTTAATAGGCATAGAATGAGGATTACCATGGAATTAATCATTAAATTAACTAGATTAATTTATTCTAGAGATTATCTTAGCATAAGTATTGATGACCATGAGGTAATTAAGAAAATTATAGTGACACTGCAATATAGAAAGGAAGGACATGCCATGCATATTACATGCCTAATATATCCCACTATTTAGGTGACTATGCTTTTGGACATAACCAAGCTGGGAGGAGTAAATATGTGGAAGTAAGTAGACATGGTACACCTGTATATGGCCAGTGAAATGGCCAAGGGAGCAAAGTATAATTACTCCCTATATTTTGCAAAAAATATTGTATAGATGCGGAGAAGGCACATTGCCTACCCAATTACAAGTTTCCTTGGGTCATAATTTTGTAACTATTGGTGTTTGATGAGATTGGCATCCTAGAGTACACAGGCATAGATCTAAAGTGGGTTTACCCTCATAAACATAGATCCCTTACTAAATGGTTCAATAAATTCACTTGCCCTAGTGCCATCATATGCTCCCACAAGGCCAAGATGAAGGGTTGGTTTGATGGCTTGAAGGAGGCATTTGGAAATGAATGAAACATACCAAATAAGTTACCAACATAGATGGGAACATATGGTCAATTTTTTATAAATAACACTATCCTCTCACATGGATCTATTAGGAAACCACATACAACTTATCTAGGTGGCTTAAATTATCATATGCATTCACCACCAAATACTTCATGGACTTTGTGAATCACATTTTATATGCATGCATTATGAATATTGATGCATTTAATATTGATTTTGAGATTTATACTATTCACAATCTTAATTTATATCTAGGTAGGCACACATATTTGGAATAACATGAGACTGATAAGACTAATCTTAATCCATATAAGATTATTGTGGAAGGGAAGATCTAGGTGATCTTCTATATGCTCAAGCCTTAGAAAAGAACATCATGAGGCCAAGAGGTGAAAAAAGAATCACTCCCCTTAAAACCACCAAGACATAAAAGGAAAGGGAGTGGATGAAATAAAAAGGGCAAGACATGAGGACACAATTTCTAGTGGTAGGTAAGAAAAACCAAAAGCCCCACCAAAATGCTAATGATAGACCTCACCACTAAGAAGAACCCAAGGATCACCTACAATATAATAAAACATCATTGCAACTGATATTGAGGCACCCTAAGTGGACATTCTGAACAATGCAAGGCTTATCTAAAAGCACAAACTATTAAATAATCCACCCCTGAACCTATCAAGGAGAAGATTCTAGAGTGTGGTGAAGAGTAATATGATAAGGATAAATAAGTGGACATTGAATGTCCAATGCTTGATGAAGTAAAGAGAGGGAAAGGCCCCAACATAAAGGACTTTGGAGTTGGTACTAGTGAAAAATAAGAGAAGATTCATGAAGTTATTGACTTAGAGTATGACCCTAAAAGGGCAAGGAACTTGTATAGGAGGCTAATCTACAATAACCAAATTAAGAACCTCCCATTTGCATCACATTATAACATGAAATGCTAGACCAATAATTTTATTTATGGAATTATTTCCCTAATAATGAGACCATAGAATATAATTGACATGAGATGTCCTTTCAGATGAAAGTATACCATGATGAATAATGACTAGAGATTCTAAGTTATATCACCAACATAAGCCCAAAAGTAACTAGTGTTCTAGACACACTTGTGGTAAGTCCCATTATATATTCCCCAGTGCAAGTAGGCATAACCCTCATCAAGCTTGCCCTAGAAGTTTCTAGGTAAAACATTATTAACAACCATGACTTGGGAAAAATTCACAAAAAACACCTGGAGGTCATTCAAATATATAAGGATGAGCATGAATAAAGACACAGGCTCAAGGTATAAATTTAATAACTCAAGTGCCAACTTGAGGTGGTAGAGGTGACATGACTTAGGACTTTGGACCTTTATCAAATAATTTTAAGAAATGAACCAACACTTGCAGATGGTGTTCTTGTGATTGGTGAGGCCATAAATAAGTTGGAGATACTTGTAAACCTTTTATTGAATAAATGTAAGAACCAAGTGGATCTTGGACAAGAGAAACTTTGGGAAATATAACAGTTCATAGAATCCATGGAGGTCTTCTATAGTTTTTTGAATCAGTTGGGTGACACTATTCCCATTGTAGATGGGGTTTTTGTAAACCTAGCATGATTAGGAATTTTTTTGGAAGCGTGACTATTTCCTAAAGAATAATAACACCAAAAATTTGTTGAGAATGATCTAAGCATCAAAGACATGGCTTAAAATGCAAAATGATTCTAATATTTGGGTGAAGTGGAAAAGAAAATAAGTGCCTGATAATAAAAGCTGAATGCTAGTTTCTTAACACTTTGAGGGAAAGTTTCAGATGAGGTTGGGTCCCTCAAGGATGTTCACAAGGATGTAAATTATCAGCTTGAGACCTTGGCATTTCAATCAAATGGATTTTTGGATAAGTCCAAATAAATGAATAAGCTTTAGGGTCAAGTGGATTCCATTACTTCTAAATTTTAAACAACCCTTAATCAATGGGAGGAGCTGAAGTGCCAAGTCTAGTAGGTGGACCCCAATTTTTTGGTAACAAAAGAAGTTATATCATTATTTAGGATGGATTATAGAATTATTATGGGGTGATGTTGGACCCAAAATTTTGTAAATAAAATATTTTAAGTCTTTTGGTAGCATGGTGAGAGAACAAAGGGGCATAGGATAAAATAGAAAACCTAGGCATGGGCAAGACCATGGTATCAAAGAAGATGGCATGAAAGACTGAAAGGTTGAAGAACAATGTAAAAGACACTGGTGTGGTAGGATGAATCATGAAATACAAAGAATCAAAAAATGAGGAACACATCACAAGACTAGGATAAGAGGATGGGAAGATGAGGTGGTTATAAAGTAGTATATGAAAGCAATAGAGATTAATAGGAGCATGAATCTAGCACTATCCTACAAAAAAAAATGGACACAAACACAAATATATAACATAGAGAGGGTACATAAGGGAAGCTAGGCTTGAGTCAGTAGAAATTCATTATAACGACTCACCATGACTCATTTCCTCAATGATCATTGGCTAAGTCATCTTATTTGTATTAATGAAGTACTTGAAGGCAATGAGTTAAACTATGTATAAATACCCCTTAGATTGTTCATAAAGTGATAGATAAATATCATAATAGTTAGAATTGTAAAATTAAAGGAACAATCAGTTGTTACTATATATAGATGTGTTGTTAGAGATCTATATCGTGTAATAGCAACAAAACTTTGTATCTTATCAAATGAAAGTAATATAACCAATTCTTATTTGCAAGTCATAATGTGTTAGATTTACTTATATGGTAATTGAACTGTTAAATGTCTAAATCTATGATAATAATGATGCATTATATGAGCTATTAAATGTCTAACTCTAGGATAATAATGATGTTAATAATTACTAAACATAGCAACCCAAGTGATTAAGTAAGATAGAGCTAATCTAAGCACCATCGCATGATAGAACTAACGAGGACCAATCCTTTTTATGAACCTCAAGTGAGTGCGTAGGGTTACTCCTTTAATTTTATGCCAACATACAAGGTCTTTGGTGTTTTCTTTCCTCTTTTACGTGCAACTAATATATAGTTATGTGAATCTAAATAAAAAGACCCAACATTGTGTAGATGAATTTTGAGATCTATATGGATTTAATAATGTAAATTCAAACCCAAAGATCAAACTACTTAGTTAAAGTGATAGAGCCATTAAGACCAAATGAAATGGATGAATAACATGAATTAAAAATATAATAGAATCCTAAATCTAAGTTTTCTACACCATGATCAAATAGACTCAAAATAAGATGATTAGGATGAGATTGATTACCTTGACTCAGATTTTGACATTATGACAGCATGATGAAGGATTATTGGATGCTTGGATGGTTGGACATGGATTTGATATTAATATTCTAGTTAGATTAAATGGAGGATTGGCCCTGGTTAAATAGAGGAAGGAGGGAAAGATCAATGGTGGATATTTGAAATTGGATGAGGAAGATCAAGTGTTGAGGATTATCTAAGGAGCTTAAAATTTCTTGGAAGCCTCTAGATTTGGAGGCTTCTAGAGAGGAGGGATAAGAATAGAGAGGATTATAAAACCCTATAATTCTATAATCATCTTAGGTATTAATTATGCTTAGGGATAGATTAGATATGGATTAGGTGAGTGATTAGGGACTAGGGCTGTAGGAGAGCCTATGAATAGGCTTAGTAGGTGGGTCACGAGAATTTAAAATTCCCAAATAATAGATAAGTAGGATTAGGATAAGATAATAGAGATTTAGAATAGATTAATTGATTGGTGGGGATGGGATAAGGTCAATATATGAATTATAATAGAAGGGGAATATTAGATAAATTGGCTAGAAAGGGGGATTAATTAGTGGGATGAATTAGAATAAATGAGATGAGCAGAATTAGTGTCGACTAATAGGAATATTAGTGACAATAATGTAAGCAAGTGATTTTAGATGCATACATTTTCCCCCTCTTTGAAATGGATTTACAGATGGATTAATTTGGAAGGAGTAATGGTCTTTCAAATAAAAAGCCATGTCGTGGATGAATGTTAGTAGATGATGATGTTAGGGGATATGATGCCCCCTCAAGGAGACATGCGAGGAAGAATAAAATAGATGGCCACTAGAAAAAAGAAGTAAGGGATGGGATGTGATAGATAGATAAGGGGATGTAATGGTAGATGTGATATAGATGAAGAAGATAAAGTTTACTTGAGCAGTGAGCTATAAATTGATGATGCCCCTGGCTAAAACATATGAACAGGGAATAAAGATGATGGGTGTCATGATTGTCATCACATCCCAAGGGGGAATCAACTGTAATATGATGATGAAAAGATTGAAATTAAATATGATTTATATGTATCCAAGCAAGGATGCATGCAAGGGAGAGCTATTGGATAAGATAGATAAGGATTTGATTAATGATGGGTGTAGCTCGAAGCTAAATCGATCAATATGATGTATATGATGATAGAGAAGAAATGATATGATCAAGTGATTAAAATACTACATTAAATCAACTAAATGAGCCATAATATGATTAATGTTGATTCCCCTAGCAAGGAAACATGTAAGGGAGTGATTATTGACTAGTCAATCAATGATTGATGGAAGAAAAGATGGAAATTATGATTTATCATACCCAATTGATAGGTGCAGGCAATTGATGAAAAAATTAAGGAGATGATTGTGAGGATGGTGATTGATCAAATATTTAATTATATCTTGATTATTTGACTAATGTAAGACTTGATAATGATGATGGATGATGAGGAAAAAGGAGATAGTGGCTGAGCTATCCTTGGGCATTGAAAAGTGGCCAAGTGTTGCCTACATAGTTTGTAAAGACCTCAAGTCGATGTAGTTTTGACTAGAAGATGATGCTGATAATTAGTGATTAAAGGGTTATGTTAGTGATGAAAGGATATGACTTAGATGATGAGATGAAGAGAAAATATTGGATTTTAGTTGGATGAGTCGAGAAGATTAGCTTAGTGATGGGAATAAGGATGATTAGATGGATAATGAGGGTGGAGGTGATCAAGCCATCATAAATGTCATAAGGCTCATCATAGTATAATCAATCCATTAAATATATAAATTGATAGTATTCCCCATGATATAAGTATGACCAAGAGGACATGATGCCAAGGTGCATGGGCAACTAGCAAACTCTGCATCATTGAGGGCATCTAAAAGCATTAGTGTCCTCATAGCATCCCTATTCATTACCCCAAAATACAAAAAGAGACATGATGAAAACATAATATAAGACAAGCAAGTTATATATGGTGCAAACAAGACAAATAAAACAAACAAGTAACACACACAAATATCTACGTGCAGTGGCATTATGTCTTGTCTAATGATGGGATGCACAATTGAGTGATGGGTTAGACTACGATGTTCTTCACATGATTATGGACTAAGGATAGACTTGGATTTGGGATAAAATAATGACAATGATTAGGATTAGGATGTAGTTAGGGATATAAATGAGTAGGTGGATATTGGACTAGAAGAGGGACTTGGATTAGGATGTGGATATGAAGATGACCAAAGATTACCAATAGATAAGGCCCTACAAGAGTTTAATCTAGCAAGGAGACTAGGAGATGATGGGATTAAATACCTTTCATACTATCAAAATAGTGATTGGATGGGTGTTAGGTATGAAGAGGCAATGATAAAGACAATGGTGGGATCAAGTACCTTTCACACTAGAAAAGAGGTGATGTGATGGGTGCTAGGTGTGAAGAGGCATTGATAGGGAAATGATGGGTGCCAGATTAAATTCTTTAACAAGGTTATGTGTGCCAATAATACCTTAGTCAAAAGTATGATTCTAAATGGAGGGATGGGTGACCACTAGGATTTGGTGCTAGGACTAGACATTGTATCTAAAAATGGGAAGATATGAAATGGATGGAGATGAATTCGACTAGGAGATTCAGGCTAAGACAATACAATTTTTGGCTTTTTTAGATTTTTAGATTTTTATGATTTTTGACATATTTCAAGTTTTAGGGATTTTTTGAAATATGTATGTACACTTTACAAATGGGGTTACTAGCAAAGGGAATACCAAACCTAGAAACCAAGATCAAGATGGATGGAATGATGGATGAGTGACAAGAGGATGAATTTGATACAAAAAGGGTATAAGGACCAAGGAAGGAATGGACTATGGATTTCTAATGACCACATCATGAAGGAACCAAAGGTTCATTTGCCTAAGTTCCATTAGAGGATATGTGAAGATGGTTCAGGAATAGTTCTGAAGATACCTTCCATTCCTTACAAAGGCCAAGATGGGAAGGAATGGGAGATAGGATGTATGATATAATAGGAGACGATGGTTTGGACCAAGGGATATGGATAGGTGATATAGACAAGGTTGATGAGGGATGAGACAATAATGGATGGACAAAGGGATATGATACACATGGGATTGTCAAGGGTGATGGCTAAAAGGGATGGGTTTTTCCTAAGTGTTGAGGTATAATGTAGACAATAGATTATTTTACCATGATGTCAAAAACTAGTTTTCATCATGGTACTTGCATAAGGTGCCAAAAGACTGGTTTTCACCATTACATGAATGATTTTTATTTTACTTTTTACTCTTTTTTTTTGAATGGCATCTTCATTTATTGGATATGGGGATGAGATGCAGGAATGTAGGCATTATGGAGATCTTTATCTAACACCTATTATGGGGATGTGTGATTCTATGATCATGTTGTCACCACTAGATGTATTAATGTCCTTGTGACCTTTAGTGATTCTTGATGTCAACCCCTCTATATATCTAGACCAGGTGTCTTTGTTGCCCCTAGGAGAGACAATGCTGATCAGGGAGGTGATGTGAGGTATGGATTCGATTAGAGCTTGATTTTGATGGATGATAGGATGGTATGATGGGTGCTGGAGGATTAAGACTAAAATGAATAATAGGATCATGATAGGATGGGGTAATGGGTGATGGAGGATTAAGATTGGCAGTCACATACATCATTAGAGATATGGGACATGTTTCATTTGATTAGTGCCAATTGATAAAAGATATAGGAGATCTAAGACACTTTGAATTTGTGATTAATCTTTGATTTAATTATTTGATGGATGATTGTTCATAATTTCATCATTATTTTGATTTTTAGACTTGATTTGGCTTTGAATTTCCCCTGGTGCTTGATATTGGGCTTCACTAGGGGAAGACAGGTTTGGATGAGGTTGATGATTTGACTCATCTTGACTTATGGGATCAAAGATGATTTGATTATTATGATTTATTTCTTGAATATAGTCTTGGAACTTTATATTTGTGGCACTTATATTACTTGGGAAAGAGTCCAATGATACATGTTCCTATATATCCTTATGGATGGAGGTAAATAAGTGATCATTAACATGGAAAAAAGGGTCCATGATGGATGAAGGTGGTCGTGAGGGCATGATGAGGTCAATGAGTGGTGATGGGGAAGCATAGTATTTATAGGGGTTCCTAAGAGACCCAATTTTAACATCAAAAAAATATCCTGAAGATCAACAAAAGGATCATGAGGACTAGTTGTAGTAAACACATCCAAAGGAGGATCAGATTCACTTTGATTATCTTTGACATATAAAGCTTGTATGAATTCTATTATTATTTCATCAACTTTATTAGGATCCAAAGGTATGCTTGGTGATGGATTGGAGGTATCTGGATTAGAGGGATCCTTAAAAAGATATGAATTATCAATATTTTGTTGCAACATTGATGAGGGATGATGTTTTTGAGGAGGAATCTGATTTAGACATAGGTGTTGAACATGATCCTGATGAAGATAAGATTGTCGATGCTAAATTTGATTTAGAATCTAATGCAATGTTGCTAGTAGAAGATTTATTATTTTCAATTGGCCTCTTAATAAGGTGTATTTGATGTGATGATGGAGAGGGATATGATGGATGGATGATAGGCCCATAGAAGGATTCATGAGAGATGGAAGGAATAGGATTATGGGGAAGAGACTCATCTTCAATGGAGTATTTTTTTAAGATTGAGGGATTATGGAGGAGGGGTGTGGTGTCTTGACCTTGAATTGGAAGGATAAGGGCTTGATTGGGAATGGAATCTTGTCATTCCTCTTTTAATGCACCCTAGATGGAGATTCATCTGATTCATCTTTGATTACTATGTCACCATGGGTAATGAGGTCTTGGATATAATCTTGAAAATGTTGACATCGATTAATAGTATGCCCCTAGGTTTGATGATATGCACAATATTGGTTATTTTTATACCAAGAGGGCTTAGAATTAGTAGGATCAAGATGTCAAATGGGTGGATAGACCATCATGTTAGAAGTGACTAGTTGGTTGAAAAGGGCTTCTAAGGACATAAGAAGGGGGTATAAGGAACCACTTCACTTTGTGACTTAGATTTGGAAGCATTGGAATTGAGATTAGATGATTGGTGATGTGATTCAGTGGATAGACTGGTTGTAGATAAGGTGGCCAAGATCAGATTCCCTTTGCTAGTATGGGATAGATGATGATTTATGACTAGTGAATGGAGGATTGGTATGGGAATCATATGAAAGGGCTTGGATGGGATGTGAAATGAGTTGAAAGGGATCAACACCTTTGAGGAGTGGAACACCCATCATAAGAAACTTCAAGAGGATCTCATCCTTATGGGAAACTATATATAGGTCTATAAATGTAGGATCTATCTCCATGGAGATGGTTGAGGAGTGATGGATGATGAAAGTAGGATAAGGATTGGATGGTTTCTTGATCAAAATAGGTTGAAATAATTGAGCTAGTATGATAGGTGATGATGATGATGAGGTGGAATAAATGTGATTAAGATGATATAGGACTAAGGTTAGATTTCAAATGGATAGTTCAATAGGTGATAATGACCTATTAATAATGCACAATTTTCAAGCTAACAAAAATATTGAGATTATGATGGGTGCCTAGATTCAAACTAGTAAGAGGAGGATATGATGGGTGATATTTATGAGTAGAAAAGTATGATAGAGACTAAATTGATGATGGGTTTGCTAGATTGAAATTTAAAAAAGTGATAAGATGCTAGTAGAATATTGACTAGAGATATAACTAATGGGAGGAGTGATATTAGATTAGGATGATATGCTAATGTGGATAAGAATACTAGCTCAAAACCTTAAACTGATTTTGCTCAAGATAGGATGGGATATGAGTTATGTGATGAAAGTGATTAGGATAAATGACAATAAGTATAGGTGATGATGAAGTGATGAAGGGGTGATGATGTGATGGGGGTGAGGATGATAAAGGGTAATGTAAATGAGATGGGGATAGTTTAGACCCTAAAGATCCAACTAAGATAAGATGAGGATGAGATTAGACTAGATTGGTGATGAGGACAAGGTCAAAACAAATGATTGATGATGGACAAGATGTGGGCTTGGAATATGATGTGAATGATAAGACCAAATGTGATTAGGATGTGTGGGGGGGGGTATGAGTAATGATGAATGCTACAAGTATATGAAGTGACTAGAAAGATGTAAAAGAGAACAAATTATGTACAAAATAAGATATAGGTGATGGGGATGTGGCTAATGATGAGTGAATAATGGTTGGACTAAAAGGAGGGGATGAAAAGGTGGTGATAAGATATGTCTAGGGAGGGATGGAGACAAGATGGGGGATGAGATAGGATAATACAAGGATAATATGTACAATGGGATGATGATAAGGTTGTGCAAGATGTGATTAGAATATCTAGGTTATGGGGGATGATCAAGGATGGGTGGATATGGTTAGACTAGGATGAGATTAAGACAAAAGGATAATATATACATGATGATGTCTAGGATGTACAAGACAAGATAATGATGATGGGGGTGTGACTAATGATGAGTGGTTCTAATGATAAGAGGGGAAAAAAGGATGTATAAAATAACAATGATAGGTACAAGAGGGTAGGACAAGGATAAATAAGATGATGATTAGGATATGTAGGTGATGATGGATGATCAATGATGAGTGGATAAGGCTATATAAGTGATTGATTATGAATGAAGAACAAGATGTGGATGATAATACAAGATGTATAGGATATGGCTAAACTAGGAGAAGATAAAAATACAAAAAGGATATACAAAGGACAATAAAAAATGACAACATGTACAAGTGGAATGCTAACAAGGATATACACGGTGTGATTAGGATATGGGATGGAGTATGACTAATGATCAATGAGTTTATAATAAGATGTGATTTTAAAAGGATATATAAATAAAAATACGTAGAATGAGATGATGAGATAAGGATGTACAAAAGAACAAGTGATGTACAAGGGGATAATGACAAGGATGTACAAGATGTGATTAAGATATAGTCAATGATAAGTGGATATAACTAGACTAGGATGGGATTAAGACAAGGTGGGAAATGGGATAAAGATATACAAAGGAAATGATGAGATAGGGATGGGATGATGGGGTATGAACAAAGAGGAATAGGATAATATGGGGGTGACTATATTAGGATGGGATAAAGACAAGATGAGATAAGGACAAAGATAACAAAGATAATATTTACAAGAGGATGATGACTATGATATACAAGATGATATGTAAAAAGGGATGATGTGATGTACAAGATAATAAAATGATAAGGCAAGGATATACATGAGACAATATATACAAATGGGGATGATGATAAGGATATACAAGAGGATGAATCAAGACTAAGATGATATACATAAATGATGACGGGATAAGGATGTACAACATTGTAGAATGATGAGGTAAGAATATACAAGATGGGTTGTGCAAAGACCTAAATAAGCATATAGGTTTGGGTGAAGGCTGACTCAGCTCACAAACAACACTAGTTTAACACAACACACAATAATTCAATCAAGCCACAATCCTATGATTAGTAAATTGGTGGGTGTGTAACCTTATACTCGCACCATCCAATGGCTTCATGGGTGAGGATAGAGGCTAATGGCCTGTTATGATATCAATCAAACCCTCTTAACCCTACTCTCACTCAATGGATACTTTAGAGTTAATACTGACTCTTATAATGATACACCTATTATGGTTGAAGTATCCTAATCTAGGTATACACAAAGGTTTTTAGGTGCATCCCCTATATATGTGAAGGTACGATGGGGCTCAAGTTTGTGTATGATGATGTCTGACCACCTTGCGTATTGGATATTAATCACCCCTCAATCTATGAAACCCTTTATGGGAATTTTTCTTACATACCTAACAAAAACTTTCTTGATTTTTAGATTCTACTAAAACATGGAGTTTGGACTAGTACATGGTGGTGAAATCCATAGTCACTAGCCCCCTAGAAAAGAAAAGGGATGGAGGGTTTATAGGTAGTTTTTGATCCCCCAAGAATCATTGCAAGGATGCAAGGGAGAGAACATACACCAACATAGCCCTTAGGATATAAATAGGCAGACAAAAAATTAATTTACCAATTAAGATGTGATTATATACAAAGATGAAAGATAAGAATATACAAAATAAAGAGTTATACACACAACAAGATGATTAAAAATGATATATATGAGACAAAATGATCAAAATTATTTTCAAATTACCACAAGGAGTCTTTGACAAGTGACCTGCAAGCACACAGTTAGTAGTTTGACTAGGGCACTCAAAAAGAGGGAACCTACAACATAAAGATTAGTAGTTTAGTTGATAATATTGAAGGGTAACCTGTAAGATAATGATGTTAGATTGAAATATAACTTGTAAAAGAAAGTGTTATATTCAACAAAATAGCCTCAAGAAACAAGATGTTAATCTAATACGCCCTAAAAAAATGCCCTAAAAAAATGTGATTTGGCTCTATAATTCCTTTAGGGTGAGTGGGCTATGATGTGGGGTTCTAGGGGTGGCAACACCCAGTAGGGTCAAGGGGTATGGCCCCTTGCGTAGTCTAGGGGAATTTCCCCCAATGATCTCTTTATATTGTAATATAAGGTAGGTTCAAGGGGTGAAATCCTCGACACCAAAGGTAATTTGGGCCTTGAGGGAAGCCTGAAATGACTTAAAATTTACCAAAAATGACCCTAAAAAAATACTTAAAATGATCAAATTAATGGCAAAGATTAATGTAAAATCATGATTACATAGTGTAAAATCATAACCAAAAAGTAAAAAATCATAACTAGGGGGGACAAAACTATAGATTGTAAGTTACAGTTTTGCAATGGTTAGATGATTGTGATGGTTACCTTGCAAAATTGTGATTGTTAAGCAAAAATGTGACTGAAAATGACAAAATCACTATTAGCTATAATTTAAGAGTTATAGTTTTGTTATAAATGAAAAAACCCTCAAAATTTGACTATTTGAAAAATGATTTAACAGGATATGACAAATTATCTAGATTTTGAAAATGTTTATTTACAAATGCCTATAATAGATTAAAACTAGTATATTAAAATTTTACAAGTGGATACTTAGATGCTTAACAAAATGACCCAAAATTTTGATTATTTAGATGATTAAAAGATGTTTTATTAGCATATTAGATCCTAATTATACCCTTATGGAATGTTAAAGATAACCCACAAGAGTCAAAATTGACTTAAAATGACAAAATTGATAAAAATGTGGAAAATCGCTATTAGGCTTACAATATCGTGATTCCATAGAACAATATCACTAGTCTCAAGATTTTAAAATTTGTGATTTTGTGTAATGCTAGGAAAAGGTTAAAGATAGTGTTTTGTCTTGTTTTGTCTTCAGATAATTCTCCTACCCTATCTTTCTCTCGACCCTATAAACCACACAAAAAACCTGATAGAGAAAAGGTTTTGGGTTATAGTATGTGGTTAGTAAAATTTTCTTCTCAAGAAATAAGATGTGAAATAGAGGGATATGTGACTATTTTGATGAAAATTTTTGCCATGTAAAATAGATAGAGTTAGAATAACATCTATAGATCAAAGGATAAATCATGATGGTTAGTGTTTTTAACTAGAACCATAATATCATGACTCTAGTAGGCAATATTGTGATTATCAGGACAAAGTCACAGTTTTTTTGAAAGACAAAACCCTACAAAAATAGACCATTAGTAGTTTACAAAATCATGACTCACTCTACAAAATTGCTACTCTCTATGCAAAGTCATGAGTCATGAATTATGGTTTTGTTAAAGGACAAAAACCTGACATGGTTAGCCAAATGGTTAGCACTCAGGTAAAATGGTTAAGACAAAGTCACAATTCCTGGGGATAAAATCATGCCTACATAGGACAAAGTCATGAATAATAGTGCAATGTCATAGATTTCACTTGTGCATGCAAAATTTCTAAAAATTTAAGATTTTCCTTGTTGAATTGATCCTGAAGGCTAGCAAAAGACTATTAACAAGAAAAAATGATTAATTTGGGAGGGATTGTCCCACAGTGGTTGCTAAAATGTAGATGAAATTTTAGCTCTATATGGATTTAACAATGTAAATTCAAACCCAAAGATCAAACTAATTAATTAAAGTGATAGAGCCATTAAGACCAAATTCAATGAATGAATAAAACCAATTCAAAACAACATTAGAATCCTAAAGCTAAGTGCTCTACACCATGATCAAATGGATTCAAAATAAGAAGATTAGGATGAGATTGATTACCTTGACTTAGATTTTAACATTATGATGGCATGATGAAGGATTGTTGGATGCTTGGATGGTTGGACATGGATTTGTTATCAATCTTGTAGTTAGCTCCAATAGAGGAGTGACCTTGGTTAAATAGAGGAAGGAGGGAAAGATCAATGGTGGATATTTGAAATTGGATGAGGAAGATTAAGGGTTGAGGATTATCCAAGGAATTTAAAATTCCTTTGAAGCCTCTAGATTTGGAAGCTTCTAGAGAGGAGGGGTAAAAATAGAGAGGATTTTATAATCCTCAAAATCTAGAATCCTTTTAGGGATTAATTAGGCTTAGGGATGGATTAAATATGGATTAAGTGAGTGATTAGGGAATAGGGGTGTAGGAGAGCCTAGGAATAGGCTTAGTAGGTGGGTAGGTGGGTCATGAGAATTTAAAATTCCCAAATAATAGATAAGTAGGATTAGGATGGGATAATGGGGATTTAGGATAGATTAATTTATTGGTGGGGATGGGATAAGGTCAGTAGATGAATGATAATATAAGGGGGATATTAGATAAATGGACTAGGAAGGGGGAATTAATTAGCAGGAAAAATTAGAATAAATGAGATGAGTGGAATTAGTGTCGACTAATAGGAATATTAGTGATAATAATGTAAGCGAGAGATTTTAGATATATACACATTGAATGTTCACATACAACTGGTTTTAGAACCACACACACACACACACACACACACACACACACACACACACACATTATAGTCATTGAAATTTTTGAAGCTTATGGCACATTGTTGAGTCATGATTGGTTGAAAACATTGAATGGATATATGGCAATAAATTTCTCACACATATGGCTTCCTTGAAAAGGAGTAGATAATCTAATTCATGTTGATAGAAAATTAAATATGAAGTATATTATTACATAATATAATTCTAGGAATGAGAAGGTCAACTTTATATCCTCACATTCTAGTGTTTATACATTTAATACAAAGCATTGATATCATGAACAAGAATTTAAATGTCCTTCATAATTATGGACTCTTCATTTTGATAGAGCCATATCTAAGTAAGGATCAAACATTGGCATTCAAATAACTGATCTAGATGGTAAGATATACCTCACTTCATATACGCTATAATTTCCTTACACTAACAATCAAGTTGAGTATGAAGCTCTGATCTTAGGCTTACAGTTTGCACTAAAACACAATGTCAAATAGTTGTTGATATTTGGTGATTCAAAGCTACTTGTCAACCTGATTAGAAGAAAATATTAGTGAATACTTGATTATTTTAAAAAGTATAAACATATATCCTCAGATAATATTTAGTCATTCAAAGCATTCAACATTAGAGCTATTCCAAGAAAATAAAATAAAACTACCAATTCACAAGCAGCTTTAGCTACCAACTTAGCACTGCTCCAAAAATCTAGAATGTAATTTTTTTGTGGAGTCAATTCCTTGCTCCTATATCCCAAACAATGTGGAGATATTCTAGTTGTTTGATGATGAATGACATATCTTATAGTTTATGAATAATTCTTGAGCCTTTGAATCTTAAATAATAGATGAAAAAGATTTTGAGCCTATAAACATAAAAGACCTAGGAGAAGATGATGTCTTACAACTAAAAGAGAATCATCTACCTATGGGAATAGTTTCATTAAAACAAGCATTTGACATGGATCTACAAGATCAAAAGTGGAAACATTCTAAAGTAAGTGAATTCAATTTCACTAATAATAATCTAAGAACCATTGAATATCTTCAGTATGTCAATATTGGCTCGAGTTTCATTGAGAGTGAGAAAAAGAAATTGAAGGGTTTGATGATAAAATACAAGGATGTGATAGATTAGACATATGAAGATATAAAAATCATTGATTCCATGGTCATCACACATACTATCCCTTTGAAGTCAAATCACAAGCCCTTTAGGTAGTGCATGAGGCTAGTGAATCCAATTTTAAAGCCCCTCATTTAGATATAAGTTCAAAAATTATTAGATACTAAGATTATATTTGTAATTAGGCATTCTAATTGGGTTTCTAACTTGGTGCCTATCTAAAAAAATTGAGAAATTAGGGTGTGAATTGACTTTAGGAACTTAAATAGAGCATCAAAAATGATAACTATCGTTTATCCTCCTTGGATGAATTATTACAAATGGTCAATGGGTCTGAAATGATGCCATTTTTGGATGGATTTTTAGGATCTAATCAAGTGTTGATATAAGTAGAGGATAAAATGAAGACCATTTTTACCACTAAGTGGTGAATGCTTTCATATAAAAGGATGCGTTTTGGCCTAGTTAATGTAGGAACAACCTTACAACATGCCATGGACTTTGATTTTCAAGGACTCATTGGAAAATGCATCATAATTTATGTGGATTATCTCATGGTATTTTTAAAGAATAGAGTCAATCCTGTAGATCATCTACATAAGGTATTTGACAGGTGCAATAGATATTGAGTGTCACTAAATCTAAAGAAGAACATGTTTAGAATTAAAAAAGGTAAACTATTAGGCCACATCATTACCAAAGATGTGATTTCCATTGATACATAAAAAATCCAAGCCATTTCAAAAATAATGCCTCCTAACAATAGAAAAAATTGAAGTCTTTCTTTGGCAATATAAACTTTGTATGAAAGTTTATTTATAGATTTGTAGAGATTGTCAAGCCATTGAACGCCATTTTGAAGCATGATGCTAAAATAGAATGGATAACTAAATATAATAAAGCATTTCAAGATATTAAGACTGATATTTCTCATGCTCTAGTTATGATTATCCTTGATTTTACTAAGAATTTATTTCTATATTCATTTGCTTTGGAACACACTATAACAATAGTACTCACATGAAAGGTAGATGATAGTGAATATTCAATTGCCTTCATGAGTACTAATGAAGATGTAGAGTTAAAATATTCAATGATAGATAAGAATATATATGACTTAATCTAGGTAGTGAAGAAATTTAAGCACTAGATCCTCAAAAATAAGACATACGCCATTGTTTTAGATCTGGATATGAAACTTATGCTTGGCCAAAATGAGTTGGGAGAGATAAGAGGTAAATATATGGCTAAATCACAAGAGTTTGATTTGGAAATCAAATTCACAAAGATGGTATGAGGCCAAAAAATCATCTAGGTCATGACGAAAACATATCCATGTATTCATATCAAGTAGATCAATGAAACATAGGTAGCTAAAGGTGAATGATATGCCCATATCATCCACTACCTACTCACAAGTAAATGTTCCCTTGAGTTGAACATAGAGAAAATATGAGCCCTCATGCTCAAGTCAACCCATTACATGATCAAAATGAGAATTTTGTATAAGAATAACTATGAACACATCTACTTGAGGTGTGTTTCAAGAGAAGAAACTAAAAAATATAGATTATTTACATCAAAAGATAGGCTATGGACATCCTTCTGAAAACATAACTCAAAATATCCTAAGGATGTGATACTATTAATCAAGTTAGAACATGCCATGAATGTCAAGTATTCAAAAAAAGGAAATTCCACACTGCTATGTTATTACATCATGTGATCAATAGATGGCCTTTTTCTCAGTGTTATCTCGACTTTGTTGGAGTGATTAATCCAAACTCTTCAGCATGATACAAATTCATTTTAACAATAACTAACTATTAAACCATATGGATAGAGGCCATGGATAAAAATAATTATAAAGCCTAAGATGTGATTAAATTTATGGAAGAAAACATACTAACCAGATTTGGGACTCCAATCTCCTTAGTATGTGACAATGGTCTAAATTTTTAGTTGGATAAATTTATAGAATGAACCTATGATAACCAGATGATAATCAATTTTTCGTCAAACTATTATCCATAAGGGAATAGAGGTGATGAGTGCACCAACAAGAATATAATAGTTTCCATTAAGAAATCAACACAATTTAAACCAAAACATTGACACCTATTGTTGAAATATGCACTATGGGCAGATAAACCAGACATAAGTCGGCTCTTAAATCTTCACATTTTATGCTCATATATGGATAACAACCAGTCTTCCCTATTTATCTTAATATTCTAATATACCAATTCATCTAGGAGTATATAGGAGAAGATAAAAGCATTCAGTCTAGGTTGTGAGACATAGTCCAAATAGAAGATGCATAAACAAAAGCATTACATAGCTTCAACAAACACCAAGACATTGTCAAGATTTGGTTTGATAAAATATATAAATAAAGGCTTCCAGGATTTCATACTTAGTGTTTTTATGGGATAAGACACATGAAAAGAAAGGACATCATGACAAGTTCAATCCTTTATAGATTGGGCCATATCAAATCTATGAAATCCTACGTAACAATAATATTTATTTGAAGGACCTCCAAGGCAATTATCTTACTTTTCAAGCATAGTTAAAGTTTTTAAAACATTATTTCATCATTGTTCCAGCTAGAGATGCTTTAGAATGAGTGTGAGTTTGAACGTAGAAGTAGTAGAACAGATTTATTGATTTATAGAATAGATTTCTTTCTTTTTGTCCTTTGGTTTCCTAGTTGAGCTTTCTTATATTCTTAGATTAGCTTTACAATTTTGTTAGATTAATTTCCATGTTTTTTGCATTTGATTTTATAGTTAGTGGTTATGGTTTCTATATTAGTTTGCTTAAAACCATAGAATAATCTGATCAATTTCTTATGATGAAATCCTCAAAAGACTTGCCAAAATAAAGATGATAATTGAAGGGGTACACAATTGGCATTCATCAATATTTTTTCTTTTAGTATTTAAACCTATAGAATTAAGGTATGTGTTGTGACTGAGATTAAGTTCTTATCTAAATTTAATAAGTTCACCAGGTCTTTGAAAGTTACTTTGATACACTCATTCAAATTTTTACAAGACTTTTTATTTTCAAAGATCAATTACACTCTCATATGCTAAAACTTGGATGAGATAAAATAAACATTGAAATGGATGTATTCTGATAGGGACATATTGATAAAAATAAGTTGTCTTATACATACACCCAACCAATGGTGGTTCACAACTCTTATTCCATATTTATTTCAATAAAAATACAAAAAATAAAAAATTATATAGATATAAATTAATTGATCAAATCATACAAAATTATGAAAAGAGGGTGATTTAAGTAATCTCTAATAGGGCGATAAACACCTGGATGGAAGTAAAATAATGCTTAAATTAGATTAGAGGTATCTCTATCAGGGCTATGGACACCCGACTAGTAGTAGAGCAATGCCCATGTTTCCCTTATTGTTGGTTATAAAATCAAAAAATTAAAATGAGACCTACAGTTTCTATCCAGATCTTTATCAAAAAACTCATAGCAAGGTGTAAATGAATTCCACATAATAACACATAGATGCTAGAAATGAAAAGGATTAGTAAGTTGCATGGAGAATTTGGATTCTCTTTTAGTTATATGGTCTATTTATTATTTTCTTATAAGATCTAAATTTTGTATTATAATACATAAACCAAAAATCTAGGTTCGTAAATACTTAACAATTTTTACCCACTGAGTTTCCATTTGTTGTGCCCCAATACACCCCATTTTGAATATTTCAAATAAGGGATCACTTGCCTTATAAAATTTCTTCAAGCCAAAGTCTAAATACATTGTCCATTGAGAAGATAACCTTAGAGTCCAAATATTGACATATTTCATAAATTCTAAGTTTAAATTTTTTGTTTTGAGTACTATGTTGCTTTATTAAAATTTAAAATTGAAACATTGTTATATTGTTTATGAAAGCGTTTGAATTTTAAAATGAGCCTTTTGAGTAAATAATGAGACTAACCATTTTATGTTTTAGTCCATGTATGCTTGGATTTGGTTCTATGCAGGTTATTTCACAACCAATTTTTTTCCATTTCATTTATGGGATATCTCCAAGCTCTGATCTTGCCACATCTCATTATCTTGCACATCCCAAAATTTTGATGATTAACTAAATATTTATTATTATATATTTCTGGGATTTTTATAAATGTCTACATCCTTCCCTTTTGTAGCTATCTAATACTTAAAAAAAATCATAAATCTTCTGGGCCTCTGAGTTGACGGGATTTTGTCAAGTGTCACCATCTTACTCATCCTGACCAAAGGATATTTGTACAGTTTACCAAGTTTAATGATCTTATAGTTCTATAATATTTCTCCACATGTCATGATCCTATTAACCTACATATGACATCAACAACCTTATATTATAGGTCTTCCGAGCAAGTAGATCAGTGAGAACAGTCCATGTGGCATCATCCCATGAAACTATAAATTGACATAGTGAGGTAAAAATTAGAGTTTAATAGTATTTTGGGTCACCAAGATTAATCCATCTGTTGTAATCCCACTAATCCATGGATTGCATAATATAAAATAAAGAGTTTTTCACTCTAAGCATGTGATTCACTGAGATCTTATTAAGTGTCATCATCACGGGAGCTCAAGGCCAAAGAAACAAAATACAAAGTAGTAAAATTTGGCATTCAATAGATAAATGACATGCAACCACATGCCCCCAACTAAACAAAGTAATTTTAAACAAGAAAAAAAAGCTATGAAAGTGCAAAAATAAGACTTATATAATACTAAGATGATGAGGCACCTAGAAGCAGTGAAAAGAAGACATGTGGTAATTTAATCTTCTAAAACTAAGTCCAAAATCAAAATTAAAATAATAAAAAAATAGAGGGGAATAAAGTGAAAGCTATTGTTTACATTTAGTTCATTACCAATTTTAGTTCACACCAATTGGTAACTCAATGAATTCAATTTTTAGAGCCAACAAAGCTAAGTGATGTATTGTGTTTACGTGATTTGATTCCATTGCCTTCTTGTTATTTTGTGCAAACTATGAATTTGAATTCCCTAACAATTAAGATACTTCAAGTTTTTTTAGAAAACATAGTATTTGCACAATTTCAATATCTTCATCATCTCACACTCCTTCCTTTGCTTATTCAATTATAGGCATGATAAAATACATGAATATAATATTCAATTTAGTAGCATTACAACATGAATTCAAACACTATCTAGCTATATGGAAAGAAGTGGATGCTATAGATCCATGTGAAGTAGGGGATTAATCATCCATATTCACACAATTATATAGAAGTGACATTTTGGCTATCAAGGTAGTAGTCCTACATAATGCTATGGCAAAACCTAATGTAATGCCTTGCATTGTCTTACTTTACAATTTTTTTTATAAATGAGAAAATTTATGGGAAGATATTACACTTCAGGGTTATCCATACTCTTGTGTCCTACATTGGTGACAATGCCTTTGAGAAATATTATAGGCTCCTTATTCCAAATATAACCTATGGTCAAGTTATGATAAAATCATGGATTTTTGTAAATTTGATCCCTCGTAAATTAAAATAGTGGGAAAATAACCCAAGCAACTTTATGATTAAATCCCCAATTTCCTCTCTCCCCATAGTTGATTTCGATCTAGGGACAAGGATTGTTATGGCTTTGTTAAACTGATTGTATGGTTTCCCTAATGTTTCTTATGTCCATGAGATATGGGTCATGTTGTTGGATATTATTTTGAGTTTTAAAAAAATTATTTCCCTCAAAGAAATCATCAGCTTCAATTTGATACATCAAATTAGTAATAGAACCAACTTGCATGATGGAAATTTCTACATGATGTCACAGGTAGTGGATGTTATAACTGCTACAATGCACCCTTCTTATGAAGAACCTTGGGTGTCATCCATAGAGTATCCTAAAAATAGAGTGTGTGGTGAGTTAAACATTATTCACATATACAAATTTAGAAGGCAAATTCAAAGGATCACAAATACATTTTACCCTATGGTATATAGAGGTATCTATGGGCAAAACATGCCTAGGTTATCAATCTAAATCAAGAGAAACATGAATAAAATTGCTGACTATTGGTATTACCTTGAGTGCATCATAATAAAAATTGAGGGCACTAAAATAAAACCTTTATATTTTCCACATAATGTTATAGACAAGGTGGCTGAAGAAGAGATCATCGCATAATTCATTGATAACATAGATTCCCAACTTAGGGGTGTCAGATAAGGAGCTCTATATTCAACCCCTATTAATACTTGCTGTATACAATACACAAAATAGATCACCTCAAGTTTGTTGGAAAAATTAGAATGCATTATGGTATGAATAAGGCACCATTCTGATATTAGGATCCTAGGAGGAATTTTAGGGAACCCCTGAATAAATTTGAAAGGAAAATAAAGATCTATTGTGGACACCAATCATATAATCATGATTCCATATTTATAAATGTTGAATATGACAATGATGTTTCTCTTAGAATGTGCAATGATAACATGTCCATGATAATGGCTCAAAGGATACAATATGATCCTACTATCACAAAATAGGTAAAGAGAATAGACAATGAGTAATGGACTTCAACACTAGTTCATGGGCCTCCTATCCAACTAAAGGTAGAAAGTGAGGGGACTAAACTTGTTAAAAAAGTAGGATAATCAAGGGGAATTTTTGGGTGAAGAACATGGCTTACTAAAATCATAAATTATAATTGTTGGACACGTGTGAATCGAACTATTTTATCTTTTGTATGTATTCGACTTACATAAGCATAAGGATATATGACAAAATGAGAAGAGTCACTCCTTTTGGGCATATAAAAAGGATAGAATGTGGAGAAACAAAACTAAGTAAAACTCTCCATATAGGGCTCAATTGTAGTTGTATATGGTTCTAATGTGATAGAGATTATTACATATTATTCTAAAATAGTTTTCCTATGTCTCTTTTATCATTGTTCAGTGCATAGTGAGTACTTTGTTTGTTTTAATCTATTAATTTATGAGTTTATACCAAATATTAAAATTAAAATAAAATTATGTTATTTTAAAAATCAAATTTTTTTTATTAATGAATATATTTAGTCTAATTCTGATATTGACTATGCACTTTTATTATTTCTGTGCAAGCTATCCCTGATTAACATGTTTTGAAGGGTTTATAAGAACCTCTACTAACAATGGTGAAATGAGCTTGGACTTTGTAAGAAAATTTTGAGATGGTTTTTAGGATAAAAGGATATATAGAGATGTCTTAATGAAAAAAATTAAAATTTTACCGAAGAGGAAGCAAGAAGAATAGGGAAAACTATGAAATTTATTATTGAAAAACATATCTATGGTGAAATCGACAAAATATTTTGGTGTGAATTACCTAAGATATTAGTTACTTGCTTATTCATATTAGAGTACTATTATTTTCAACTAGAGAGGATATAACTCATAACTTTATTGGAAGAAAAACTATAAAAATTGTGAAACTTAGACATTGATTGGACCTATGCAATATATTACTGGATATACTACTATTAATGGGTATATTACCAAATTTATTGTACAAGGCTATTTATATTTTAAAGTTGTGTAGGATCAATTTGTCATGGGAATATATGAGAATTTAATTCAATGAATACCTACTATGATTAAGATGTTGGTTGTAAAAAATGCTATGGTGCCTACTCCTGCCAACATAGAGCAGTCACTTCAGGCATTATGGGGATGCATACGATGCATGAGTGAATGATATGGATATAAGTAGAGAAAATTGAACCTAAAATCAAAATAGGGAGGATTAAAAGAGTTAAAGTGAAAATAATATTATGGGATTAGAAATAAAACTACAATAATAGAGAAAATGGAACAAATCGAATAATCTAGACTTAACTGTGAGTAGGTGTAGGAATAAGGTAGAAGACACTGAAGAAAGGGGAGCCCAAAGAGAAACTTTTTAAGGTTGGTAAGTAGAGTAAATATAGAGTAGGAAGGAAAAGGGCCTAAGGAGGAATACGATAGAGATGTGATTAGCGAGAGATGGATCAGAGTGAAGAAGAAGAAGAAAGTAGAGTAAAAATAGAGAGTTAAAAGATAAAAGTAGTTCCTAGGCAATAGAAAAAATGCTTATAGCAGTGGAAGAATATTCATGAGAAGAGATTATGTAGAAGCATAAAAGTATGATAGGTTCAAGATCATAATTATAAGAAGTCAAGGATAAATATTATTCATTTCTTGAGTATGCATCCCCCAACCCAATTTTTATTTAGTTAAAACACCAAGTGCAAAGGAAGGGATAGGAAGAAGTTGGTTTGAGTTATTTATTGATATGTTTGGAAAACTTAGTGTAAAGAAAAATCAGTCCTTAGATGATAATAGGTTAGAAGTGGTTAATTTAATTTCTAAGACAATTTTAAAAGAGTAATAAAACATGCGTAAAAACCTATAGTCATAGTGACTAGTGAAAAATAACCTATAATCATAGTCATGAGTGCACAAAATCCAGTGTTATCCCTTACAAGTAACCCAAATATGTAGTGAAATCTAGGAATGTTTGTTGTGGTGACATAATATGATGGTTCTATGGATCCTGAGTAGTATTTATTAACTTGTAACATGAAATGATAGGTTAGGGGAATAAATTTTGATGATGTAAAGAAGTACAAGCTCATATGAGCTTTAGTAGGTTATGATTTGGAATTCATTTTCAAAAGAGATGTTAATAGTACAGATCTCCAATAGGTCAAAACATAGTTAGTGGTAGAATTCAAAATGAAGAAGTGCATAAGCTAGACTATTCAAGCCCTCAAAGAGATCTAGTAGCAGAGTGGATAATCTATGTGGGACTATGACTATATATTCTTAGATGTGATGAATAAAATTGATTTTATCATGGAGGATAAAGATAAATCTTCTTGGTTCATAGAAGGATTGAGATCAATAATCAAATTTGCTATTGCATAGTCTCAATTAATTCGTAACAAAGGTTGATGGTTGATCAGATGCATTAAGAGTAGAACAAATTGAAGGTTATGGAGATGCTCAAGTCACTAGATCCAAAGTAGAAGAAAAGATATATACTTTCATAAAGAGGATAGATGAGATGCTCAAAATTGATAAATCTAAACTGGGTTTATGTTGCATGGAGTGTGGTCAAGAGGGACATCATACGAATGATTGTCCTAAAATTAAGCTGGAATTCTATAAACTTTTTAGAGTAGTAGGGAACATAACTCAAAATGTCATCTACTACAATTTTACATATAAAATTCTGAAATTTTGTATTGTAGTTTTTGTAAATTGACCAACCATGACAAAAAGAGGCATTGAGCCTTGCAAGAATTAAAGGAAGATATTACCAAGAATGTCTTCATAGTTATAATGTAGTAGTTACCCAATACAAAACAAGGACTCCTAGGCCTAGATGTAGAAATTATGTGTGTGACATAAGGTATTCCTAAATGGATACCTTCATCACCTCAATATCAATATCAACCCCAGGGTTTGGCTGGTTGGACACCGTCATCACCACAATACCAATTTAAATATTCATGGAATAGTGTGAGCCCACAATAATAACAATCAAATTGGGATCCTACATCATATCAACATCAATATGATGGATATAATGCACAACAACAACAATAAGGAGGATTTGCTAGAGAATAATCACATGATTGGGTTTATCAGTAGAACACAGGAGGTTCTAGAGGAGGATATAAAGAGGGATACCAAAGAGGATATCAAGGCAGTTGAAACAATGTTAATCACCAAAATAACCAACCCATATAATGCTATTTATGTGGTGAGTATAATCATTTTACATGAAATTATACTAATAATCCTCAGAAAAAGTATATTGTGTGTATTGTAGAGTGGAAGGAAAACATAAAAATGAACATTGACTAGTATTGGAAAATTAAAGAAAAAATTTAGTGCACAATATGAATATGATTAATGCACAACCTAAAGAAAATACATTTATATAAGTAGTTACCAGACAACAACATGCAAAGCAATAATTTATTACATTATAAATGCCACAAGATAATGTAATTAGAAAGGTACAATGAGACAAATATCCTAAGCCTATGATAGAGAAGGGATCGATGTATTAAGTTGTACATTTCCTACAAGACATACAATAATAGAGTGCATTAGAATGAGACACTACAACCATTGATGCAAATATGTATGGACAAACTATGCAGATCATGAAATAGGAAGGTGTTATGACAGCACTGATAATTTTTTTTATAATTACTCATCATGATACATAATTAATATATTGCCTAGAATATTATAAATATTTTGCATAATATTTTGGAGTGCACATATAGGGGATAAAAATGGGAGAACAAGGTAGTCTGGTATCTTAAAATAAGTAAAACATGGGATGTATACTCATGAATGGACATTGAGATAATAGGTTATGAAACCCCTAATGTGTTATTTAACTTTAGGAGTATCGTTAATATGATTCCCATATCGACATGGGAAGTTATTGGTATGCCATACTAGAGATATAATCCTATCATCCTCAATATCATAAACTATAAGCATGTATAACCAATTGGTCACCTTGAAGATTGGGAGATTCAAGTTATCAAGCTAAGTCTTCATAGTGATTTTAAAGTCATTGACATGAAGATAGTTGAGACCCATTACACTACCTTAATTGGTAAGAAATGAGATTATAATGGTCAAATAACAATTAATATAGCATGAAATAAACTAGAGGCTCATTAAGAGATAAGATAATTATCATCCCTTTGAATAAATTAGAACAAAAGCCTAACATGATTCTAAAATAACCAGAGTCGCCATATGCCTGTGGTGATAATAGTTGGTTCAAAGTCAATAAATAGACATAGAAAAATGCACTATGAGATATAGAGTGTCAATTTTTAAACCCAAAATTGGAGCAAATAAACACAATAAAGTAACCACTTTATAAGCTGTTACAAAAAAAATCTCCAACACCCCAATTTCAACTTGAAGATTATACCTCTCCATCGGTGTGATATCCTACTAAGTCAAAGGTGGATTTCATATATAACACATGTTTAACAATAATGGATTATATATAACGTACTCTAGAGGGTGTTTAACCTTGGGAAACAACATCTTCAATAAGTGAGGATTTAAACACCCATATGTTGAACTAGGCTAGGGGAGATTACATGATATGGTATTTGTGCATGCTTTTCACCACTTAATGTTAATTACCTCAATACTTTATGATAGAGGATTTTTATCCATTAATTTTGAGGTTATATCACCATGTGCTAGAGGTGGATCAAAGAATTAACGCACTTAGATATGTACTAAAGTCAACTTTCATGACTTGGTGGGCAACAAATAAAGATCCAGAGTTACACTAAGAGGAAGCATGTGGATTTTTATATGTGAAATTTTAGTAATCACCTACTATGAAATCAAAATGGACATTATTTCAAGAAGGCCAATGTCCCAAGCTACACATTCATCAATGTGTAGGTATATGGTCTATGCAAGGAGTTGAGCCAAGGTATTGAGTGCACATTTTTAGTCACACAGTAGTACCACTCCCAACTACCTAGTACATGCATCAAGAGTGTAGGAGAGATATAAAACATTGGACACAAGTGCAACAAGACTTTATTAAAACTTTTGTGTTTGAGGTTGATAAACCATTAGTGTATAATACATTTCAGAAACTAAAAACCTTTATATGTTATGGTCAAGTAGAAGATTTGCGTGATGCAGTAGAGTCATCATCATAATAAGAAGTGGCTCAATATTTTAATTGTATGCTTCATAATTACAAGTCTAGTCAATAAGAAAAATATCTTATTAATCCTTGTTATATAATAACATATGAGCTAATAGAATCTAGTGATAATGAAGAAGACCTAGATTTAGAAGGCTTCTTTGAACTAGAATGAGAAGTCAAACCAATAACTACCCAAAACATAAAATGAGTTAAAGAGGAAAGACTACATAATGAGAAGATGAGCACACTCTATGAGAGGATCTACCCAGTGGATCAAATAAAGTATATCAAAAACCACTAAAAAAGATTGAATAAAACATGGAAACAAAGTCAATCCCTAAACTTATGACTATGGGAGACTACTGGGGCTAGGATCAAATTTTGGAGGCATTGTAACTACTATGAGACTATCATGATGTCTTTTTAACAAAATTATCATAAGTAAAAGGTGTGATCCATCATTGGGGGAGATGCACATAGAATTGAAAGAGTATGTTAGACACATTAAAAAGTGCCCATAAAGACTAGACCCCAATATGAAGATAAAAGTAAAGGTTAAACTGGATCACATTTAAGAAACATAAATCCTTTATCTAGTTAAAAAAGGTAGATTGGGTGAGTCCCATAGTTGTGTATCCAAATAAGTATTTGGAGATTCAAATTTGTGGGGACTATCAGGCACTAAATGATGCCTACATCAATGATCCATTTCTAATACTATTCACATATGAAGTCCTTAAGCCAGTCATAGGTTATGAGGTGTACTCATTCATAGACCAATTCAATGTATGCCATCAAATTCTAATCATATAAAAGTACAAAGATAAAATAACCTTAGAAATAGAATGAGGGTCATTCGAATATAAGGTAATGCCCTTTGGTCTGAATAATGTGCAAACAATTTTCTCTAGGGCTATAGTAACTACATTTAAATATTTATTTCATTATTTTTTGGAATTTTATTTGGATGATTGGGATATATTCTCACTATTTAAAAAGTATCTACCAAAGATATGATTAATGATATAATGATGTCCATGTTTTTTCATTACTTTGAATCTAAATAACTATTTTTCTGAATCTAAATAACTATTTTTTCACACCTTTCAGTGTTCATTTGGGACATGTTGTATGCAGTGATGGAATTTTGGTTAACCAAGATAAGATTGTAGTAATAGTGGGGTACCACCCCCAACCAACTCTATACAAGTGTGCACCTTTATAGGTCATATGGGATACTATAAAAAAATCATAAAAGGATACACAACCATATCTAAATCGATGGAAAAGCTACTGTGCAAAGATATAAAGTTTGAGTGGACATAAGAATGCCAAACAACATTTATTGATCTCAATCCAAGGTTAGTAACAAAATGTATTTTAGTTTTTCATCACTATAAAAATCCATTCCATTTACATGTGGATGCTTCTAGTATTACAATAGGAGCCATCTTAGTATAATCAGGGGATGGTGGGTTGGAACATCCCATACACTTTGCCAATAGGAAACTATTAGTAGCAAATAAAAATTATATGACTATAAAAATAGATGGATTAGCTATGGTGTTTACATTACAAAAGTTTGATATCATATGTTAGCCATATCATTTAAGACTTTCATAGACCACTAGGCATTGTGATACCTGGTTAACAAGATAATGTTGGGAGGATGAATCTCTAGGTGGCTAATGTTGTTTCAAGAGTTTCAATTCTAAATCAATGTGAAGCTATGTTGAGAAAATGCGGGACCATATCATCTAAATAGTCTACAAAATGGAGAAGAACTAGAGGATGAGTCCCCATATGCACACTTATTCAGTGCTACCGTGGTCCCTGATAATATGAAAGACATTGAAAAATTATTAGAGCAAGGAACTTCCATACACATTATGTTGAAAGGGATAAAAATCAAATGGAGACAAGAGTAATTCAAAATAGTCTCATTAACGGATTTTTTTACAAGATTGGGAAAGATGATGTGTTGCGTAGAGTAACATTAGAGTATGAACGACGATAAATTTTCCTAGAAGCACATCAAGGAGTTGAAAGAGGTCACTTCATGAGAAAACCCATTGTAATAAAAATATTACATAGTGATATTTGGTGATCAACCTATCTTTAGGATGCACATAGGGTGGCCAAGCATTGTGATGTGTGTCAGAGAATGGGAAAATCCAATTAACAGGATGAGATGCCATTAGTCCCAATGCTTGCAAATAAACCATTTAAACAATGAAGAATTGAATTTATAGGACTTATAACACCTCAAATTAAATGTAACAATGCATAATACATTATTACTATGATAGATTACTTCACCAATTTGGTGGAAGCTGTTGTGATGCCAAGTTACAATGTGAAGGATGCTGGCAAATTCTTTAATGAAAATATCATTACCAGATTTGTATGCCCAATAAAACTTGTCACTAATAGAATAACACATTTACTCAATAACACTATCAAGATTCTCATTGAGGATTTTATGATCTCGCACCATAAGAGCATGACTTATGACCCATAAATAAATGGACAAGCTGAAGCATTGAATAAAGTATTGAGTAAATGCTAACAAAAATATGAAATATTCAAAGGGATGATTGGGAAGATTTATCATAAAATTATTTAGGTACATATAAAAAATTACAAATGTACCACAAGATTCACTCCCTTTTAGCTCATTTATGGTCTTGAGGTAGTGATATCTATAGAGTATATTGTTCCTAGTCTACACATTATAAAGGTTATGAGGTTGTGCGATCAAGACTCTATGAAACAAAGATTAATAGATTTAGTTAAGATGGAGGAAAATTGACAAAGGGAAAAATGTATGAAAGATATTAAAAAGTTAAGTTAGAAGGCATGGCATGATTGCAACTCATGATCTAAGCAATTTCATCCATAATAAGTAGTACTATTGTATGCTAATAGATTTAAGGCATTCTTAGGAAAACTGTGCATGAGATGGAAAGGACCCTACATTATTCATGAAGTCTCACAACAAGGAACCATTATGTTAAAATATCTACAAGGAACCATATTTCTAGGATGTGTTAATGGTTTTAAGATTCAACCTTACCATAATTAGTCTCTATCATTCCTTGCTACTAATATCAGAGGATGCTGAGTAACACCATTCAGTTATGAATTTTATTTAATTTTGTTTTGTGTTTTTTTATTTGTTTTGTTTACGTTTAGTGTGTTTGTATGGTGTGATCTTTAGATCACAACACATCAGAATGAAGTTTGAATAATCGACATCACAAACTACAATCAATTCATAAGAGCTATCCTGAAGGAATGACATTTGGAAACAACTACATGATAGTCATCAAATAAGTCAAGGAAGATGGCACTAACAAGGAAAGTATAATGAAAAGACAAACAATGGTCAATAAATACCATTAATGATAAGACACTTGAACAAATTACATCTTTCCTAAAGCAAATCATGTGACAAAATGATAGGTTAGGTCATAAAAGAAATGAGATAGGTGAAAGGATGTTGAGTCACATCATCCACCTAACAATGCATGAATAAAATAATCTAGATGGAAAAGGGTAACCATTATATAAAATAATAGCCAATTGATATTAATTGGGAGGTAAACTTGTGCACAACTAGCTCAATGCATTTAAAATACTTGTTTAGATGGATTTGGGGGCCAAAAACTATATAAAAATGGGCATGCATAACACAAAGACATTACACACTCCTATAACTAGGTGAACTCTATGATCTACTTTTAAAATACCTTCATACACACATATTTCATACTAGATCTAGACAAAATAAAGTAAGTATTCAACCCATACCACAACAGTAACCATGGAGAGAGCTCAAATGTTGATCCCACTTTTGGATGCATAAAAAGAGGAAATGGGGATTGGCCTATGCCTAAGACAAACTAAATATCATGATCTAGATCCTTTTGACTTCATTGATGTGGCAAAATCCACCTTATTTTCTCAAGATCCATAAGAAGTAGCACAAGCAAGATCCTTAGCTCTTCAACATCTGGTACAAGGCTCAAATGCAAAATGACCGATCAAACTACCTAATTTTGGACAACTAGATGAGGTAATGATCACTCTTCTTAGTAGGTATAATGAAGGAAATATTCATTTGTCCCAAGAGGTCATAATTTAGATCACTCCTTAGACCATGGAAAGAACAACATGCCTCCCAAATCATGACAAATCCCTCCTACCTTACAAGTTCACCACTCCACCAATTGACTCTGACACTAGGGAAAAATACCCTATAATGGTAGGTAGAAGAATACCCATTAATATGATATAAGATTATTTGGTGCATAGCCTAGTTGAATACATCACCAAGTAGTTTTGACAAACAATAAAATAGGCAAATTCAGTGACAAAAGATGTTATTATCATTACATATTGAATGATACACCTACAAATAAATTTCAATTGGCTTGAGTTTATGGCATTTGAGCTAACCATAAACATTGAAAATATTCTCTCTAGCACCTCACAGACATTTTAGTACCCGTTTTTAGTTTTACTTCTCTGCTTCATACAGTGGAAATCATCAGAAGGACCAATCAACCCTACTATATATTTTTGGCCTACTATTGTGTTTGTAAACATCACAAGGATGAAAATAGAGTAGTATTATGATAAATTTGGGAGGTCCAATACATGGTGGCTATAGGCCCTAACCATGATTAATTCACACCTTAAAATATGACAGGACCGAAGTTCCCCAAAGCTCTGACACAACTTGTCAGATTTAAGAGCACACATGATTACCAATGTATAAGCAACTTAAACATGCAGAAATATCCAGAAGAACAAATAACTATCAAAGAGAAATAACACAGAATATGAGAGGCAACACACAATTGTATTCAACTCATTACAAAGGAAATTACAATAAAGAGATCACACTCTTCTTCCACCTCTGTGAGGCTTCCTCCTCAAGGGCTCCAAGTAATCTTCCTTCTTGAGTAATCTTCTCTCATAGGTCACAACACACAGCTAACACAAGCTATTGTTCACCTCATTGTACATCTGGTATAATCGAGTATGAACCGGTACTCCAAGTAGATCTCACCATGATCCTACTCCTGATGTATTGCTGTCAGCTTGGATCTAGCTCCCCCACCGATCTCCTTTCTGACCCTTGCATTCACACATCCCAGAAAACCAATCCTGATCTTACTTATCACATGTAGATCTCCTCCATGATCCTACAACACCTTGCTGACCAAACCTGATCTTACATACCTGGAAGAACATGCTCTTCCAGGGGAAGAACTCTCCAAGTTCTACTTGGTTCTTCTACATAACAATACAACCCATGAGTCTATTATATAGATCTCATGCATACAATGATTAGACTTGTGGCTCAAGACTCAAACTCATCTTCATCATGCAAACTACGCGTTCACTTAACTAACTGTTCATCAACAACAGTTTTGGAACCGCACAGGTGACTGACGTCGGTCCTTGTCTGATTGGAGGCGACCGACGTTGGTCGATATCTACTGAGGTCAGTTTCCTTCTGCACATCCATTGACCAATGTCGGTGATCCTATTGATGTCGGTGACTGCATACTCAGCATCCTCCTTCCTATTTACATTTGGGTGAAGCTTTTAGCTCCACACCCTAACAATCTCCCACTTGGAGATAAATCGCTACACCCATACCTATACCAGTACTTTGTCTAATCTGCATCCTGGCTTTTATCCCTCTCCAAGCTCCCACTTGAAGACAACCCACCACACAACCTGTGGTGCTACACCTGTGTCTGAATTTCTCAGGTTACCTTCTTTTGCCTTGCTATACTCCCACTCAAACAACAACCCCTATGAGTAACCTATAATCAACAACACTTAACAAATTTGAACCACCTGTTAGTCAAGCTCACTCTGAGAATGTCCAACCTCGCTCTGATACCATTTGATAGGACCAAAGTTCCCCAAAGCTCTGACACAACTTGTTAGATTTAAGAACACACATGATTACCAATGTATAAGCAACTTAAACATGTGGAAATACCCAGAAGAGCAAATAACTATCAATGAGAAATAACACAGAATATGAGAGGCAACACACAATTGTATTTAACTCATTACAAAGGAAATTAAAATAAAGAGATCACACTCTTCTTCCACCTCTATGAGGATTCCTCCTCAAGGGCTCCCAGTAATCTTCCTTCTTGAGTAATCTTCTCTCATAGGTCACAACACATAGCTAACACAAGCTGTTGTTTACCTCATTGTACATCTGGTATAATTGAGTACGAACCAGTACTCCAAGTAGATCTCACCATGATCTTGCTCCTGATGTATTACTATCACCTTGGGTCTAGCTCCCCCATTGATCTCCTTTCTGACCCTCGCATTCACACATCCCAGCAGACCAACCCTGATCTTACTTATCACATGTAGATCTCCTCCATGATCCTGCAACACCCTGCTGACCAAACCTGATCTTACATACCTGGAAGAACATGCTCTTCCAAGGGAAGAACTCTCCAAGTTCTACTTGGTTCTTCTACATAACAATACAGCCCATGAGTCTATTATATAGATCTCATGCATATAATGATTAGACTTGCGGCTCAAGACTCGAACTCGTCTTCATCATGCAAACTATGCATTCACTTAACTAACTGTTCGTCAACAGCAGTTTTGGAACTGCACAGGTGACTGATGTCGGTCCCTGTCTGACTGGAGGTGACTGACGTCAGCTGATATCTACTGGGGTCAGTTTCCTTCTACACGTCCACTGACCGATGACGGTGATCCTGCTGATGTTGGTGACTGCATACTCAGCATCCTCCTTCCTGTTTGGATTCGGGTGAAGCTTTTAGCTCCACACCCTAACAAAATACCAGAGGATGTCATGAAATATCTTAGACAACATGCATTAGTAACAAAGATACATAATAACATCCAAATCAAGGTGCATGAGTTGCCCAAAACAATTGACTTCACTGCCATTCTTCATCACTATGCTGGATGCCAAGGCCAAAGTGTTGAGGCATAAATCCATAGCTGTGAGGTTAGTAACACCACCATGGTCCATTTCCCTAGGTGAATAGTAATTAGTGCAACCACAAGGGAAATCTTAAGCATAATTTCAAGCACAACCATAGGCACCATTGTAAACAAAAATGACTCTAAAAAAATAGGATAAATGAAAGATAAAGTTACCAATATAATGAACCTCACCAACACCATTGAAGAAGAGGATGTGCCAAGAAAAGTCCTAGTTGGAAAATATACATGTTCCTAAAATAACATCTGAGTGCAACTTGCCATAGTTGGGAGTTAAGGAATAGGAAGTATGGAAGACATTGGAAACAATGTTTATGAGCATGAAGAAGAAAAATAATTCTTTTTTATATAAAATAGTGCACACCTATCAAGTGAAAAATTAGGTAAGGTAAGACCTTTGGGTCAATATCACTCAACCTCCCCCTTCAATCATTGTTGACATTATAGGTCAAGAAGTATTTTGAAAAAAGTTAAAGGCAAAAATATTCCAAAAAGATCTATCTACAAGATCCTTTGATACAAAAATAATAACTGTTGGCATAAGGAATCCCACCACTACTATTGTTGCATATACCATAGATGCATGATATAGTCTAACCTTGTCCAATGATCAAGGATAAAATGGTGTCTTTCACTGACCCAATATAGGTGAGTAAAATGCAACAAGAATAAGAATCTCATCAACAAGAACATGGCCCAACTATGAAGAGGCAAAAATGGAGCCTCGATCCCTTCCAACATGTATAAAAAAGATGGCTACACATCAAGGTGATACTATGGAATATTCCACTTTCGAGGATTCATAATTACTTATAATACTAGTTTTTCTAATCCCTAGAGAAGAACTTGAATAAAATAGTTTACCACATATAGAGCCCCAACAATAACCTATGTATGAATAGTAATATCCAAAAAAAAAGTAAAAGGAGGCTGAGAGAAGGGCATAAAAAGAAGAGAAAAAGAGAAAAAGAAAAGAGGAAAAGTAAAAGGTATTTGGGGAAGAAGAACAACATGTTGTCACTCAATTTTTCACCCTCAGAGAGGTAGTTCAAGCCTAATCCAATTGAGTACAAAAATAGGATTACCCCTATACCTGTGAGTTGTCTATAGTGGGGGTAAACCTCTAGATTGAATAGCTATCTCCCTTGATATATCTATTTAAGCTCATCACCTATGCTACTAACTTGTTAAGATGAAAAGGGATAGAGAAAAAATAAACAAAACCTAACCTAATGAGGTGATGCACCAAATTTAAATTTATCACTACGAACCAACTAAAATTGTACTTTAATCAAGAGCCTAACCTATAGATGACACTAATCCAAATGTGCCTCTCTACATTAGTATTTCTCATGGAGGTTTGTGAAGCAAGCTTGCACTAGGAAAACTAGTTCAAGAGGTCATGACATGACACTAGTGAAGAGAAAACTCACTAAAATCATACACACTTCATTTGAACACTTCAAGAGACCTGAAAAAAGACTTTCAAATTGAATATAAATGCTAACAAGGATAACATGTCAAGGAAGTAAATCTATCACTTATCAAGATCAACTAGTCTAACATACACATTAAAATAGTCTATGGAGAAGGTAAAAATAGGTTATTATTCATTGATAAAAAGGTGAAAATGGTAAAATATTCTCCATAGCTAGGTGGAGTATTCAAACATAGACAATTAAGGTTCAATATATAGAGAAAATGAGAGAGAAAAAGAGAAAGGCATAGGAGAGAGATAGTTGACAAGTGTCTCATGAGTTATAAACAAGAGAAGAGTTATGGAATACCTCAAAATGTATTAAATTATATGTATATCTCCTCTAAAGTTGTTCCCTTTCTCCAAGTGGCATAGGATTTAGAATGCTTGCTTAACACCTTGACTAGCTCTCTAGAACTACCCTTTGCTTTAGCTTGTTGAATGAAAAATGGCCTTATTGATGGTCATATCAGGTTATCTTACACCTTTAATATACTCTTGAAACCTATTATTTTATTTCCTTATGTTCTATTTAACAAATCACCTCCTTTTCTTACTAGGTGTCTTTTCTTGCTAGGTGTCTAGAAGGCTCTTCATCTCCTTAGGCCAATTTTGCATAAAAGTGTTAAAAATTGAATTCTTTTTCTTTAGATTGTCCTATCTTCATGGATGGACTATTCACACCATACTAGACCTAAAAAAAATCCATATGTAAGTGTCAAACCATCCCCAAGAATTTGTTCTTTACCAAAAACTCCAATTAAGCCTCATTCTTTGTAGCCCTAAAATAATGCAAACCTAATTTTTTAGAGAGTTAAAAAAATTATACTAAGAATATGATAGTATATTATAGGACCCAATATGAAATTATAATGTCATGTTCAATTTCATGTCTTGGGAGTGAGCAAAAATGTGTTTTTTTATTGCTTCTCTCTCCTAACTAGGTCTCAATTGGGCCTCCCTTCCTAGAGACTGAAAATTGAATCTATAGGATTCCAACACATGAAAAAACCAAAATAAACATGTGATTTATTTATATGGCCTAATCCCCATTCTCCATGTCAATTTTTAAGTTTGACACCTTGTAGGGACCTCCCAAGTAGCTAAACACAGTGTTTTTTGGCATATTTCATATAGTTCTATACCTATAAATACAAACCAATGGAATGGGGTGATTATTAGGAGATTTTTGGACATGTTTTAGGTCATTTGGAAGTTTATCCAATCCATATGAAGGAATAGAAATCCATTTATCTCTCATCGAGTCATTCTGGCTCTCCTAGGCAACCTAAAAGTACCTCAAGCTCTTAACGATTATTCATTAACTCATGGAACCAATCTTAAAAAAATTCCAAAAAATTCAATTAAATTAGGGTAGATAAATATCCCTAGGAATCTAAGATCCCATGCAGCATCTCTGTATTGTACCAAGTAAAGGAAGGTAGCTTCTCGGGTTGCTAGTAGGCATTCCATGAGGTCTAAGAAGGATCGAGGCATGTAGGTGATTTTTATAAGTTTTGTTTGAGGTTAAAACACCTAATTTAGGTATATACTATCATAATTTACATATTTAAATGGTTTTATTATTACATCCATTCTTTAAACTCTGCTAAATCCTTATTGGTCTACATGTAGGGTTTTTAAGCCAATTGCATATAATACCGTAACTAACTGTATTCATATATTTATCTCACTTTCAAGGGTATAGGTCTCAATGAACTATTTGTGATGAGATCTCATCACCTTCTTAGGGTCTCAAAATTCTCATTCCAAGTCCAACTGACTAGCCATCTCTCAACTGATTGTCGATGTAGGTATGTGCATACACTTAGGCTTGTTTAAGGCTAAATAGGGTCTGCTAACATTTGTTATGATATAATCTTTATTGATTGAGTATGAATATATATTTTAAAAATTTCATCAACATACAATCCTTTTCAACTACCTTACTCTCCTTCATTCCTCTTATAGTCTTTTCAACCTTTCAAACAACAAATACTTTCTATGAGTAAGCAAACCTATGAATGCAATTAATTAAGTAGGAAAAGTTTCCAATGTTTTATTTAATTCAGGTGAGTCTAAGATTTTTTTTAGGTTATAATATCAAAACTAGACTCTTCTATAATGGTACACCTTTCTCTCAGACCTCACACATACCTCAACACTTTTCAAGCAAGCAAATTCCTCTTGGCTGGGTGTTTAGACTTTTAACAAGGACTGCATGTATATAATTAGGTCTAAAAATAAAATGATATCCTATTGATTCAATGAAACATATTAAACTATTTACCTTTATCTCTCTTAGGATTATTACCTCCTTAGTGTAGACAAGCAACTCCTAGTTAACAAGGCAAGCATGCCTTAGCCATATGACTGGCTGAGTAGGTAAGGTTTTATGATGGTTGTTATGTAAAATACTTCTACATGATGTTCTCTGATCCTTGATTATAAATTTTTCATCTCAATTAATTTTTAACCTTGAGTTCCTTTATAACATTCACACAATCATACACCACTATCTCAGGTTTTGGAAGACCCCTCGTCACTTAAATAGACCTACAGGTAACCTTCTACCTGTGTGTATTCATTTGGGATGGTTTGTAATCTTAGTGTTTTAGGAGCCTTAATACAATAAATATCTTCCATAAATTATCATTTATTTATGGTTTATAACACCCCAAATTCCTTTAAAAATTAGTACTTCATCAATCGTCATTATTTAGGACAAATTCTTCAATAGGTGGCTATAGGTGATTGCTTGAAAAGTCTAAGTATGTAGTTTTGAGTTGGCCTTCTTCAAATATGTCATTGATCATATTAAATTAAATAATAATAATTAATTTTCTCTTATCATTTAATTTTAATCTCCATATAGCATTTTTAAAGCATATTACCACCTCTACCTTCACTGTCTCCCTACACAGTCCTGTAGGTGTGTCTTACTAGGCTTATTAGCTCAGTCCTTTAGCCACCACTTGAATTGAAATTAGTTTATCTAACCCAATGGTTTGTGAACTCTAAAAATCATAAATTAATGGATTAAAGGCCTGATATCTTTGATAAAACATTCCTTCATCTCAAAACCTTCTCTATGGTTCATACGCAGACCTGTAGGTATATGTTGGAAGTCTGATTGTGTATTTAGTATTAGATATTGGAAGTTCAACTCTATATTAGATTATTAAATTTATGTATTCTACTCAAATCATGAGATAAAAATTCTCACTCCTCTATAATACAAGACCTTTACAAATATTTGATAGAAGTAACCTTCAAACAATCATTAAATGAGGAACACTATGAACTATTTAGAGAAAATGATGTTGGGAATATAATGGAGGGTGGTTGGAGTTTCACTTGCATTTAAGGGGATACAAACATGAATAAGTAACTTATTTAAAAAATTTCAAACATTTAAAATTGGAGCAAATAGAGGCCATGATAGTTAACTTGCAGGCTATGCACAAGAGAATATTTTCTTTCCCAAAGACCATCCACACATGCCAACCTGGTGGATAAAGATGTATGATAAATTTATAGACCTCTAAGAACTAATTACAATTGGTTTCATGAAGCCAAATATTTCACACTGTCACTAGAGTTTCAAAAAACTCATCTTGTGGAGATTTAAGCCTTTAAAAAGTAGTTTAGTTCCTTAGAATTATTTCATAAAGTTAAGGATCTAAATCTATTGACCAATGCCACAAATTGGAATCCCATATGTGTCCCAAACTCTGGATAAAATCTTATCCCCCAACTCTACTTATACGACCTGTACCATGTAGTTGAAAATGGCCTTCAAGAGCTTGTGAATGGAGTGATGGATGAGAGAGAGATTTCTGCAACTATTTAACTTGAAAATTATTTCTTTACTTATTTATAATCTGAGGAAGCTAAAATGATTTTCTAAAACTACTATTACCTTCAAGTGATCCCAACAAGTTCATATAAGTCTCTTAACTCCCTTCTTTGGCATTGAAACTCAAGATTCTAACCTTTGTCTAACTTAATGATAGGTGTGGAAGTTGTGTAATTTATAAAATGTCTTTGGGAACTATCTTGTATGTATTTTTAACTTGAGGAGCTTTGACATACATTGGAGTTAGCCAAAAATCACCTTTTCCCTCATTTTCACCACCTTCAAGTTTAAAAATGAACCTTAAAGTCTCCAAACATGCATTTAAATGTTATTATAAGATGATTAATACATTAAATGACTTTGAGAAACTCCTAACAACCTATGACACCACTTGACCAAGCCTTATCTCTCCATGACATGTCTAAACCACTATATGACCAAAATAAGACATTATATTAACTTCTCCAAAGTAACCTTAAACAATGCTAATAAGGTTTTATGAAGAATTTTAGGGACCATATAAGGCATGATAAGACCACATGAAAACCCTATGAAAGTTTCAATTTAGAGATATTGACCCATTTGGACTTGAGGTCAAAATTTGGTCAACAATTTGGCAATTTACAGGGGTAACATGGCTTCAATGCTAAATGGACTAGTAGCCTTGTTATTCAATTGGAAAATGGAGTTACTTGCACTTAGTTTCAGACTTGAACGGACCTTGATCATGACATTAAAAATTATTAGACCTTCAAAACACACCAAACAAAGACAACACACACAAAACAAAGCAACAAGACTCACACATGTGCTATCAAGCACTTAGGGAACACAAAAACGATATAAACAAACTAACTATATACAACTAAGTTGAAAACAAATTCTTCCTCCTAGATAAAAGGGAATCTTTTACAATCTCTTGATCTATGAAATGAAAGATGACATGAAACAGATTATCTCTTGAGCCTTACTCTTTTTGTCTTCATCTTTTTGATGAATGCCACTCCTCTTGGCATGTTCTCAAATGAAACAATAGCTACAAACAAGTCAACTATGAACGTGAACTCATCTTGTATTTCAACATCCCTTTCATGTGATAGAATTAACACTAGGACTAAGCAATTCCTGAGTGGCCATAGGATTGGTGTAAAATCAAGACACTAACCCATACCAAGACGTAATGACACCATAATGATTATATTACATTATGAAACACATATTACATGTAAATTCAATGTTGCAATGTTTCTCCTTTGTGTTACTTTTGTGTATTGGTCATAGAAGAGCCTTGCATATATAGGTGTTTACAACCAAGATGCAAAACATCCTAAGTAATGTGGGATAAAAACACAAGTAGAATAGTAAGGAATAGTGGCACATGAGTCATCAAGCACTCATGTGTGCACACACTAATCACTAGTAGTTAACTCTAACATAAGTTAACTTAAGAAAAATGTAAATAAACATTTACACTAACACCCCCTTAAGTACAACTTAAGGAGCACTAAAAAACAAAAGAGTGTAAGACTCCTTAGAAGACAAGTCCTGACAACTATGTCATGTTGGGTACCTATGTACAATGTCAAGATAATATAGTGAAGAACTTGCCAAAATACATGGATGCCAATCTATATAACTACCAAGTAAAATAAGAACTTGTGTTGAATATAAGGATCAATTGGAAGAAACATTGATCTCTAAAAGATTGGGCAAAAGAAGAAACTCAAGGAAGCATTGCCAAACATCCTCCCCTCAATGCTGAATGGAGTAATGATGATAGCAACTAATTATTGTCAAAGTTATGGTGAATGAGTGAACATCACAAGACTTCATGGTGGTCTGATCCACACTCAGATGAAGCTATGTAGGATGGATGTGAACACTAGGTGAAAATACTTATAATATCTACATGAGTGGTCTGAATCCATTACTCAATGAACACTTGAACTACCATGGTAATTTTAGAACCATTAAAATGGCTACCCATGGGTAATTTTGAATCTTGATAGATGTTGGAGATACTAGATGTTGATCGAAACATGAAGACAATCATATTATCAAGGCTAATGCCAAAAATATAGAAGAATACACCAAAGAAAGCCAAAAAATGATGAGACATACTGTAATCCTCATATGGGTTCCATAAAACAAAGTTCTTGATAAGAGAACCATGCACAATAGAAGAATCTAAACTCACTATTATGTTAAAAACATGAAAGCACACATGCACACAAAAGGTGCTTATTTTTAGAAAGAAATGGAATCTCTCATAGAAAATGTAAGGAGGTGGAAAGGAAAGGGCCTCAAATATCTCAATGGTATGAGCATTGGTAGAAGTATAAACTAACCAACATTAACACATGAATTCAAATAAACTCACAAACTAAAAAAGGCCATGCAAAAGTGCCCAAAATCCAATACTTGAACACACATTCAAAAATACAATAGGAGTCTTATCAGATAACAACCATGTGGAAAGAGACAAAAATTATTTTTTCTTGATAGGTTCCTAGCAACAAGGCCATTTTAGGTACCCTTTACAAGATGAGGAAATACAGTGCATTTTTGAAACCAAAGGATAAAGAGAGAAAAATATTGCATAAATTTTATTGTGGGAGGCATGACCACCAGCCATGTTAGACCCACCCACCGATCTTCAAACATAATATCTAGAATAGGAGTGAATGTGCCCAAGCCACATGAAGAACTTAACCACTGAAATGTGAAAAGGGAGTGTGACAAAGCACACACACACGTGAAGGTAAATAAAGCTAGAAACCCCCCATGGCACTTTATAAATTAGTGCGAGTATAAATACATTTGAACAACCCACCCAATATGAATTACAGTTTGCAAAATAGGCCATTAAAATAAACAATAAAATATGATACAAAATAAGAATAAATAGATATTTAATCTATGAATATCATGGAAAAACATATACTTTCAAAAAATACAACATGCAAATTGGAGTTACCGGTCAAAAGTTATGGCCTCTTAAAGTTCCAAAATACATGAATGGGTCAGCTAAACTGGAAAGAAAATAAAAATTATGGAAATATGGGTGATACAAATGTAATATGTAGCCTTACCACTACATATATATTTAAAAAATATCCAAGGTGAAAAAAATCACCTTCTCAGGCTTCACAGATCAAAAGTTATGAGCCTCAAAAGAAAATATCTCCAAAGATGGTTCATAGTGGTGAATGACAAGTCCTTAAGGGATAAAAATGCCAAAAATGTGGTCATATGGCATGAAAATAGGCTAAAAAATGCTATGTATGACCAAAATAGACTAATATTCAACCTCATGACTTATAGGTCATCAATGCTTTAATCCAAGTGCTCTAACCACAAGTGCAAAGATGAAGCTTGGTTACACAAGTGAACAAACTAATATTAATTAGCATAAAATTCATAAATTTAAAATTTGAGATGAGTGGAGAAATTAATTGTGGTGTGATGTGGTGATTCTACTGGAAGTAGTGGATCTGGGTGGTGCTCCACCCAAAAAATTGACTCTGCATCAAATGAAGACTTCTAAATTTCCCTCTACCTTCAAACTTTCACCACGGGTGTCTCGACTCCTCCATTTTCAAAAAACAAAAACCTTTCAAAAGTATATTGATGAGAAGAATATAGTGATATAATGTTTGATCCATGATTATGCAAAAAAATTTAGAAAAACTACCATTTTCTTTGCTTTTCCTTGTTTGTCCTATAAAATAGAAACTTAAAAAAATCATAAAAAACCACTAGAAGCTCCAAAAATTCTATTATTTTAAAAATTCATATTTTTCTAAGTAGAATTCAGAAAAAATATAGGATTAGTTCCAAAAATTCTATATTTTTATAAAAAATTAAAAAACAAAAAATTACCCTAAAAGATGCCTAAGAATGGTGGGATTAGGCCATACATGGCTTTGATACCATGATAGAACTACCACTAGGACTAAGCCACACCCAAGTAGCCACATGATTGGTGTAAAATCAAGACACTAATGCACACCAAGACATAATGACACCATAATGATAATATTACATTATGAAACACATATTACATGCAACCTTAATGTTGCAATATTTCTCCTTTGTGTTACTTGTGTGTATTGCTCATAAAAGAGCCTTGTATATATAGGTGATTACAACCAAGATGAAAAGCATACTAAGTAATGTGGGATAAAACCACAAGTAGAATAGTAAGGAATAGTGGCACATGAGTCATCGAGCACTCATATATGCACATACTAACTACTAGTGGTTAAAGCTAACCTAAGTTAACTTAACAAAAGAGTAAATAAACATTTACACTAACATCATGATGATCCTTAGCTATAAATTTATCCAATGATGCTTCATTTAGTCATGCTTCTTTGACCTTAATGGCATCTTGAATGACATAAAATTTCTTACCAGCTATTGCAATCTCATCAATCTCTTTAAGGAGCTTTTCATACTCACTCCAAGCTTCATCATTATCTTTAATGAACATATCTTGTTCAATATCCTTATGAACATGATTTTCAATAGGAAACATACCCTTTCAAAGGACTTCAATATATTTAAGGATTTTAATATACTACTCCCAATCGTATTTATCTTCTTCTCTTTGATCAATATGAATAAGATCAATTAGAAGATTACTTTCTTCTTTCTCCTCAAGACCCATAGGCTGTCAAGAATTAAAAGTCTTTCTATGTATTCATAAGGTTGCAAGGCAACTTCTTCAAGTTAATTTTCTTGGATATTATTCAATTTTTCAACCTCAACTTGCTTACTTAGATAATTTTCAACTTCAAGGCTAGCTACAACCTCAACAAGCTTGGATGACATAGGATCTTCTTCTTGAAACACACCACCAAGGCAATCTCCAGGAGTCTCTTCTTTGGAAATGGATTTGAATTTATCTTGCCCAAGAGGAGTACCAATGGAAATGTCATCATCAAACTGACTTGCATTATCTTCTTCAGCTACAACTGTAGCTTTATTCTCTTCACTTGCTTCCTATAATATAAGTTCTTCTTTAAGGAGGGAGATGGTGATGAATACGTTCATGGGTTGGAGACAGAGTATGAGGTATGGTAGATGGCTCATGAATGGGATTGGGGATGGAGGGATATTATTTAAGGAATTATTGAAGGGAAAGCATGTTGAATTAGACTATAGACATTTCATTTTCTTCAACAAGCACTTCAACTTTCTCATAGCCTTCTTGAGGCTCCTTAACAGTTGCAACCTTATCTCTAACCTTCTCAACTAAGGCCTAATTTTTACATTGAAAATCTTCTTGGATATAACTCCAAGATGGAAAAACTTGAGAATCTTTAGGAATGGGAAAAGGGGTTAGAGTAGGCACACAATTTTCTCCCTTGACATTAATTTCTTAGTCTTGGCTTTCTTCCTCTTGCTTTCCCCAAGACTTCACTAATTGGTTCCAAGTTATAATTTTGAAGATAGTAGGCTCTTTTAAGGATTGTATTGGATATATTGGAGGCTCCTCTTGAGGATAATGAATGGTTTCATGAGGATAAGGAGCATACAAAAACTGATAAAGAACACAAGAGGATTCTTGAGGAGGGAAGGGAGAGACTTGTATAGGTTTAGTTTCTTCCACAAGAGTTGGCATGGTATAAGTAGGAATCATAGTAAAATAAGGCCTCTAAGATGATGAGATATTATTTTCTTGAGGAGGGATAGGTGTATCTTGAGGAACACTTAGATTCAAAGGAGAAGGACTAGGAATAGGAAATGATGGTTGACGTTTCTTAGATTGGGTCTCTTGTTTCTCCCACCTCTCTAATCTATGTATCCACCATTGGATAAAAATTATCATTTCATACAACTCATCATTGATAGCATATTGGGTTTCCTCTTTGAATAATATACACTTACCCATAAAGAATCAAAATAACTCCCTCATCCTCTCTATGAGATGTAAAGGGATCACATCAAGTTCTTTATCCCATGTTCTCATCACCTCTTCTAATTTTAGCATATTTGGATTGAGTGCCAACAAGGATATGGAAGAGGAAACTTAACTTTGAGATAGAATTGAATTAGGAAGGGAGGAGTATGACTGTTGTAACTCTTGGTGAGTTTTTTTAGGCATGTAATTAGAATTATTTGAGGAGAATTTATGACAACCATAGGACTTATATGACTCATGACAAGGCTAATAAGAATCAAAGTGAGGTTGATATGGATCATAAGGCTGATAGGGGTTATGTTAAGGCTGATAAGAAAGCATAAAATAGGATTTATCTTTATACCTAACCATCTCAACTTCATGAGTCAAAGGAAAACACAAGATATTATCAAAAAAATTTCAAAATAAGTATCTGGGCTGCTAAAACTAGCTGATTGCATTCAAAATTTCCATTGGTGTTTGTTGAATGCCTCCAAAGGCTGATAGGTAAAAGAACACACCAATAATTCTTCCACATCTTTTGACCTTTGTCCCACCAGGCATGCTAGAATTATTTTCACTCAATTTTGCACCCTTAAATCAAAGTGAGGTTGATATGGATCATAAGGCTGATAGGGGTTATGTTAAGGCTGATAAGAAAGCATAAAATAGGATTTATCTTTATACCTAACCATCTCAACTTCATGAGTCAAAGTAAAACACAAGATATTATCAAAAAAATTTCAAAATAAGTATCTGGGCTGCTAAAACTAGCTGATTGCATTCAAAATTTCCATTGGTGTTTGTTGAATGCCTCCAAAGGCTGATAGGTAAAAGAACACACCAAGAATTCTTCCACATCTTTTGACCTTTGTCCCACCAGGCATGCTAGAATTATTTTCACTCAATTTTGCACCCTTAAAGAGGTAGTTCAATCCGACTCCAATTGAGTGAAAAAATGGGATTACCCATAGACTTGTGGGTTATCTATAATGGAGGTTTTAGGTTGAAGGGATAGTTCCCTTGATATATCTATTTAAGTTAATCACCTATGCTACTAACTTGTTGAGATGAAAAGGGATAGAGTAAAAATGAAAGGAAACTAACCTAATGAGGTGATTCACTAAATGTAAAATGATCACTACCAACCAACTAAAATTTTACTCCAAACAAGACTATAACATGCACATGACACTAATCTAAATCTGCCTCTCTACATTAGTATTTCTCATGAAGGTTTGTGAAGCAAGCTTGAGCTAGGAGGACTAGTTAAAGGGGTCATGACATGACACTAGTGAAGATACAACTCAATAAACTCATACACACATCATTTGAAAAATTCAAGAGACCCACAAAAAGACTTTAAAATAAAATATGAATGCTAACAAGGATAATATGGCAAAGAAGTAAATCTATCACTTAACGAGATCAACTAGTCTAACATGCACATTGAAAAAATCTATGGAGAAGGTAAAAATAGGTTATTATTTATTGACCAAAGTGTGTAAATGGGTAGATATTTTCCATACACAGGTGGAGGATTCAAACTTAGATAATTAAGGCTCAATATATAGATAAAATGAGAGAGAAGAAGAGAAAAGAATAGGAGAGAGATAGTTAAAAAGTGATTAAAGAGTTAAAAATAAGAGAGGACTTATGTAACTACCTCAATATGCCTTAAATTACATGTGTATCTCCTCTAAAGTTTCTCTCTTACTCCAAGTGGCATAGGAGTTATAATGCTTGTTTGACACCTTGACTAGCTCTCCAAAACTGCCCTTTACTTTGGCATGTTAAATGAAAAAGGGCCTTATTGATGGTTATATTATGTTATATTATAGTTTTTATCTAAATTTTACACCTCTTAATTTATCTTCATAGGTTTTATTTGACACATCACCTCCTTTTCTTGCTAGGTGTTTCGAAAACTCTTCATTTCCTTAAGCCAATTTTGTATACAAGTGTTAAAACTTGTATTATTCTTATTCATCTCATATTATATTCATGTATGGCCTATCCAAACCATACTAGACCTAAAAATATCCATTTATAAGTCTCAAACTAGTCGTAATAATTCATTATGTACCAAAAGCTCTAATTAGGACTCATTCCTTGTAGCCCTAAAATCATGTAAACCTCCTTGTGTAGAGAGTTATATACATGATAATAAGAATATTAATGCATATTATATGACCCAATATGTATTTACAAATTCATGTTCAATTTCATGTCATAAGAGTGAGTGAAAGTATACTTTTCTATTGCTTCTCTCTCTCTCCTAACTAGGTTTCAATTAGGCTTCCCTACCTAGAGATTTAAAATTGAATATATAGTATTCCCACACATTTTAAACCCAAAATAAATGTTTTATTGAGTTAAATTACCTCTTCCCCATTCTCCATGTCAATTTTGAAGCTTTGACGCCTTGTAGGACCTCCCAAGTAGCTAAACATAGTCCTTTTTAGCCTATTCCATATAGTTATGTACTTACAAGTACAAACTAGTGGCATGGGGTGATGATAAAGAGATTTTTTTAAAATTTTTAGGTCATTTTGAAGTTTATCCAATCCATTTTAAGGTATATAAATCTATTTCTCTCTCATAAGGTGATTCTAGCTCTCTTAGGTAGCTTGAAAGTGCCTCAAGGTCTTAACTATTATTCATACAGCTCATGGCACTGATATTCCAACCAATTCCACAAAATGAAATTAAAATAAGGTATATAAATATTCATAGGATCCCAAGGTACCATGAAACATCTCCATACTATACCAAGTAAAGGAAGGTGGCTTTTCAGGTTGCTAATAGGCATTCTATAAGGTCTAGATATGATTGAGACTTGTAGGTGAATATTTTAAGTTTAAATTGAGATATAAACACCTTAATGAGGTATATGATATCCTCCTTGACATATTATAATGGTTTTATTATTACATCCCTTCTTCAAACTCTGATAAATCCTCACTGGTCTATGCTTAGGGTTCTTAAGCCAACTTACATATAATACCCTAACTGACTGTATTCACCTATTTATCTCACTATAAATGGTATAGGTATCCATGAAATATTTGTGTAGATATCTCATCATCTTCTTAGTGTCTCCAAAGTCTCAATTTAACTCCAACTGACTAGCCATCTTTTAACTGACTGCTCATGTAGGTCTGTGCATACACTTAGGCCTATTTGAGGTTGAATGGGATTTACTAACATTTGTTATGATATAATATTTTTTGTTTGAGTATAAATCTCTGATGGATACATTTCATCACCATATAATCATTTTAAACTACCTTACTCTCCTTCAATCCTCTTACAATCTTTTCAACTTTTTAAACAACAAATACTTTCTATGAGTAAGCAAACCTGTATATACAATTAGCTGAGTAGGCGAAGTTTCCAATGTTTTCTTTACTTTAGGTGAGTATAAGAGTTTTTTGAGGTTATATTATTACCATTATACCCTTCTCCAATGGTATACCTTTATCTCAAACCTCACATAAACCTTAAAACTTTTAAAGCAAGTAACTTCCTCTTGATTAGATATCTAGACTTTTAACAAGGAATGTGTGTATGCAATTAGGTATTAAAATAAAATGAGATTATATTGATTAAATGAAACATATTCAAATATTTACCTTTCCATATCTTAATCTTCTAACCTCTTTAGTGCAGACAAGCAACTCCTTGCTAACAAGGCAAACAAACCTATAACCATATGACTGACTGAGTAAGTAGGGTTTTAGGTTGGCTCTTATGTACATTACTTATCCATGAATTTATATGATTCTTGATTAGAACTTATTTGATCTAAATGAATTGAGAATATTTAGTTCATTTCTAACCTTTAAATACTCATATACCACTATCTAAGGTTTTGGAAGACCCTTTCTAACCATCTACATGTGTGTATTCATTTGGGATGGTTTGCAATTTTGGTATTTTAGGAGACTTACTTAAAACATTGAATCTATTAAAACTTTTATCATGTAATTGATGGTTTATAACCTCCCCCAATGCCTTGAAAACTTATTACTTCATAAATCATCATTGTTCAGGACAAATTCTTTTATAGGTGGCTATTTGAAAATTCTGAGTATGTAGTTTGGAGTTGGACTTATTTAACTAGATCATTGATCATTTACAAGTGACTAATACTCATTATAGGTCTCTTCTCATTTCATTTAAATATCCATATAGCATTTTAAAATCATCTTACCACTTCTACCTTTACTGTCTCCTTACATAGTCTTGTATGTGTGTCAAACTAGGCTTGTTAGCTCAGTCTTTTATCTGCCACTTGACTTGCAAGTGATCTTGTTATGCCAATGGTTTGTAAAATCTTCAAATCATATCTTAATAGATTATAGTACTGATACCTTTGATCAAACATTCCTTCATCTCAAATCTTGATATATGGTTTATAAACAGACTTATAGGTATATGATGAAAGTCTGACTGTGTATTTAGTATTAGATCTTGAAAATTTACCTCTCTATTTTATTATTAACTTGATGTATTCTAATCAACTCATGAGATAAAAAATCTCACTCCTATATAATATAATATCCTTAAAATATCCCATGCAAGCAACCTTCAAATAATCATCAAATGAAGAACAATATGAATTGTTTAAAGAAAATGATGTTGGGATAAGCATTGAGGGTAGTTGGAGTTTTAATTACATTTAAAAGGATATATACATGAATAAATACCATCTTTTCACTTTTTAAAACATTTAAAACTAGATCAAATAGATGCCATGGTAGTCAACTTGTAAGCTATGCACAAGAGAAGATTTTCTTGCTAAAATACCATCCACACATACTAGATTTATGGATAAATATGTATGATGTATTTAAAAACCTATGAAAACTAATTCTAATTGGTTTCATGAAGATAAAGAGTTCACACTTGTACTGGAGTTGCAAAAAACTCAACCTATGTGGATTTAATCCTTCAAAAAATAGTTTAGCTCCTTAGTAATTGTTCATAAAGCTAAGGATCTCAATCCAATGACCAATGTCATAAATTAGAATCCCATAAGGGTCCCAAAATTTGGATAAAATATTATCCCCCAACTCTAATTATATGACTTGTACCATGCAGTTAAAAATTACCTTCAAGAGTTTGCAAATAGAGTGATGGAGGAGAGAGAAATTTCTACAACTATTGAACTTGAAACTTTTTTCCATGCTTGTTTCTTACCTAAGGAAGCTAAAAGAACATTTTGAAACTACTATTACCTACAAGTAATCCTAACAAGTTTTTACAAGTCTCTTAACTCCCTTCTTTGGCATTGAAACTCAATATTCTAACCTTTGTCTGACTTTATGATAGGTGTGGTAGTTGTGTAACTTCTCTAAGGTTTATGGAAGGTGAATTTTATGGATTTTTCACTTTGGGAACTTTTGCATACATTATATTTATCCAATAATCACCTTTTCCCTCATTTTCATCACCTTCAAGTTTACAAATGAACCTTAAAGTATTCAAACATGCATTTAAATGTTATTAGAAGATGATTAATACATTAAATGACTTTGAGAAACTCTTAAAAACCTATGACACCAATTGGCCAAGCCTTATCTCTCCATGACATGTCTAGACCATTATATGACCAAAACAAGACATTAACTTAACTTCTCCAAACAAACCTTAAATAATGATAATAAGGTTTTATGAAGACTTTTAGGGACCATATAAGGCATAAAAATACCACATGACAACCCTATGAAAGTTTAAATTTAGAGTTATTGACCCATTTTGACTTGAGGTCAAAATTTGGTCAACACAACATAAGAAACAAGTAACTACTCAAGAGGAGCAATGCAGATAACAAGGTATGAAGGAACAATGCAGACGATAAGATGAAGAAGTAGAGGCTCTAAAGAAAATATCTGAAGAAGTGGAGGCTATAGATAAATAATCCAAGTAAGTAGAGGCTCACAATAAATAAGGAAAAGAAGTAGAGGTGAATAAAAAGGAACAAGAGGAGGCAACAAAAAAACATCAAGAAGTGCATGCTGTGTGTTGTCCCCCAAAAATATCACTCATTTTTGGGACAACATTTGAACTATTTTGGTCCTACAGAACAAAATCCTCTCTTCCCCTTTCAAAAATTGTTCTGAGCATTCAGGTTCTTCATTTTTCAAAGCTTTCTCAAAAATCTATGGACTCTGCAGGCTTGAATCTACAGACTCTACAGGATTGAATCTACGGACTCTACAGGCTTGAATCTATAGAATATACAGGCTTGAATCTACAGACTCCACAGGCACATTTCTATGAACTCTTTCAAGGGACTCAAATCTATGGACTCTGTAGATATGTTTCTATAGACTCAACATGCTTGAAGTTAGCAGGTTCAACAGGTTCAAAGGCTTCTCCAAAGAATAAGTTTCCAATGCTTAGTCATTTTTAGGATTGGTTCAATGGGTTCAACGGGTTTAATTAGTTTAAAGAGATCAAAAGACTTAGACAAAAAGATGGCTTCAAATGCAAGATTGAACCATTGAACCATTGAACCAAAGTTGGTTTAATCGGTCGGTTCAATCAACAGGTTCAAGGGACTGCCCCAAAGCCAAAGGAACAAGTGCCCTTATGGAGGGCTGTGAACCAAGCCGAGTGCCCTTGCAGAGGGTAGTGAGAAAAAGTGGACAAAGTGAACTTCTTCAGAAAAGTGAACAAGGCAAAAGACAAAGCGAAATCCTTTGGACAATTGTCCAAAGGAATTTGCCCGAAAGACAAAGCAAAAGCCTGGCGGGAAAGATGCAAAGGCAAGGAAGATTTCCTTCAGACAAATTGTTTGAAGGAATTCCTTTGAACATTCTATCTGAAGGACATAAAGGATAAAGCCTGTTGAGAGAAAGAAGCCTGAAAGCTTCCATGTGTCCATTATAAAGTAGAGTAGAATACGTCACGTGTCCTATTATGACTCAGCGAAACGTGACAAGTGTTTGCATTCATATTCCCCTTTTGAAGTTTCTCGAGCAAGATGTGTCATGGATCCCATTTTTCATGAGTTTCTAATGAGTTTCATAATAGTGGAACTTGCCACTCATCAAAGATGTAGAAAGGACTCCCCAAAGACTTAGACAAGAAGGGCTATAAAGGACGAAGAAGCAACATGGACGATTCCAAAGGCAAGTTCAATTAAAGCGATGGTTCAACCAAGGGGTGAAGAAGTGATTAAACTAAGAAGCGATAGAATAAAAGAGACAAAATGAATTGATGAACTTCAGTGGTTCAACAGGTTCAAGGTTCAACCTGAATCAAGCAATCGACTGAAAAGATACCCGAAGACTCAAAGAGAGAAGATCGATGCAAAGGACCAAAAATGTCTTCAAAAGAGTTATTTCCAGTAGGTGGAATAGTGGATCGAGTATACTTTTGAGCACACCAAACCAAGGACGTGGCCTATTTTATTCCATGAAGTAAAGACAAATATGAAAAGGACCAGATGGTCCATATTAAAGAGGAGACATATCAGATGAAGGGACACGCCATAGTTATGGCAGTGCACTATTCTCAGCATGGTCTCTCCAGACAAAATTGGAGATGCATTGAAGATGCTGACTGCAACATGGGATATCCCATGGGAAAAAATGCCAAGCCTTGTGTGATTGCTATAAGTTTGTAATTTCTCTCATTAGTAAGGGAGATCTTCCCCTTACTAGAAGTGAAACTCTGCCCGAATTGAAAGACATTACTGAGACTTTGAGCTCAAATTGTAATTCATATTTCTTTGATTGAATGAGAAAGCAAGTTACTTGTAGACTTTGTGCTGTGATATCCTGTGCTACTTTAGGAGATTGTTTGTATGTCTATCTTCTGAAAGCATTCTTGTTTATTTGATTTAACAAGTAGAACTAGTGGAGGTGATAAGGAAGGCGTCCTAAAGCCAACTATTTTCAGACTTTGCACTATCATAGTTGTCTTCAGTGTGTGTTTTTCTTTTCTATTTCTGTGTAAAGGACCTTGGGATGACTTTGTGCCCCCATTGTTCTTCGTATCTCACTCTTGGGCATTCGAGGTGGAGACTTTGCGATACATCTCAGGCTGCTACTTACTCTGCACTTTTGGTTACTTGTTACTTACCAGAAAGATTCCTATTGTTTGCTAGAACAAGCACTTCTAAAAGAAGAGAAGTGACTTCTATCACTTCACTAGGATTTCTACTATCCAGGAAGGGATTTGGCTCTTGGCTAAATGTTACTTCTGAAAGAAGAGAAGTACCTTCACCAATCACCCAAGATTTTCTCCTTTGTCTATGAACATCATCTATGAAAAAAGAGAGATGGATGGCTTATCTCACCCCTGTGTCTTACTTTCTACTTATATATATAGTATATAGCCTCCACATATTTAATAGGGAACCTCACCTTGATGAGAGGAGAGATTTGTCCCCTATTGATGTAGTAAACCTGCACACCAGGATGACCCATCTCCCTATGCTATGGTGATAGAAACTATTTTGGTCACTAGTTAGCTCGCTGACAAAATATTCACCCAACACTGTGCAACATAAGAATGAGGAGGCAAAGGCACTAACAAATGCTTAGGAAGAGAAAAAGGTCAAAGAGGAGCAATGCATAAATGAATAAGAAGCCAAGCATGTGGCTAAAAAAAATTTAGCCAGAGACAAAGTCAAGGCTAAAATTAAAGGCAAGGCCAAGGCAAATGTAGATGCCAAAGTTAAGGCTGAGGTCGAAGCCAAATCTAAAGCTGAGGTTGAAGCTAAGGTTAAGGCTGAGGTGCAATCTAAATCCAAAGTTGAGGAAAATTCTAAGGCTAATGCTAAAGCTAAATCTAGAAAAGACCAAGAGGTAAAATCCAAGAAAGAAGCATAGCATATAAAATAGTAGAAATTGATGCCATAAGGATGTTTGTAGGAAGAGGCTTCATAGCCAAAACCCCAAATCATAAGGCAGTGGCTATGGGATGCTCCCACATCATCCACCTAGTGCACTACCTTTTCTCTTCTTTTAGCACAATTTATGTCAGCTCTTATAATGACTTTGACCACATCCATGGTCTTTGCTACCAATATGCATAAAAAATCTTTGGATGTTGCCTAGATACCATGCACTAAGCAACTTGAAGGCAAAATTATGTTCCAAGGGTTAATATCATAGAAGGATTTGGCCTTTGAGTAAGAAGTTTTTTAGCTACATGACAACAATGCAAATTTGAGCCACCAACTTACAAATGTGTGTCATCTGATTAATAACATCTTCCCCACATTGGTAACATAAGTTCTAGGTGACCAAGTGATGTCTAAATAAAAATAACTCACAACTTTACTATCACAACTCACAAAAGACTAGATGGCTACGTAGTAGCTACAAACACTAGGAGCTCAAGGGAAAAATATTAAATTAGAAATGGAGGAAATCTATGAGTTTCTATAGGATTAAAAATAGGTTTTGGATACCATTATGTATCAAGCCATGTAAAAAACACAATGTGTATTGAATTGGAGGCAACGCCTCAACAATTCATAGGTTGATATTAAGCCTACTTTTTAAACATCAAATAAATATAAAGATATCATGGAGGATAAAATAGCTAATTCTAAAGTAATGAGTAGTGCCCTCAAGCAATGGCTATATTTGAGGGATAGTACCATGTAAAAAATATAGAATTGGCATAATGAGACTATGTAATAAATTTAATGGCCTGCAAGCTTAAAGGCATGTAAATCGATTGGATGAGCTAATACTAGATATACAACTCAAAGTATCAAATTCTAAATCACTAAATACCATCACAAAATATGAGGATGTTCAAAATTTGATGGTGATTCAGATCTTGCTATGTATATTACTCATGATGGTGCAGAAAGTGTTAACTGACTAGAAGATGCTCAAGAAAGATCTCACCCTGACTGATCCCATCACTACACAACTTGTGATTGAGACTTAATTCATTTTAACATAATAGAAATAATATGTCCTACAATAGAATAAGATAAACACTAATTCACAACCGGAGAGGCAAAAAAAAAATAACCTCCACCATCAAATTCTACACAACCAAGTGGTTCATCCAAAACACAAACAAACCAATAAAATAAAAACCTACCATGCAACCAATTCAAAGTATACCACTATCTACTCAATAAGTATTGTGCACTCTAATTTTACACTTTTCACAAGTTTTACACAATTTTTTAGGATAACCTTAAGCATTAAAAGTGGGGTCATGATGGTTGAAAACCCATAAAAGGTGGCCACCTAGTTATGTTAGTATATTAAAAACTTGAAAGGGTGGTAGTCTAGTATGCTACTTATTTAAAACTTGAAAGGGCAGCTAAGTAGTGTGTAAAGAGAGAAAAATGGTCAATGCCACCCATATTGATAACCACAAATCTTGTTTTTGGTTCATTCCCTTAGCTTCAAAACATAATATATTGATGTCACTTTGTTTTAGGACAAGACAACGGTTTAAGTCCAAGAAAGTGTTCGGTGAAGATCAAGGCCTACTAAAATCCTAGAGTATAATTTATGGACACATGTGTGAATTAAATATTTTATCTTTTGTATGTATTTAACTTATGTAAGCATAAGGATAGATGAAAAAATGTGAAGAGTCACTCCTTTTGGGCATATCAAAAGGATAGAATGTGAAGAGACAATGCTAAGTAAAACTTTATATAACACTCAATTGTAATTATAAATGGTTACCATGTAATAGATATTAATACGTACTATTCTAAAATGGTTTTCCTATGAGTCTTTTATCATTATTTTGTATATAGTGAGTACTTTATTTGATTTAATCTATTAATTATATGAGTATATATCGATTGTTAAAATTCCAATAAACTTATGTTTATTTGCACATCAATCTATTTGATTTGATTAATGAATATATTCAGTCTGAATCTGGTATTGATTATGTCCTTTTGTTATTTCTATGCAAGATATCCCTAAATTAACATGTTATGAAGGGTTTCCAAGAACCTCTGCTAATAGGCACAAATCCAAAAATCATATCCAACATTTCTATAATTCTTCTCGCACCTCCTAGTGTTGATCCCTCTAAACCTATAGCTAATGTGGGGGAATCTATAGGTCTTAGAAATTTAATAGGGCCATTTTATATTACAGCCCTACCTCCACCAACCATAGTGAAACATGTAATTCTCCCTTATTTATTGTCAAAAGTTCCTATTATTTCTTCTCTTTCATCACTAGTTCATATTATAGCTCCACTAATGGTCACTATCATTCCCACTTGTTAGTAGAGGTTCCTGGAAAATCCATCAGAACATGCTAATACAGGGACAATTTTTTGATAAGTGACAAAATTATATAATAGAAAAAAATTTAGATTAAATCCATATATTCATTAACTAAAATAGACATAAAGATGAAGGAAACACAAGACTCATTAGTTACATAACATTCGGTATCAACTACATGGTTAATAGATTTAAAAAATTGATCATTCATTATGAAAAAAAAAATGATAAAAGACATAGAAAAAACCATTTTAGAACTTTATATTAATCTGTATTACATCAGAACCATTTTAAAATACAACATAACACTATATGTAGAGTTTTTATAAATCACTTTCGCTTCATATTCTAGCCTTTTGTTGCATCCAAATGGAAAACTCTTCATATTATAGAGATTAATGCTATGATTTCAAGTACCAAATATATATAAAATTAGATACAAAATAAAAAATAGTGTGAGTCACACACATGCCCACCAATTACACACTATGATTTTTTTACCCTTGTTCTACTCCCAATAGTTTCCTAGACTTAAGCAATTGTCTTGTCCTGAGATAAAGTCACAAAAAATGTGCCATGTTTTGAAACTAAAAACTTTGACTATGTTGAGGAATTGAATCAAAAATAAAAGTTGTGGTAATCACTTAAGGTGTTGTTTACCATTTTTCACCACTTGCACACTACTTAGTTATCCTTTTAGGTTTTCAACTAAGTAGTGTACTAGTATACCACCTCACATATTTTCAATAGACTAGCTTAATCGGGTGGCTACCCTTTATAGGTTTTCAACCAACCTTTCCCCATTTCTAATGTTTAAGGCCATCCAAATAGAATGTGAAAAAATTATTCAAATTTAAAAAATTATTCAAATTTATAAAATTTGATGTGTGCATATTACATATTGATAAAGTGGTGGCATGTTGTGTTTATTAAATAGGTGGGTGTCATGATGTTAAAACTACTCTGGATATAGAATTAGAAATCGATGTTGTATAATTTGGTGGTGGTGATAGTTGCTATTGCTGGATCACTGGCTAAGAAATCATGGCATCTTCTTCTAGTGGAACACCTATTATAGATATTGAGAAGGAATAAACTATGGCTCTTCACTAGTGAAATAGAGCTATTCATATGTGATAAATCCTATATGAGCATTTTAAAATAAATGAGACCTTCCTACACCATAGTGAGCAATGTGCACAATGGGACTTAGGACACCATTAAATTCTTAATATATTCATCTTTTGTGAATGTGAAGGGTATGATAGTGTTTAACACTTTGAGATGAATATCCTAGGATAGCTCCTTCAAATGATTAACATGTCTTTGCATTTGAATGCCAATAAATGTGCTACATATGATCTCATTTTACCATATATGTACCTTCTATATGATAGTGTCATGTTATTCAAGTAACTACTTGAGTGTGTTATCCTTTGTTACAAAGGTAGTTGAATGATCTTCCATCACTGCTTTGGATTTGTCTACCTTAACAAACTTTGGTTTGGCCTCAGATAATGAATTGGTGAGATGCTCCTTATAATTAAGCATGCCTTGTGTGTTTTGTTTATATTGGACCATAGCCTTATCCAATACTAGTTCATATTATTCCAAGAGCTTAAAAAGTACCTCCATATTGACTTCGATGTTCTTCCCTTGAGTATGAATTGGTTGTAGCTTGTGCAAAATAAGCCAATCCTTGGTTAGCTATGATAAGAGAGTTGAGAACTACTTCTCTTCCAACATCACTTGGTCACCCAAGACATGGATGAACAATGCATGACAAGTATTATAAATGAGTTGGCATGCATTGGTGAACCAAAGGTGTAGATCCATGTTATCCTCTTGATGTTGTAAGACTTATTACTCTAAGGCCAAATCCTTTTGTGTAATTTATTCTTGAAATGTAGTTACATCTTCAATTTTCTTAGTGAGTAGAAGTTGGGAAACATCCAAATATAGTTAGTGTATTTTTGTAGCCAAATTGATAATGGATGTTGTAGCCATCACATGTACCTTCTTGATTTGATCCATGGGAAGAGAAAAGGTTGTGTGATATGTGGATGATGTAAGGACATCCCATAACCATTGGCTAGATATTTGAGGCCTGAGTTGAGATGCCTCTTCCTGCATACCTCCCTGAGTAGATTCTAAGCCTTGAGATGTGGACAATGGATAATAGATCATAGTTACTCCCATCATCTTGGTGATCTGTACTACTTATTTTGTTACAAATTCTAACTACATTGCGTGCTCTAATTCTACCTTGACTTTTACTTCCACATCAGCCTTAACTTTAGCATTTGATTTAGTCTTAGTTTTAGATTCTACCTCAGCCTTAGTTTTGGCATTCACTTCAGCCTTAGCTTTAGCTCCTACCTTAACCTTAACTTTGGTAGCTTACTATTTAGCATGTCTTTTGGCTTGTTCCTCCTAGGTGCATAACGCTTCTTTAGTCTTTTGATTTTCTTGAGCCTTTATGACTACCTCTACTTTTTATTTCTTATATTTTACTACATACACATATTTATTCTCTTTTTATTTCTACTTCCTCATTGCTTCTTCTTCTTTCTTCTTCACCTCCACTTATTTGACCCTTTTCTTTTCTGCCTCAACTTCCTTGGCCTTTTTCCTATGTTTCTCATCTCCTGCATGATGTTTTTGATGTTATTCAACCTTGATGTCCTTTCAATTTGCATCTTACTTATTCTTTTGATTCTATATGTTTTGAGCCTTATTCTCATCCACCTTTTGTGATTTTAGTTGCTCTTATTGTTTCTTAGTAGCTTGTTATTGTGTTATGACATCCATTTGCTTGGCTAATTGCTCAAGCAATAGTGAGATAGTTTCTTTAAGATCCTCCATAGGAGTTGGTAAACTAAGCACTGTGATTGCTTATGAATCTTCAAAAGATGATGAATCAACAATAATGCCTCTATGAATGATACCATTCTTCTTGGAAGATGGATGGTGAATGAAAGTATTCTTTAATCTTTTTAGAGCCTATATTATCTTCTAAGTTTGTTTTTGGGGTCCTTAGGATTGTTGTATTTTGAACTCCTTCAATGGATCTATAAATAATACCATTTGATCTTTGATTATTGGAGAGATTGTCGGTATAAAATGAGTCTTTAGATTACACATTAGGGCTAGTGCTAGAATTTCTTGTAATGGAACATTTATTTCCTACACAGTATAAGATATTACAACTAAATCTATTTGACAAATCTCTGATTAAAAGTATTGGTGTGCTACTTCTTTCCCAACAATGCATATTATGATTGAAGGAGGAAGTTGGGTAATATTAAACCACAAGTCTAGCCTCACTTGATTCTACACATGGTAAGTGTGTACTGCATTCTAAAATATGAATTCTTTCTCCTCTTCTTGTCATAAACCTCATTACTAATGTTTGTGATCATTAACTATATGATTTACTATTCCTCCATGCCTAAATCTTCAAGGTCACACTGTACAATGATTTTTAAAACATGCTTGTTGTCCAACTAGGATTTGGCATTACATGTCTTCTTCTTTGGTGTTGGTGGTGAAGTTTGCCATGTCGGTGTTTTTTTATCACCCTTATTATCCTATGATGTAGTTGCTTATGTCTATAATGGTGTATGTGCATATGTATCCAAAGGTTCTTATAATATTAGAGGTATAGATCACATAATTTTTACTAACTTGGTAGCTAGGGATTTATACTATAGAAATTTTGACTTGACATCTAGCATAGTGATGAAAAAGGACAATGGAGTTGCTATTTCTTTGGGCAATTCATGAAATTTGATCTGAATCCCATTATGCAACTTTGTAATCGATGCATGCTACCCTAGATGCTATAGAACATCCTTGGGTATTCTAGGGTGTGAGATAATTAGGGATTCGATCTCAATCCACCATGTATTAAATTCCCCAAATGATCATAATATTTCCATGTCTTGGTTTAAGAAATGTTAAAAAATGTAGTCACATGCTAAAATTCTTCATTTGGATTTACTGGGCCCTCTGGTGATTTCCACTACATAAAACATAGGAACAAGACTAAAAAATGATATTAGAACACCTATGATGTTACAGTGAATAACTTATGAATGTTTTTAATGAGCTATGAGGCCAAAAAATCAATTCAATTAAAATCCTCATGTATCCATATCATTTGATACATGATGTCAATAATGCCTTTGGTTGCCTATTTAACACTTTTGGTGGTTTGCCAAAAGCATTTAGTAATACATTTAGAAAGAATGTGTATCAAATTATATTTCAATGTGTTTATGGGAATCCACCTACCTACCCTAGTATATTTCTCCTTTGTGTCTGAGTGAATAGGTGGAGACTTTTTTTATAAGGCAAAAGAGATTTACCCTAAGCTGGAAGTCCTATTACCATCACCATGTTCACATAATTGATGAAGATGGTAACATCCTATGATAGATGAATTATTCCCTCATTATATATTCTTAGAAGTGTGAGCATCACCTTATCCAACCATCCAAAGGTAGGCAACTTGATGAGTCACTCTACATCAAAGCCTTGAAGAGGGTGTTGAAGTGCTAGGGCTCCTACTTGTGATACTTTCGGTTGATATGGATTGAAAAGTTCGGATTATATAACATCAATGAATTTGAAAGGGTATAGATCATGGCATTTGATTTATATGATTTCTAGACTAATTTCCATTTTTTCTTTCTATGTATTTGTGAATGGATTAACAGTTATGTACAATCCATGTTTGATGTTGTAAATATGATTGAATAATTTCTGCATGTGTATCCTTGCTGATGAGAAATCTATGCATAATTGGTTAAATTAAATACAAATCATAGATCTCTCTTATTTTTAAAATTATTTACTATTTGTCTATTCTTTGTGCTCCTTATTATATATGTTTTTCTACCTAAATCCATCTATCAAAGTACTTTGAATATGCTAAGCTGATTAGCCATGATTTCACCTAAAAATTTAATATAATAGGTTACCAGTGATTAGACATTTGAAAATCTATCTCAAACCCTTTATTTACTTGACAATAGTTGTTGATGTGATGTACCAACTTTTCACCTGTCTACTTTCCTTTATTGTACATCCTTTCATTCTAGTATTTGATCTGCTTTGGGAAGGATGCAATCTTTCAAGTATATCATCATTAATAGTTTTGAATAACTATTAATGGCCCTTTTTTTGTATCTTGGGTATCAGTGCCTCATTTTCAGACTTAATTGAAGATCCTTGTGCAATCATTGATAACTATTTATCAGACTTCATTCCAATGTCCCACAATAAAAATATTACACTATACAAACACACAAACCTAAAACCAAAAAAAAACAAAAAATTAATAAAAAATCCTAAACTACATGGTGGTAATCAACACACTCTCTCATTTTATATGATAAATGATATATATTATTGATGGTAAGACTTAAATCTACAACCATTTACACATCCTAGTAGAGTGGTTCCCTGAAGATTTTTTAAGATAAATATTCCATGATACAAAATGTCATGAATGATATAAGGTACTTTCCATCTAATGCACAAATTTACCATAAATGATCTTAATATGCCATCATATAGTAAGACTATTTGTTTTAGATAGAATTCTTTAGATCGTATTTTTTGATCATGCCATACTTTATACTTAATCTTGATCCCTGAGTCTCATTATCATAGCAATGCATAGACTAAGAACTATATATTCTATGGTCATCATTGCCTCAAGTCCATAAACCAACCTAAATAGGGTAAATCCTATTACACACTTGTAATTTGTTTTATATGCCCAGAGTATCACAAGAATTATGCCCCCAATCATGCCATTATATAATACATATCTTTGTTAACATATTTACCAAGACTTTATTTAAAGATTCATTTTCTCCATTCGATTGTAGATGCTATGAAATATTTTTATGGTATGATATCATAAATTATTTTGTGAGAGTCTTGATTGTATTATTTAGGAAGTGTGTTCCCCTATTGTTGACCAATTTGATTGGATACCCAAACCTTGTAATGATGTTTTCATACAAAAACTTGGTTGCATCCTTGGCACTATGAATTGGTGTCATAGAAACTTCAACCCATTTTGTAAAGTATTATGTCACAATGATGATATACCTTGCATGAATATGGTTTCTTAGTGGATTGATAGGCCCCAAAAAATCAAAAACCCACTATTCAAAATGTTTTTTTGATATCATTAGTTTAAAGACATCACATCTCTTTGATTAGGGGTTTGCCCATCCTTAGGTAAATATCATAATGTTTTGTGACCAAATGTGCATCTTAGAATATAGTAGGCCACCATATAACACTTTACAGTATCTTCCTTATTGTGGATTTACCTATGAAATGCCCACCTACAATTCCTTGATGTGCTTCCTCAGGAAGTTGAGGTCACTCATGCTCTAAAGCCACTATGCAAAACACTTCATCTTTCCCCATCTTATATAATAATCCATTGATGATGGTATAAGGAATGGCTTGTGTAATTAATTGTTTTTTATCCTCCTCAACATATTGTGTATGAAATATTCCATATTCTATAAAATTGTCTATGTCTTCCATGTTTTTAAGAATCACAGAGATTCTAAAGAGATGTACATCTAGTGTGAAATCTTTAGGTTCTTCTCAATTTCATATCATGCTCAAATGGTCAAGTCCAACATTTTCTCTTCTAAGTTTAACATTTATCTTGAACTAAAATTCTTTAAATAACATTAACCATCTAGAGATCCTTCTACCCAACATAGGCTTGTTAACGAAATATCGTAAACCCTGATGATTAGTAAATAAATAAAAGGGTATTACCAAAATATAATGCCTAAAATTCTATAGTAAAAACACCATTTCTAGTGCTTCCCATTTTATCATAGTATAGTTTTCCTCTATAGTTGATAGTTTTCTACTTATGAAATGGATATGATGGCCAAATCCACTATCTCCTAGCTGCACTAACACAACTCCAACCACAATACCGGAAGCATCTACGTGTATATGAAATGGTTTAATCTAATTAGGTGAGACTAATATAGGAGCTGTAAATAACATTTGATTTAGCTCAATAGATGTTGATTGGCGGGTATTTTTGAACTGTGTATCCTTATGCAACACTTTTTTTAAGGATACAGAGATAGTTGTACATCCTTTGATAAACTTCTTATAATATCTTGCATGAACCAGAAATACTTGTAATTTTGTAGAAAAATTAATATGTGGCATACCCACTATGACTATGATTTTGGAATGATCAACCAAAATTTCTTCACTATAGACAACATGGCCCAACAGAACACCGAATGATGAGAAAAAAACATTTTTAAAATTTAATGTAATTCATAGGGCTTTGCAATGTTTTAACATTAACCATAGTTTGGACAAGTGGTATTTGAATAAATAAAATACAACCCAATCATATAAATAAATCTCTATAAAATCATGAATAAAGTCCTTTAAATCGATCACCATAACCCTATAAAGTAAAACTAAAGCATTATTTACACCAAATGGCATTACCTTATATGTAAAAGAACTCCATTCAATTATGAATGTTATTTTGTCCTGGTCTTATTCTATGATGAGAATTTGATGATAGCTACTAAATCCATATGTGAAGGAGTATACTTCATGACCTGTGACTGATTTTAGAACCTCATTAATGAAGGGTATAGAAAATAGATCATTGATGTAAGCATAATTCAATGCACTATAATCCCCACATACCTTGATGTCAATTGAATTCTTAGGTTGCACAACTACGGGAATAAATACATATGCCCTTTTGACTGGATAAATGATACTTATTATATGTGATCCAACTCAACCTTCACCTTCAACTTGATATTGGGATTTAATCTATATGGACACTTTTTAACAGCTCTTACATACTTTTTGAGTTCAATATGCATCTCTCCTAGTGATGGATATACACCTTTCAACTCTATGAACTTAGCGGGAAAAACATCCTAATAATCCATCAACAATCATAACCCTTCTAAAATTTCATTTTGGGTCTTGTAATCTCCCAAAGTTGTAAGCTTTGGCATAGACTCTGTCCTAATATTCTCAACAAATTTATTTAGTGGTTCTTGATATATCCTATTAGATCTACTAGGAATGGATTTTTTTAGAGTTTTTTATCCTTCCTATTTTGGAATATTGAAAATTTTAAACTTTTCATCCTTAGTATATTCTACGATTTGAGATTTTGATGGCTTTACTTATCATTCCAGTTCAAAGAATCCATTCAGGTCTAGATCCTCATCACTATTTTTGGACCCTGTCAACTCATCTATAATCCTATTATAAGGTTGGATAAGAAATTATTCCTTATTTTTACTAACCCTATAGTTCTTTATAGTTGTATTTAAATCATGATTTGCTTCTTTTTATGATGATGATTTTATTTTAGTACTCAGGTATTCTACTCACCTATGACATAGAAACATTTTCAATTTCCATTAAAACACCATGTACTACATGATTTTCATCTTCAAAAAGAAACATCTAAAGAAAATCTTGTTGAGCCTATGCCCAATGCTTAGTTTTTTACCTATGTTCCTGATGGATATACTAAGTAGTTAGAAGCAGTGATAAAGTGCATTTAAAAACATACACTTAGTACTTAGGTTTGATATCCTACACAAATCATATGTCTACACACTTGTGTATATTAAAATCCATACACTATCCTTCTTAAAAGAATTATCAATATAATCTGATAGTGATTGGTATATGAAAACATGCTCACATCAATTCACATGCCTCATCCCATAGTAACTAAGTTTTCTTATGAGTTTCCCACTATTTAATAACATCTCCATTCAATGCATAATTGAGTGCATTGATTCTCTGATTTATATTAGGGACATGATGTTCTAATTAGAAAATGAACTAATTGAGATACTCAGTTGTGAAGTATTGTGGTAGTTATCATTCAATGTTGACCACCATTTACATAGGGCACACGTCATGATCACCATAGATCCAGTTTAACATATGCATATTCGAGTCACCATTTATCAAAGATGTTACTACCTAAGGTAAGGTACCTTCTAGAGTAGGTTCTATGTAATCCATAGATGTCACACCTATATTATATAAGAAATATACCTCAGACTTGGTTAGTGATTATAAAAATGGTGACCTACATCATTAAATTTGAAATTGATGTGTTGTTGAATTTATTATAATTAGTCTATATCTAGACTTTTCAATTGGTTACGACTATATTTGACATTCTGGTTATGGATTAAATAAATGACATTTAATATCTCACATAGTGTTTGGTTTTTTATTTATATTTACCTTGAACCAAATGTTATCCTCATAAACATAAGGTGACTTTGGTTGTCTAGGAATAACATATAGAATATGCTCATACTTGTTCAAAGCTATCATAATTATCTTATCTCTTTAGTGCACCTCTAATTGATTTTGCATTGTATTGATAATCATTTGAACATCATAAGCCCATTTATTACTGATCAAAGGAGGATAATGGGTCTCATTTATTTTCATGTCAATTATCTTGAAATATCCCTTCAAACTTAAGTCACCAACCTTAATTTCTACATCTTCAAGCCATCCAATTGGTTATACTCTCCCATAACATGTAAGACTAAGAATAACTAGACTATAACTAAATGATGTTGAGTAATAGCCTCCCATGTAGTTCTTGGTATCATGTTTATTTTGCTTCTAATGTTAAATACAACATTAGGTAGCTCATAGCCTACAAGTTCAATATCCATTCGATAGTCAACATCCTAGGGATTTTTAATTTTTACATACCACACAACTTTATCAGTATGTTGATGTCATCATTATATACAATCAAGTAGATTATGTATAAGATTTGTAATATTGTATGAGATATATTCATTTCATAGAGTTCTCAAAATTTTTAATAGATCTATCAATGTAGTCACTACTCCTTGTCACATTATGTGAACAATCTGCCCATACATTTATGAATCAATAGTTGTAGCATCACCTTATAATGCATTCTATTATTATATGTTCTAAAGGATTTGTGCTACTTAATACATCAAGCCTTTTTTACCATTACAGTGTATAGATACTTATCTTGTTGAACCTTCCTAATTCTTTGATCTGATGGCATTTATAAAGGGGGAATTCCTTGCTTTGCATGTTATTGCCTTCTGATTGCTTGAATGAAAAAATTCTCCCTAGGGTGTGAATTTATCATATTTGCATTTCATATAGGTTTTTATTTCCTATAATTTTCTAAAACCAACTAATCTTTATTATGATGGTCTTGTAACTCTACAATAGACATAATACATTACCTTTGAGGATTAGTCAAGAAGTTTTATGCAAAGTGGTTATATTCACCACATAAATAACACTGAATTGGTTAAAAAGCTTGTTAATTATCATTGTAGACATCAAATTCTCACCACTACCATCCCAAAATTACAATTTAGAATGACTTCCTATAATAATTCACAAACTAGACCAAACACCACTTAAACACTCTAATTCATCTACACATGTCACGTGTAATTTGTGAAATGTATCAATGCATCCATGATTGGGGCATGACAGTGTAACCAACTATCAACTTAATTTAAATCAACAAGAATAAAATTAACACTTTATAGGTAACACTTATTGAAAATTAATTGAAGATAAATATTCAAATTTTTACATTACATAAACTACCTAAAGGTTGATCAGAATTAACTAGCTAAGTAAATCAAATCAATTGGCTAAAAAAAAATCCATGGAAATGAGATAATTACCTAGTTATGGTATATTCAAATTTTAATAAATGCTTGAATTATGACATCATTAGAAATTTTTCATGCACTAGGTATTTATGAAAATAAATATATGAATTAAGGCAAACCATGCCTTATTAATGTACCCTCTTTAAAAAATAATCAATGTATTTGCCTCAAAAATTGAATCCATTTGTAGCCACACATCTTGATTTTGATCCTAAGGCCACAATAAAACTACAAAATCTATAAGTATCAAGGCCATCACACTCTTTTAACAAGATTTTTAGTACAAATAAACCATGCAAAAATCCATCTAAATCTTCACCCAATTATTCTAATTCATTCAAAAATAAATCCAATAGTGCTTGAGGATATTTTGGAGGCACTTGCTCAATGACATTACTAAAGATTTAGAGCTCTATATCCAAGCATGAGTATGCTTGTGGACCAATTTTGAAGGATATGTCCATGGGGAAGGTATAACTTGTTTTGTTTATTCTTTCTTGTTTGTTTATCTACTTCATAGACCTTGCCCAACCGAGGGAGTAAGATTAATATGTTATTTCTTGATGTTTGATCTTGATTTTGGTCACTAATAATGGAATAAACTATTTTCCAATCTTAGTCTAAAATTGGCGCACCTGGTAGGGCTGTTCACCCCAAAAAACTCCTTGGAGGCCTTCCTAGTCTTCTAATTATCAAATTTGACTATTATTTGGTATTCATTTTTCCTTTTTTATTCCATTTTTTTGGGTTCCATATTTTAGTTATCAGCAAGATTTCCCTATGTAGTGGTGAGATCACTCCTTTAAATGGTGAGTTTGACCTAAATATTGGTGGGATTACATTTTATCAATCTTTGGTTCCTATATGTATTTTGATAGATCAAAAACACTTAACCTAAAAAATGGTGGGATTGACTTGCATATCAATGAAGTCAAAAGATAAAAAACAAGGTCATTATTTTTTATTTTACTATGTTTTATTGTAATTAGTGAGCTTGACCTGTAAAATGGTGGGATTAACCTACAATCAATGAGGTCAATAGATAAATAATTAGGTCACTAAAAGGTAAATTGTGTTTTCCATTGTGCCATTTATTGAAAGGATGAATTCATCCAATAATTGGTGAGGTCATCTTGATAATTGGTGAAGTCACCAAAACTATATCTTTGACTCATTACAAAATACAGAGATTGGCTTGAAATCAATATTATCAACCTACTAAATAATAGGATCACCCTGCTAAATGGTGAGATCATTCTCTGTGAAATTTTATCAAGACTAAAAAATTGCTAAATTTAACTTCCTTAGATAGACAAAATCACTATTTGAATGCTTAATCATTTTTCTTACAGGTTTTGATATATTTAAAAATCATTTTACACAATTGACAAAGCAAATTTCATTCATCTTTTCTATTTTGTGCTTAACAACAAACATACAATTTGACTTGGTGCTCCTAAGAGCACATACATTACATTATTTTATTAAGTGGTTTATTATTTCCATTCTTGTTTGTGTAGGTTATTGTGCCTATTCTCTCCCATTTCCCCCTTTAAAGATCCTCGATGACCAACAACACATAAGTTTACTTGATTTCTTGTTTACCCAAAAAATTGTTTGAAGTATACTCTTTTCTTGCCCATCCATGGGGTCCTGAGAATCATAAATAAAGTTTTGTTCCCCATTTTTCATTTTTTGACTACTTCCTATGTGCTTCAGGGGTGAGTTGACTAGGAAGTCAAATCTTAACATTGTGCCAACCCCATTATCTAATGGGGTATAAAAATTGAGGTCAAACCAGTGGTATCTCAGTTGAAACATTTATTAGAGCCTGATTATGCTAATAACACTTCACTGAGACCCTAATGGCTTGAGTGGTCACAAAGGGAATAGATACTTTGGCAAATGGCCTACTAAATATCACATCTAATTGATTGATATTTATTATGCCCACGTATTGCAAGGTATATCGAGACCATTTAAAAAATATAATGAAAACTTATAATATAAACCATTTTTCCAGGACATTATCATTAATGTAGGGGTGAAAAAATATTTGCCCCCAAAGATTACCTTTTCATATAGACCTTTGAGAGAAAGGTAGAATTAAAACACCACCATAATTACTTTAATTACTTAATGAACTATTAAATTTTTAATCCTATCAAAGGTGAAGTATATCAAAAAGACTTAGTGATTAAGTCATAAATCCATGTTAGTTTCTAAGTTACATTCATGGTTGCTTGAGTCTCTTGTCAAAACCAGTGTTATGTTCACAACCACATTAAAAAAAAATACATCAAGTTATATAAATAAAGGTCTTAAAATACATCCTCACATATTCAAACACTAAGGTGTTACACTTCCCACTTTTATAAAACATCCTTAGCCATTTCATGGCATTACACTTTATAATTGAAACAAAGACTTGTCTCATTTGGTATCCTTATGCTACCCATTTCATTCTTGGTTTCAAACTTACATTTCCTTATGTCAAAATATAATTCTAAAATCTAATTCTATGTTTGAGTATAGGTCCCAAAACTATTCAATCTCATTCTAATTTTAAATAGATCGAGTCAAGGACCAACTAAGGTCCAACCCTTCTCTAGTTCTAAAACCATTCGAGACATGTCTAAGTACAATAGTAGTGGGGCCTCTTATATCCCTAGCTTTGAGAAAGATTTTTTTTTACGACCCCTTAGGATAAATTATAAATTATGAAATGAGTGAGGATGGTGAATACCATCCAAAAATGTTTGAATACCTCCATCCTATTGTTGGAACTAGTCAAGGCCAATTCGAATAACAAACCTCAAAAGATAAGGTTGAAACACTTCTAAGACTACTAGAATCTGGAGCTAAAATCCCACCTAAATTCCCTTTAGATTAATTATGAGTCTTGTTCACATAGCATTATTACTTAAATAATTACTTGTCATCCAAAGTTAGCCCCTTATCCAAGGCTCAAAACCAAGTATTGCATCATCAAATAAATGGAAGAGGCAACTTGTTGACCCATTTCAACATGACCAAATTATTGCATTTATAATCCAAAAAATTAGTCGAAGATACATAGATCAAATAGTAATTTATTTAAACACTTATTTAGTATAAAATTCATTCAATAATTTCACATTTATTGATCAAAACTAGGTGTTTAAACAACCATAATAACCATTGGCCCAATCTACATCTAATTCAGATCAACAAGCTCCTACTAAACAAGCCATTCCAAAAAATGCTACACAACAAGTTCCACTCAATACACAACATGCATTTTTAAAACACCAAGAGATATATTCCAATGAGTAACAAGTGCCAAACAATCCACAATATCAAGTTACAAATAATCCACCACCATAACAAGTGCTGAGTGGTTCATACCACACATTGCCTACTACTTCTAATTTGCAACAACAATGACTTTTCATAGACCTATAACAAATTTCACAAAAACAATAATAGATTCCTTTGAATCAACAACATATCTCCTACAATTCACAACAAAATATTCCTAGGAATCAACAACACCTTACCTATTCCCATCTAAATCTAAACCAACAACAAATCTATCAACAAACTCAAAATTCAAGTTATAAGGTGAATATACTAAATATAGACATGCAAAGGGGATCCATTAATACTTAAGTCCATCCTAACCAAGGCCAAAAAACCCAAAAAAATACCTTCCTTTCATCACAAAATTCTTCTAACATCCATGAGTGAAATACGATGAACAAAATTATTTCTAGACAACAAATAGGGAACCAAGTGCCCAAAAAGTATAAATTAATGAAATATGTCCTTATCCATTTGACCTCAATTTTATCTAAACACCTTTCTCCCCTAATTTTGATCTACCAAAGTTTTATAAATAAAAAGGGAAAGGTGATCCAAGATATCATTTGTAGGCATTCTTTATTGCATGCCAATAAGTAACTTACAATAATATCTATTTACTTTGCTTATTTTTACGTAGTTTGGGTGGACAAGCTTTGGAGTGGTTGCTCAAATTTCTAAAGGAATTTGTAACCACTTTTGATGATTTATCAATAAATTTTTCCAATCAATTCTCTTATAACATAGAATAGAAATAGATGATAGTTGATTTGTGTAATGCTAAGCGGCAAGAAGGAGAAAAATTCTTAGCATTTTTACAAAGGTGAGAGCCCTAACTAGTCATTTCTCACATAATTTGTTGGATTTATCAGGTATTTTTGCATAGAACCTAAATGCTAAGGTTACCCATAATCTAAGACTATATTGTGTACACACATTTAAATAAATAATTGACAAATGGGTGTAGATTAAAAAGGCACTTACTGACAAGGGTCTTGTAAATATATACTCTCAAGCCCAAGTGCCAAACCAAAACCAAGTGCCAATTCAAGCAAGCAAAACTAAAAAGATGAAGACTTACGTTAAGAATAGAAAAATGGTTGGTAATGGGGTCACATAAGTCAGACACCTGCAAATGGTGTAACGACCACTTAACCTAAATATCCCACCTAATTCTCCACTCATTACAAATGATGAGGACACTACCAAGACATACTTTTTAGTGACCTTGGTGAGCCCATTGAGGTAGTATTCCAAAAATTAGTAGCGATTAATATGATTGTTTGGATTATTATAAAACCCTTTCTATAGGGTCAACCCAAGCCAACATGGCATCGAGATAATGAGTACTGTCATTACCATCATGTGGTCAATCATGAAATATATAGGTGCATGTAATTGAGGCATATTATTCAATATTTTATTAAAAATGGGGTAATTAAGTTAGAGAAAATAACACCCAATACCAATCAAAATATGGGTATTTATAAAAATCCCTTTCGCAAGCCCAAAAATAAACAACAAAGAAACAATCAGAATCAAGGGAAAGGCCACACTCAAAACCAAGGATAGGGTCATACTCAACATCAAAGATGAGGCCAAAATCAGAACCAAGCCAATCATAATCAAGATCATGCCAACCAAACTAATCAAATTGGCTATTGAAATATACCATATGATTATGGTAATTTCATATGGCATGCTATAAATAACTATATTACTACTATCAGGTTATTCCTCGTACACTGTATAACACTCCTCATAGTGTTAGCCCTTCTATTTTGGGACCACCCCCTTTGAATATAGGTAATTCCCACATAATTTAGAGTAATTAAATTACACCTTGACCATTATGAATTACTATTCTTGGACCTTTACCTAATACTTCTAATTTAGATAACTCTTTTCCTACTTAAAATTGTGTAGTGATAAAACTTCTAAGAGTTACCCTCCAAGGCCCTTTGCCTTACTTCAATAGCAATACCAATTCCAATCAAGACACTACACAATCAAAATCCAAACCATCTCCATCATCTACTGAGAAGGTGTATTATATTGGTGAACAACTGAGAAAAATACTTGTATAGATTTCTATCCTAGATCTCTTATGTACATCTAAAATTCATAAAATAATATTAAATGACTTTCTCTGATAGACCAAGGTACCCAATGAAATTGATTTAACTCAATTTTAAGTAATTTTGAGTCATTTTTCACTAGATCAACAACTTAAATTCCATCAAAGAGATATGTAATACCTTGGTCCCCTCCACAATAATCCTCTATATATCAAAGCCATCATTTCCCACCATAAAGTCAAGCAGGTTCTCATAGATAATGGTTTAGGGTTAAATATAGATTCATTGAAGTTGATCCAACATTAGGATACATAATAATACATATGTAACTAGATACCATTATAATCAAAGCCTATGATAATGTAAAGAGAGAATCTTTTGGTACCATTTGTTTGCTTATCATTATTGGGCTTGTTACCCATGTCACCCTTTGCCATGTCATTGACATAGGGCTACCCTATAATCTACTTCTTAGTCATCCTTGGATCCATGAAGTATGACCTATCCCTTACACATTACATGAATGTATTAAATTCCCCCATTTAGGATTATAGGTCACTATTCCTAGCAATTTACAACAATACTAGTATTGTAAGAACCTACAAGCTGAGTATGGGAATTATAATTATTATCTTGACACTAAATTTGTAGGAAAAAATATAGATAGAAATTTCTCAAATCTCCAAAATCTAATTACATTGACCCTAGTGACCTCACATCCACTTCTTATAATCCACATCCTAAATCAATTTCTACTGACTTTAACATTGAATAAGCTGACATTAACACATATCACATTTAGGATGTTTTCCACATTGAAAAATTACCCAATCCTATAAACCTTATGGAAGGCCTAAACCTATCCCTGATAGGCCCAACATGATATGGAAAAATAAGTCCAATTCTTATTAAAAGCAACCACTTCTATTTTTAAAAGACACATCACTAAATTAATATTGACTTACCAGTTCTTAAGGATCTTGGTTGTATGGTGATAGTTTTGTTGCTTACTATCAAAATGATAAATACCCCATTATTAATAGAATCATGGATAATATGGACTATAAAGAAAAAGGTCTGGGGGAGAGCACAGGGTATTCTTAAACCTATATCACAACAACGCACATAAGAAATCAAGGTCTTGGATTCACACCACCTAGGGGTAACCCCATAGATTTTGAGTGTGATACTACTTTATTATCTGATGCAGAGACTCTTGATAATGATACAAAATCCCATTATAGTGTGTAAGATGAGTTAGTCAATATCAATTTGTTTGATGCTAATGCCATCCTCTATCACAACTCATTATCCCCTTTCCCTCCATCATCCTAGCCTAATTGATTAGGACCAAAAATATTCTATTATACATTGGATGAATTTTAGAGCAAAGATTCCATTATCAAATTCATGGGTATTAGAGATGAGTTTTTAGTTGGTGATCATAAACAAGGATTTAAATTCACCTTGGACCTTGCTGCCTACTTTGAAGAGTAGATAGACTATCTTGGTCATGAAAAATTTAAAACATTGAGATCTTCTGGTGAAAACCTCTTTGAGGCACCTTTAGATCAGGGAAAAATTAAAGAGAAAGACAAGCCCATGGGTGAAAACCTATTTCATGCACCTTTGGATGGGGAAGTTCTCTCACTTCCTAAGGAAACTCAACATCCTCCAAGTCCAAGCATTAAGTTGGGTCCGACATTAGTGAAGAAGAAAATATTCTCTTTACACAATTGGTACATGTATTTTTAGATTAGTTTATAAATATACCAGTGTCAGACATGGTTGATTATAATTATTCTTACACGGGTAAGCCCTATGGGTCATAAGTAGCTGAAGAAGATTAATTTCTATCCTTGCCAACTATTCTTGAAGATAGTTATACACTCCTTATGAAATAACCATGGATATAAAAATTAACACCTATGATAAACCCAAAATGATTTAATTAGGCACATACCTCACTGATGAGGAGCATGAATTTATTATTGTTATCTTAAAAGAATTCATCAACATATTTGCATGGTCCTATGTAGACATGTTGAGTTTAAACCCCTCTTTAGTGGTACATAGTCTTGTTTACATCTAGATGCTAAGACAATAAAAAAAAAGTTGTAAAAAATACATCAATGCATTGCTATCTTGGTTAAGAAAGATATAGGAAAACTATTAGAAGTAGGTTTCATTCAACCACTTGATTATTTTAAATGGATTTCCAACATTGTCTTAATAAGCAAGAAATTATAGGGGAATCATTTGTGTAATTATTTTAGAGATATTAACAAGGTATACCCTAAATATGAATTTCATTTGCCAAACATATACATGATAGTCAACTAAACAACAATATATAAGATTTTGTCTCTCATGGATGCCTTCTTAGGATATAGTCAGATTAAGATCACACCTAAATATTAACACAAAATAATGTTCACCACTATGTGGGGGACATTTTGTTATCAAGTCATTCCATTTGGCTTGAAAAATGCTAGATCAACTTATTAATGTGCCATAAATGTCATATTCCATGACATGATGCACAATATTGTTGAGGACTATGTGGATGACATACTAGCCAAATCAAAGACATGTATAAGACATCCTAAAGTTCTGTGAAGAATATTTGAAATACTTTATGAATATAAAGTATGCCTCAATATTAATAATTTCATTCATGGAAACACTTATAAAAAATTTATTGTATTTATTATATCATGTAGAGGCATTGAGGTTGATCCTACTAAGGTTAACGCTATCATGGAAATCTCCCCTCATTGGACCTACAGGGTAAAGTCCAATCCATTCATCGGTTCATGTCACAACTGACAGCTATATGCCATCCTTTTACTCACATTTTGAAGAAAGGTGTAACATTTTAGTGGGATATAAGTTATCATAAAGCCTCTAAAGAATTGAAGACCTATTTTTCCAACCCACCAATCTTGATGCCACTTACACTAGGTAGACCATTACTCTTTTACATATCTACAACAAAATATGCCCTAAGGGCAATTTTAGATTTGTATTATGAGTGGGGAAAATAACATGTAACTTATTGTTTGTGTAGGACACTTGTAACATATCAAAATAACTATATGCTAATTAAAAAGACTTATTTAGCAATAATGTTCACTTCCCTAAAGTTGCATCACTATATGTTAAGTAACAAGACCATTTTTATAGCCGAGATTGAACCCCTCAAATATTTATTATTTAATGCAACTCTGATAGGTCGCATGGCCAAATGGGTAATGTTACTGAGTGAATTTGATGTTGAATATAAAAATTAGAAGGCCATTAAGGTGAATGTTCTTGCAGATCAGTTTGCTCAAGATCCTTTATTATATATGCAACCACTCATATTTGATTTCACATATGAGTCAATCTTGAACTTAGAAGTAGAAATTATTGAATACAACTAATGAAAAATTTACTTTGATGGCTCATTCACATCTAGAGGATTAGGAGCTGGTATTTTATTCATCACAACATAGAGGGATCTCATTCCCAAGGTATTCTACATTTTATTCTACTTCACCAATAACATGGCCAAGCATGAAATAATCATTTTAGGACTCTATCTTGCCATACAGTGGGATATTCAATAGTGAATGGTATATGGGGATTCTTAGCTGATCATTAATCAAGCTATAGACTAATACCAAACTAGAGATGAGAAGTTTATACCTTGTAAAAGTATGATAAAAAACTCAATCCTCATTTTGAAACTATTCAATTTGAAAAAATACCCAGGGCTAATAATAGATCAATAGATGCCATGACAACCATTGGGTCCATGATAGTAGTGGCTAATAATGTCAAAGAGTATCAATTTATTATTTAGAACCTTTTTCAACTAGCTCATGTACAACCAGATTATGAGATGGTATGCGATATTATTTTTCCTAATCTCCCTTGGTACCAAGACTTATACATCAATTTCCATGACCAAATTATTCCTACTAACTTATCATGAACCCAACATAAAAAATTCATCATAAAGCTACTCGTTATACCATACACAAAAATACACTCTATCATAGGGGCTATGATGGAACATTTATTCAATATTTAACTTTAGGAGAATCTAAATTAGTGATGAAGGATGTACATGAAGGAACTTATGGGGCCCACACCAATGGCGTGGTCCTTGCTAGGAAACTCCTTTGAACCAAGTATTATTAGCCAATAATGGAAACGTATGCTTGTCAAAATTTCAAGAGATGCGATACTTGTCAATGCTATAGTGATTTGATCCATGCTCCTTCCTTATCACTCTAATTGATCACTACACCATGGCCATTTTCTACACAGGGACTCAATCTCATAGGGAAAATTAACCCCACTTTTTTAGATGGCCACAAGCATATCCTAACTGTTATATAATATTTTACTAAGTGGATAGAGGCCATTCCCCTCACTTATATAACTAGCAACAAAAATTCTAAGTTCATTTACTATCACCTCATCCACTGGTATAACATTCCCTCCACTATTATATCTGATAATGGTGGACCATTCAAAAATAAATACATCAAATCCCTCTATATCAAATTCAATATCAAGCATAAAAGGTCAATGATCTTTTATCCTTAAGGTAATAGCTAAATCAAGGCATAAAAAATAATTATTAAGATTCTAAAGAAAATTGTCAATGATGATGGTTGTGATTGAAATTTACAATTATTCCTAGCCTTTTGGGCTTACCATACATGTACCCAGATGCCTACAGGAGCCACAACATACTCTTTAGTCTTTGGATCTGAGGCCATTATCCCTATCAAGATCGAGTTGCCCTCTCTATGCATTTATTTACAACATATCATTGATGATGAAGAATATATAATGAATCTATTGTAAGATCTAGAGATATTGGATGAGAAAAGGTAATTTTCATTAGACCATTTGCACACTTATCAAAATCAACTACATTACATCTATAACAAATGTATTCTCCCTAGATAATTTGAAATTGGTGATTTAGTTCTGAAAGAGAGTTAAAAAACACACCAATACTGAGTGTAAAAATAAGGGCAAGTTTGAGGCCAATTGGCTTGGTCCCTTTTTTGTTACTGCAAATTATGATTCTAAGGCATACAAGTTGGCTAAATCAGATGAGCAAAAACTTAAGGAGCCTATGAATATAATACATCTCAAATGTTTTTATTTAACCCTAAAATGGATATAGATTGGGGTTATCTAGATTATTAAAGGGGTATATATAAATTAAATGGCACAAGGGTGATAATTAGATCTATAGTAGGGAAATTAGATGTTAAACTCATATATAAACAGACACTGAATTTATTATGCTGAGATAGTCTAAATATGGAAATTAAAACTATGATAAATATAAAAATGATAAAGAAGTGAATTAATTAGCTTGTTATGATGCTAATGTAGTTTTGGATCTAGAACAAGTAGAAATTAGGCTAGAAATATATTTGAAAACAATCATTATATTCTAGATTTGATGCTTCTAGCTCTCTAGACAATAACATCAACCTAGGATGGTTGTATTGGTACTACTATTTGGGTTCAATGCTAGTGTCCTATACAAAATATTTACTGAAATAAGATGTGACCACCTGGATGTTTTTGTGTTTTGCTTTGCCTTTGCTCTAGTTTATTTAGATCTAGGTCATGGTCACTCCTTGTGAAATGGAAAAACCCTAGTTTTCCACCTTCATAGCGACCTTGGGAAAAAATGTGTTAGTGGGCACATGATTTAGATCTAACCTCAATGACCCCACTATCAAAGGACATTGCCTACATAGCCAATACTCTGAAGATGACCTCAGATTGATGTAGTTCTCCCCTACATGTTGGCTCATGTGTGAATCATACAATATGTGTAAAGTAAGTACAATAATGATATAACTTGTAACTTGGAAAATTAGGCTCTTGGGCTATTCCTTTAGTACTTCAGACCTTTAGATGTGTAATCCTTATGATTTATATAGAAATAAGAATAAATAGGAAATATTTTGATTAATTAAATGCTCTTTGAAGGTTTTTTAGTATTTTTCTAGGTGATAAATGAATGTGATTTGATTTTTTATTTATATCACTCCATTTAGAGTAATATCTTGCATTAAATCACTTAGGCCAACCATTAGGATACATTTGATTTTTAAATTGGATGACTTTAGGGCACTTGACACTTACATCGGGACATGATAATAATGTTAATACTACTATTTATCCCAAATGTTAGTGTCCAGATAGCAGGTATAAGTTTTAAACTTGTAGAGATGGAAGATAAGTATATTTTAAGCATTATGTACAAGGTAGAAGACTTGGGTCATTAAGATAAAATTTTTTAGACTAAGAGATATAGGCAAAGGGGCACAAAAATAGAGCAAATGTGAGACTTAAAGAAGCAGGAAAGTTAAATAAATGAGAGAAACAACCAAGTTATAAATTTTATAAGTGTATAAGACTGTGGTGCTATATAATCATAAAATATCATCTACATTTTCCCCCAATTTAATCTAGTAATGAAATTTCTAGTTTAAAATAAAAATACCTCAGTGTGTATTCACACCTTGTCTTTGTATGTGCCGAAATTGAGTGCTTCGCTGGTGACTGACCTAAAACCAAGATCATGTTACAATATAAAATTAGTGCATATAAATTGGGTTGAAAATACTTAAAATAGATTGAAATTGAAAGAGTAAGGTTTATGAGTACACCTATGTGTCAATGTAATCACCTTACTTATTGGTTAGTTGTTTTGAAAAAGAAGTATCATTATAATGCTTTAAAATTGAGATTAAGATAAAATAGATTAATATTTAAAGTGAATATATCCAAAGAGATAGATAGAGATAAAGAAAGATATTGGAAGGCACAAGCTCCTAACTTTAGAGAAAAAGTGAGTTACCACCTTGCAGTTGAGATTAGATAAATTATTTAACCCAATGATACTTATAACATGGTAAGGATAGATGATCAAGTCCAACATAAAAACTTGTCAAGATTGAGTAATTTTATCACCTCAACCATACCAAAAGGTGAACCAACTATTGCAATAGATTGTCTTAATAAAAGTCTGTAAAGTCTGTGGGGTATCAATACAAAAAAGTCCATGATATGATAACAGTCCATAAAAAGAGTGTTGGAATCTAAAACTGATTTGGATTTTGAAATATTAGGCCCATTTTTCATAGCATCTCACCTTAGATATGTCTCATGTTGAAACTGTGTATAACAATAATACCAATGTATAAAATTCTACCAAAACTATGAGTTTAAATCATATAATTATGTGCTTTTGCCAATTCAGATAACTATGTAAGTGTGGAGGACATGATTCTAAAACATTCCCCCACTATATATGGATAAATATAAAAATTTATATAAGTACCAATGTAGAGGACATATTTTAAAACATGCCACATTATAATTTAGAGATGCTGAATACTAAATAGGTGTCGAGAACATGATTCAAAAGCATGTCCCCACTAAATCTTAGAACTGTGAATTTGTGGAAGCCATGATCATATGACATGCCTCCACTATAGCTAAGAAATAATATAAGTACCACATACTAAATGAGTGTGGATAACTTGCTTCCAAAGCATGCACCCACTTTAATTTTTAAATTGATATAAGTATCACATACTGAATGAGTGTGGAGAAAATTCTTCCAAAACATGCCCCCATTGTAATTTGGAAACTATGCCAAGTGTTGATAACATGTCTCTATGGCATTCCCCCACTAATTTTCCCCCCGTTAAGGTGATGGATATATATTAACTAGTAGTTACCTCACCTCAAAAGGATAAGACAACTGTATAATCTGTGAATGTAACCATATAGCATATAAAAGGAATATGTCTAGGTAGATATAAAATTAAAGAACATAAAACCAATATGATCACATGAAAACCTAAAATTTATGATAAAGATCATGGCAACATATAGATAGTAACGGTACAATCTTAACAAGCAAATCAAGCACACACACATAAGAATAGTCAAAAGCAAGTCAAAAGGTAATGGTCCAAGGAGACTACTAACAAGGGGCATGTTCAAATGATGCATAATCAAAGGAACATGACTTAGTCAAATTTATATTAAGGCAATAATGACATATTAAAATGTCCATACAACAAACAATGGCATATATAAATGTTAAATAAAGCATATATAAGCCTGGGGGACGCAAGCAAAGGAGTATATTCAAATGATCAAATAAGGAATAGGCAAGACACTCAAGGAAGTGTATAAAATAAATCATAAGAGCATAAACATGTCATAGTATCCCATGGATTCAATATTTTAGGAAAATATGTCAAGTGTATAGCATATCAAGTACCTTGTGTAAGATGTAATCATAGATAATAGGCATGTGTAAGTACATATGTGAGCTCAAACATGATAATGTATAATGATCATAAAATCATATAAATTATGTGTATCTAGATCAAATAAGTGAATAACCCCAATGTCCATATGACATTTTTGGAAGAAAAACCCAACATCTAAAATATGAATGTATCATGTATTTGTGTATGCCTATATCAAATTCAAGTATAAGTGTGACACATATGTGTATGTAAGAGTAACGAAGTATGCCATCCATCAACATAGAAATAACACATGGATGCCAAGGAGCCAATATAACATGTAAGTACCGAAAGTGTTTTTGGAGTTTTGTATGTTTTTGATTTTTTTGGTATTTTTGAAGAGGAAAGATCATCCTATGATTCCATCTAATGGATGGTCATAGGTACCCACCCATTGTAAATATGGTGTAATACCTCTATTATGCTACCAAGGAGCATGTATAGGTGTAATATCTATCATTATGGTATCAATGGTGCTCAATGCATGTAAAATAGGAATCTATGGTCATGAAGAAATAATAGGAGTAATAAGAGTAGGGGTTATTGGAACCCATATTTGAGTGCTTGTCTCTTTCTTTGATGTAGAAACAATATGGACATTTTGAGGTGTTCTAGATATTTGAACATGGTGTGTAGTAGAAGATGAGGTTTCTATAGAATCTACTATATGTCTCTGATGTAATGGTTTCTTAAGTACTAGCCACCTAGTAAAGGGAATTTGCTGTTGTTTACCCTTTTGCAATGAATTAGCCTTAGTAGGCTTAATAGCTAGTTTTCTAGGTATAAATTTATTTTGGTCAAGAGGATGCTCATATGTATTTCCAAAAACTATAATTATATGATTTGTATGATTGTATTTAAAACACCCATGCACTGTATAAGGTACCAAAAAGAGTGTGTATCCAAAGTATTCTTAATAATATATCAAAGATGCACATTGAAGGGATAACTAAGAAAGTAGTAACAACATGTGTAGGACCAACCTATAATGGTAGGTCAATCTCATTAAGAACCTTCTAAGAGTTCCCATTGAATGCTCTAACTGGTTTGGTAGAAGGATGTAAATCATTATGAGTATAACCCAAGTGCATAAGTAATGTCATGGTGCAAAATTTTTTAATTACACCATTATTAATCATAACATTATGTATGGGGTATTTATCAAGGTATGCTCTAATGAATATAGAATGAAAATCAGAGTCATCATCCTTAATTTCATTGTCATCAAAGGAAATAGAAGTTTTCTGAACCATATGAGGTATATGTCATGTGTAAGTACTAATGATCCCATCTAATGGGTGTCCTTAATGTGATGGAGGAGGATGTGCATTATATTCTATTTGGACTTATGGTTCATTCTTAGAATGCTCTTGCAAAGGATTATTAAATATTTTCTATTTATGGTGATCACCAAGTTGTGACCTTGATTCCTTTAGAGGATCCTCAAATATAAGTTTTTAGTCATCGATAAGATCTTGGATCTTATGCTTCAAGGTGAGGCATATGCTTGTATAATGTCTTGGTTCTTGATGATAATCATAATAGGCATTCACATCATATCTTTTAGCTATAGGTTGACTCATATCAACCTTGATAGGATGAGGGGGAGATATAAGCTGACACTATAATAACTAGGAGTAATGAAGTTAGGGACTCAGGTAAATGTGTAAATTGTCTCCTTAGTACATTAAATAGGACAAGATGATTAGGCTGTTGTGAAACTATGTTAACTATGGTGGTTGTTTCCTTTTTAGGATCCAGAGGTTTTACCTTATAACTTGGTTTAATTATGAATTGGTACTAGATGTAGATACAATTGGTGTGTTTGCTACATAATTGAGCTTACTCAATGACAAAATTCATTTCATGGTCTCGTACAACATGGCATAAGTCATTAAAATATTTTAAATTCTTTAAAACAATGGACTCATGTAAAAGAGGAATCAAACTTTGCTTGAATATATCTTGTAACTCTTTGTCTACCATAAGATTGGTCATTTTGGCTAGCATTGTCTTATATCTCAAGACATATTCATTGATAGGTTCATTGGTTCCTTGTTTGATTTTGGTCATTTGAGAATAAGAAGCCTTTTCAAAAATGTTAATGGAAAAGTGTGCTAAGAACTGGTCTCCAAGAGGTTTGAGTGATTTTATGGATTAGAGAGGTAAATCATAGAACCATCTTAAAGCATAGTCCATGAGGCTTCTTAGAAATAATCAATTAAAATTTTATCATTGGAAGCATAGTCAAGGCATGCCACATAAAAGGTTTGAATATGTTGTTCAAGATCACCCTTGCATCATAAAATGTGAACTTAGGTGCAACAAACCTAGTTGGAAAAGGGTGTAAATAGATTTCAAGAGCAAGAGGGTTATGTAACACATATTGCGAATCTATAACATGAGGGGATTTTAAAGATTTTTGTTCAATGTTTGTAATCTTATCTTCTAAAGTTTTTATAACTTGAAGGAATGATTAAACTGTAGGCCTAATGGGTTTTAGATTATCAAATTGAGTATTCACAAAATGGGATGAAAACATGTTTTAAGTTGTAATAGGCATTGAGATTGGTATTTGTGTGAAAACAACATGTAATTCCATAATAGATGTATCAATAGTAATTTCAGGGAACAAAGGTTTAAAATCATAATCTGTATTCCTACTAGATGTATGTGGATTGACAAGTGTGAGTTGAGTTATATTACCTTCTAAGTATTCATCATTACTAGGTGAGACATCCTTAGTTTTATCTTGTTTACTTATTTTATCTCTTGTAACATAAAAAATGTATCTATTAATCCGTTGTTATTATTGAGATGTGTAATTGACGCTTATTTATCTTCTATTTAGAATTGGATTTTTGCAATAACATTTTCCATTGCTTCACAAATGATTTTTATAAAATTTACAAAAAATTACAATGATAAAAAATGCTAATTTATCCCAAGGTTTGATGTTCAAAGATTGGGTTCACCAAATATTTAACCCTAAAATGGATCTAGATTATGTTTATCTATATTATTAAAGGGGTATATAGAAATATAATGACACACGAGTGATAATTAGATCTATCGTAGGTCAATTATATGCTAAACTCAGATATAAGCCTACACTAAATTTATTATGTTGAGATAGTCTAAATATGGAAAGTATAACTATGCTAAATATATAAATGATAAAAAAGTGAAGTACTTAGCTAGTTCTGATGTTAATGTAGTTATAGATCTGAAACAAATATAAATTAGACTAGAAGGCTATTCTATAATAATCATTAGATTTTGAATTTGATCCTTCTAGTTATCTGGATAATAACATCATCCTAGGATAGTTATGTCTATACTACTATCTAGGTTTAATGCTAGTGTCATGTGCATAATATCTACTAAAATAGAATGTTATCACTTGGATGCTTTTATGTTTTGATTCACCTTCACTTTGGTGCATTAAATTTTTGGGTCATAGATTCTCACTCCTTATAAAATGGCAAAACCCTAGTTCTTGACCTTCATAGTGACGTTGGGGAAAAATGAGTTAGTGGGCACAAGGTGTCAAGCTAATCCCAATGACCCCATGATCAAAGGATGTTGCCTATATAGACAATAATTTGAAGAGGGCTTTATACTAATGTAGTTTTCCCCTATGTGTTGTGTTTATGTGAATCATACAATATGTGCAAAGTAATTATAATAGTGACCTAGCTTGTAACTTGGAAAATCAGGCTCTTGAGCTGCTCCTTTAGTAATTCATACTTGGGCTGCTCCTTTAAAATAATAATAAATAGGGAAGATTTTGATCAATTGAATGCTCTTTGGCCTTTTTCTAGGTGAGGAATGAATTAGGGTTGATATTATATTTATAACAATACCTTTTGAGTAATGACTCACATTAAACTATTTAGGCTAACCATTAGGACACATTTCATTTACAAATTGGATGACTTTAGGGCACTAGACACTTATGTTGGGATAAGAAAATAATTTTTACACTACTATCTATCTAGATAAGTACATTTTAAGCATTTTGGGAAAGATAAAAGACCTAGGTCATCAACATAAAATTGGTCGGACTAAGAGATATAGGCCAAGGGAAACAAATATAGAGTAGATGTGAGACTTGTGGAAGTGGGAAAGGTA